>CM024242.1:98817622-99147622 GCA_013421045.1 Propylea japonica
GGCCTCCCAACACCTCATTCGTTCGAACCAATTTTAAGCCCTTTTTCGAGTGTATAGAATCGTATCTTGATAATGGAATTACAAATGTTTGTTCTCAAATGCTCTGTTTGACCTTTGACGCAATAAATCGATTGTGGCATGAAATGTGTGGATAGTTGAAGTCCTGTTGAAACCAAGAATTGGCGATATCAGTTATCATGGTGCGATAGATGTCCCCATTGACTATAATTGTTGCATTGTCCTCAATTATAAGTGAATGATGCCTCCGCTCCACAAGCCGCACCAAACACATATTGGCGCATCAAAAATGAAACAAGTTTCACAAACTTTAGCAATAAACCGGGCACTTTCTTTCCAAACAAATTTGGTAAGACATTTTCGTGTAATTTCCGAACACTTGTCTTTGTTTTTGTAATAAATTCCAACGTCTTCAAACGTAAATCGATTGTGCGTCTTAAGAAATACATATTCGATATTTTCAAATCTGATTCTACCCGAAACAGCCTGTATACCGGCAGGAAAGGTATCCATTTCCTAGGAACCCATATGGGCCGCAAATAGATATTCATGAAGGCGATCAGTATGCTGATAGAATCCGCCCAACGCAATTCCACCTGATGGTAGAAAACGGGGGATAGATAGATACAGGTAGCTAATTGATGGGTTTAAAAACCGGCCGTGGGCGTTGCGCCTACGGGCACCGTAAAAAAAGGGAAATTAAATACGAATTAGTCTATCGACCGCATGCGGTAGCGGCCCGCTTGTATACATGTGATCGATTTAAGGCCAAATAGGATGTTCCACTGTAGGAAGTGTTGTAAAATGGAAGAGATTGGGGTTCAACCAGCTGTGTTTGATGCGAATTGAATAAATAAAATGACAATTTATAATAGCTATATTCGAGTGCAGCGTTGTCCCTTTTTTACATAGTGAAAAACAATTGACATAAACTATATAATTTATCATAAACCTCTACTCAAGGTCGTAGAGCACAAATATGCAACTAGTTTTTCCGTACAAAAATTGTCTTGCCGAATAATCGACTTTTTGTGGAAAAATCTGTGAAATTTGGTAAACTTTGAAGTGCTGTACCACCCAGAAAATTAGTACTGTATGAATGCTGATTTTTTTTATTGTAGATTGATTCTTTTTGAATCAGAATATGCTGTTTTTATTTACCTATCGCAAACAGTTTCGATTTTGTGAATTTTTCCGAAAAGGTCCAAATTTACCGATCTTCCATGGAACGTAACTGGAAAAATTAATGTTTCAGAGAAATACTGTTTGCACATTCTTAATCTACGCCATCGAATTAGTATATGGTGAAATTTTGGTAGCGAACGGAGAGAATTCATTTTTTGACAAAATTTCCATACATATGTATGGAATTTTTGGCAAAAAATTTTTCTACTCCGATCGCCACCAAAATTCCATTATTTACTAATACGAGTACGTAGATCAATTCTATCCAGACAGATTTTCCGTATCTCGTTTATTTTTCAAGTTATGATCCTTGAAAAATTCAAAAAATTAGACCTTCCCGAAAAACACCAGAAAATTTCAAAAAATAAATGAGATACAGAAAAACCGTCTAGATTTAATTAATCTACGCCTTCGAATTAGTGACTAATGAAATTTTGGTGGCGATCACAGAAAATTCGATTTTTGGCAAAATTTCCATACATATGTATGGAAAATTTTCGATTTTTGGCAAAAAAATTTTCGATTCCGATCTTCACCAAAATTTCATTATTTATTGATTCGAGGGTGTAGATCAATTCTATCCAGACAGATTTTCCGTATCTCATTTATTTTTTGAGTTATGATCCTCGAAAAATTGAAAAAATTAGACCTTCGCGAAAAACATCAGAAAATCTCAAAAAATAAATGAGATATGGAAAAACTGTCTGGATAGAATTAATCTACGCCCTCGAATCAATAAATAATGAAATTTTGGTGGCGATCACAGAGAAATCGATTTTTGGCAAAATTTCCATACATATGTATGGAAAATTTTCGATTTTTGGCGAAAAATTTTTCGACTCCGATCTTCACCAAAATTTCATTATTTATTGATTCGAGGGTGTAGATCAATTCTATTCAGACAGATTTTTCGTATCCCATTTATTTTTTAAGTTATGGTTCTTGAAAAATTAAAAAAATTAGACCTTCGCGAAAAACATCAGAAAATCTCAAAAAATAAATGAGATACGGAAAAACTGTCTGGTAATAATTAGTCTACGCCTTCGAATTAGTAAATAATGAAATTTTGGTGGCGATCACAGAGAATTCGATTTTTGGCAAAATTTCCAAACATATGTATGGAAAATTTTCGATTTTTGGCAAAAAATTTTTCGATTCCGATCTTCACCAAAATTTCATTATTTATTGATTCGAGGGTGTAGATCAATTCTATCCAGACAGATTTTCCGTATCTCATTTATTTTTTGAGTTATGATCTTTGAAAAATTGAAAAAACTAGACCTTCGCGAAAAACATCAGAAAATCTCAAAAAATAAATGAGATATGGAAAAACTGTCTGGATAGAATTAATCTACGCCTTCGAATTAGTGAATAATGAAATTTTGGTGGCGATCACAGAGAATTCGATTTTTGGCAAAATTTCCATACATATGTATGGAATTTTTGGCAAAAAATTTTTCTACTCCGATCGCCACCAAAATTCCAATATTTACTAATACGAGTACGTAGATCAATTCTATCCAAACAGATTTTCCGTATCTCGTTTATTTTTCAAGTTATGATCCTTGAAAAATTCAAAAAATTAGACCTTCCCGAAAAACACCAGAAAAATTCAAAAAATGAATGAGATACAGAAAAACCGTCTAGATTTAATTAATCTACGCCTTCGAATTAGTGAATAATGAAATTTTGGTGGCGATCACAGAAAATTCGATTTTTGGCAAAATTTCCATACATTTTGTATGGAAAATTTTCGATTTTTGGTAAAAAAATTTTCGACTCCGATCTTCACCAAAATTTCATTATTTATTGATTCGAGGGCGTAGATCAATTCTGTCCAGACAGATTTTTCGTATCTCATTTATTTTTTGAGTTATGATCCTCGAAAAATTGAAAAAATTAGACCTTCGCGAAAAACATCAGAAAATCTCAAAAAATAAATGAGATATGGAAAAACTGTCTGGATAGAATTAATCTACGCCCTCGAATTAGTGAATAATGAAATTTTGGTGGCGATCAGAGAGAATTCGATTTTTGGCAAAATTTCCATATGGAAAATTTTCGATTTTTGGTAAAAAAATTTTCGACTCTGATCGTCACCAAAATTTCACTTTACTAATACGAGGGCGTAGATCACGAATATTTAGACAGTTTTTCTCTAACGCTTTTATTTTTCAAGTTACGGTCGATGTAAAATCGAAAAATTTGACCTTCGCGAGAAAAATCAGAAAATCAATACTGATCACGATAGGTGAACGAAAATTGCACATTCAACAAAATTTTTAAAATAAATTGATTAGTAGATAAAGAATATACAAACAGTTTTTCTGGGAAACATTTATTTTTCCAGTTATAGTCATTAAAAAAATAGGAAAATTTGGAAATTCGCAGAAAATTTGAAAAATGTAAACTATCTCCGATAGGTGAATGGAATTTACATATTTTGATTCGCAAAGAATCAATCTACGACATAAATAACCAGTATCAATACGGTGCCATTTGTCTGGCTGTTACAGAACTCTAAAATTGACCAAATTTTCCTTATTTTTCCACAAAAAGTCCATTATTTGCTGAAATAAAAGTTATATGGAAAAACTGATTGCATATTCATGCTCTACCACCTTGAATTAGCAAAAAAAAATTAATCCGGTCGAACAAAACAAAAAATGAGCAATTTTTCGAATTCAAGTATATCCTCTTAACGATCACAAGGTTGAAGGGAAAAAACGACACAAGACAAGAAAAAGAAAGATGTCTATCGAAATGAAAAAAATAAAACTCCTGTCGTCTAGGAGCGAAGAGATCCGGATGATTTTATCCACGTGACACAATGATAAATGGTATAGTAGCAGTCGACGCGCGAATGGATCTTTTTCAGATTTAACTAACATATAATGCGATCAAAAATGAGTTATCCATAGAAGACGAAGGAACCGAATGATGAATGGAAGTTCAGACGTGGCAGGATCTAGTTTTGACGCAGAACGAGGAAAATGCATCTTCATTACAAGCCGACTGCGATTTTCCCTAAGCAAGAGATCGTCCCACGTGATAAATCTCAATTACGAGATCGAAAATTCGCGATAATTAACCGTATCAAATTATGACCTGCCACGCGATTTTTTATACAGGCGAGCTTGATGGTCCGGAAGAAATTGTCAGTTGTAGGCTCTCGTTTGGTCAGAAAGATAGCTATATAAAGGGTTTTACAACAAGAGGTGTTATTTTGATATTCAAAGAAAAATGCCATTTTTCAATATGAATGATCGGATGTTTATTCCATTATAAAGAAGAAGCTGTCGTTAATAGTGGAAAATAACATCAGGCAATTGACCACCACGACCACGCTTATAGGCCCATATCATTTTAATGAAATTTTCCATAACCAAATTGCAAAGTGGCTGTCCTATGTCCTCGAAAGCCTCACGAATTCCACCTTTGAGGGCTTGAATCGACGCTGGGCTATTGACGTAGACCTTCTCTTTCACGTGACCCCAAAGGAAGAAGTCGCAAGGTGTTAAATCACAAGATCTCGGTGGCCAATTGTGATCACCTCTTCGAGAACTGAACTTTATAAGCCTTAAGACCCAAATCTTCATGCAAAATACGGTGAAATGACTTTTGTATAATGCCCAATTAAAAAGAACGACGATTAATGGACAAACCTAGGTTTTCTTCAACACTTTCGGCTACAGCAGCAATATCCTCGGCTGTTCTTGAGTGACGTACACGGGTTTTATTCTTCACATCACTTACTTGTCCTGACAGCTCGAATTTTTCCACCAATTTCTTTATTGCGGTCCGACAAGGTGTTTCACGACAACCAAAAATTGTTCGAGTTATACGAACCGTCTCTACCAAATTTGTACCATTTTAAATGTGAATTTTAATAATTTCAATGCATTCTTGAAGCAAGTATCGTTCCATATTCATTAATGGCTTAGTTTCTACTTGTCAAATGTCAAAAAATGACAGCTTCAAACGTGACATTTACCGAAATAGCAGGCAATTCAAAATAACACATCTTATTGGAAAACCCTTCATTAACGTCTTGCAAATTTTGTTAGGAATTTGCACAGAATAAGCATCAAAAAAACCTTATAAATGAATCAATGGCTTGTGTATATTAGCCTCTTCATTTTCTTCGATTTCTGAGTGACCAGGAACCCAGACTCAAGAAGCCTTGTTTTTCTTGTCTAATTCATTACTAACTCACTCAAACGTTTTATATCGTCTTCAGATCACAATGTGATATCGACATTGACCAGCTGTTACGTGGTAGCCCAGTTTATATTGAAAAATACCCAAGTAGATGCATTCCATCATAACAAGGCTTCTTAACAATCAGGTTAACGTATATTTGCATAAGGAATTTGTGTGAAACCTCTAAGCTCGATATAAATTATAATGCCGCGTATTAAAAAATCCGAATGAAGATATTAAGATATCGCTCTACATTATACTCGGTTATGCCGTTAATTCTAACTGATAATGATAATTTTCCTTCATCGATCATAATAAGTCGTTTCATTCATTAGCCCGAGGTTCCATGGGAAAACGTTTCAGATGAAGCAATCCAGATAACGTAATATTCTTATTTTCCCAAGAAATTTCTACTGCCGACGTCTTACAAGAATGAGGTTTTTTTCAATATAGTTTAGATGCAAGCGCGTTGATTAGTGTTAGAAATAGGTACTTAGTTTTCATCTTAAGTGGAAAAGTTGCTTATGCAATTTGTAGACTATGTAAACAACAAGTGTAAGCATTATTGAGGCTTTTCAAATTATCAATTTTTGATTTTTACCTTAAAATTTATACTAAATTATAACGTACTAGCGACCCGCCCCGGCTTCGCACGGTAATTCGATCCAAGCAAAACTGTTGCATCAAAATTTTATCATAAATTCCCTAAATTATGGCGCCTACCGACCCTCTAAGTTAGAAAAGTGATCAAATACTAACTTGAAGTCTTAGTAACACTCAGTTAAAAAAACACATCAAAATCATTTCAGTAGCTATGGCGTCATGCGCTTCTTGACCCGATCACGCTAGATTTCCGCGTGAATGAGGTATTTTCCCGCCGTAAAAAGTAGCCTGTGTCCGTGCCTAGGATCCTATCTTTATATTAACCAAGTCTAATAAAAATCCGTTCAGACGTTAAGGCGTGAATGAGGTAAACTTTTAAAACAAACGATTAAAAATCACTAACTTAATTAGTTTTCTGCCTACTGCCTACGCCTTAAGTACGATAGCATGAATATTAATAGCCCATATCCTTTTCTAGGTTAATATCTATCACCTAACTAAATTTCATCAAAATCCGTTCAGCCGTTTAGGCATGAAAGAGCAAAACTCCCAGCAAAAACCATAAAAAATCACTAACTCAATTCAGTTTTCTGCCTACTTCCTACCCCCTAAGTACGATGACGTGATCATTTTGATCTTATATCCGTTTTTAGGTAACCATCTATTACCTTACTAAATTTCATCAAAATCTGTTCAGCCGTTTAGACGTGAAAGAGCAAAAGTCCCAACAAAAACGACTAAAAATCACTAACTCAATTTAGTTATCTGCCTACTGCCTACCCCCTAAGAACGATGGCGTGATTTTTTATAGCCTATGACCATTTCTAGATTATCATCTATCACCATACCAAATTTCATCAAAATCCGTTCAGCCGTTTAGGCGTGAAAGAGTAACAGACAGACAGACAGAGTTACTTTCGCATTTATGATATTAGTATGGATAGTATGGATTGGTATCCATAAGAAAAAATTGAAAACATGTTAAAATTTCTTTGAGAAGTTCAAAAACATATTTACTTTTTGCAGGGATGTACATAAATTGAACAAACCTATGCCTCTTTAACATTTCTAACAGCTTTTTCAACCGATAAAATTCAAAGAAATCAAAACGTTATCTGTTAATTACAACAAATGATTATTACGTAACGGAAACGAAACCTCCAAGAAATAATTGAAAGACAATGAAGACACGCAAGTATGCCCATTAATTAGTGGATAATCCTAATATTATTCAGCAGTTAAAGTTCGTTTTTTAATTTTGAATCTATTATAAGGAAGTTATTAAACGTACAAGCATCTTAACAAGTCCTACTTATTTTAAATAGAAAAAATCTGTTGAAGACATGACTTATATGAATATTTGATTCGAAAAAATTGATGAAATCGTAGTAGAAGAACAAGAAAAAACATTTTCAATCGAAAAATTCTGTTTCAGGATAAAAAATCTCGAGCGAAATATAGCAGAATATATTTTCGGCATGTAACATGTTCAGAAATAAATATTGAGTTATTTTTCTTCCAATTTGTCGATTTTTTGGTAGTAACGAACGTTTTTCTTTTCAGATAAACCAAGATGTTCATCAATATGAAGACGATATTACTGCTAATGCTGGCAATAGCCTATACTGTCGCTGAGGACGAAGATACGGAAAGTGAAGTCGTGGAAATTCCGGAAAAACCAATCGGAATGACCAGTGCCTTAGACGACTGCGATCCTGAAATGATCGGATTCGAATTGATCACTGGTAAGTTGATAATCGAATAAATGTTTTGAATTATTTCAGTCCGCAATTTTCCTTTCAAAATCTATGATTATTCTTACCAGATTCCAAACGTCCCGAATGGAAAAGCATCATAAACTCACCTGTAACAAAGAAAATGATTAGAATCAAATTACAAACCATAAATTAAAATAAAGTAAAGTAATGAATAAGTTGATAACAATATTCTAATTTCAGGAAACGTATTCTCTGCGCCAGCAAACGTATTGGACTCAATACCGGGCACTCTTATGCTGACTGATTGTCTTGAAACTTGTCAAGGCAACGACAGCTGTCAATCTGTCAACTACGAGACTGGACTCTGCGTCCTGTTCAATTCTAACTCCGACATGTTACCAGGTAAGTCGATGATTCTCTTGTATATCCTTCGACAGATGGTCCCATTAAGACAACAGAATTGTTTTACAGTCTCATATCAAGATAGTCTACGTACTGAATCGAGAACAGGTTAAGGGTTTTCCAATAAAAGGTTTTATTTTGAAAATCCCGCTATTTTGGTAGATGTCACGTTCAAAGCTGTCATTTTTTGACATTTGACAAGTTGGAACTACGCCATTAATGAAAATGGAACGATACACGCTTCAAGAACGCATTGAAATTATTAAAATTTACTATAAGAATGGTGAAAATTTGGCAGAGACGGTTCGTGAAACTCGAACATTTTTGGGTCGTCGTGAAGCACCTTTTCGGACCGCAATAAAGGAATTGGTGGAAAAATTCGAGCTGTTGGGACAAGTTAGTGATGTGAAGAATAAAACCCGTGCACGTCGCTCAAGAACAGCCGAGAATATTGCTGCTGTAGCCGAAAGTGTTGAAGAAAACCCAGGTTTGCCCATTCCTTGCGTTCTTTGAAATTAGGCATTCCACAAACGTCATTTCACCGTATTTTGCATGAAGATTTGGGTCTTAAGGCTTACAAAGTTCAGTTAACACAAGAACTCAAACCGGCCGATCATCAACAACGTCGAGTCTTTGCTGATTGGGTCGAAGTTTCCGGACCGTGTTATCTCTCGAAGAGCTGATCACAATTGGCCACCGAGATCTTCTGATTAAACACCTTGCGTCTTCTTCCTTTGGGGCCACGTGAAAGAGAATGTCTACGCCAATAGCCCAGCGTCTATTCAAGACCTCAAATATGGAATTCGTGAGGCTTAGAGGACATAGGGCAGCCGCTTTGCGATTTGGTTATGGAAATTTTCATTAAAAGGATATGGTTACGTAAGCGTGGTCGTGGTGGTCATTTGCCTGATGTTATTTTCTACTATTAACGGCATAGCTTATTCTTTATAATGAAATAAACATCCGATCATTTATACTGAAAAATGGCATTTTTCTTTGAATATCAAAATAACACTTCTTTTTGGAAAACCCTTTAGTTTTACTGGTACTTTGTTGTAGATATCAGTAAATTATCAAGAATTTTTTTTATCGCGAATGTTATCGTAAGAAAAAATGATGGAATATCCGTATTTTAAACAGTTTTACCAACTAAAAATGACAAAACCACGACGATCCCTTGACAATGTCTTTTCAAAAGATAAATATCCCTGCGCATTTCGAACAAAATGTAAACAAGAACTCTCCATACGGAAACAAGACATTAAACTGCTAAAACTCCGCATTGAATCGCATCCAAATACGGAAAAGCGTTCTCAACACCACAATCTCCGAATTTCCTCTCAAAATTCAATCGTCGGACGTAAAAAACCACGGTCGTAAATAACCGAATAATTCCGAAATTGAGAAATTGCCCCCTACGAGCTTTCCAGCTCCAAATTGCCCCTAGATTCGTTTCCGAATTGGCACCGGCCCACAACATCGTCGATATATTCTCAATAACCGAAATGGAGTAAAAAAAACAGGATCCATTAGCCGGGTCCCGGTCGGCGGTGCCAGGAACCGTCGTCGGGGACGCACGCGCGTTGGGGAAGTCGGGACGAAAACAAGTGCGACGGGGCCTCTTGGATCGTTCATTAGTTAAATGGGCATTTTCGGTAAAAAACTATGTTGCTCTCACATGACGATGAGAAGAACAGTTGAATCAATTTGATCAATCTCAAGCCGGCCATAGACATGGTTATTTTTCATCCGTTTTCGTCGCCGCGATTAGAACCGCCGAGTCGTATCACCGAACTGTTTTGCCCACACACTTCGGTAAATTCTGCCAGTTATTTTGCTGTCGTTCGCGATTTAGCACGTCTTGAAGAAGAAAAATCTCTTATCAGTGGCGGCCGCAGTTTCGGTTCTGAGTAAGAAAGAAAAAAGAAACGAGACTTATACTACGCTAATGGCAAATAACCGCCGATTCTCGACGAAATCCCCACACACAATCGGTATGGCACGACAACCGATGGACCGTCGTTCCAAAAATCAAGCATTGGCAGATATTTGGACCGACGATACGTACCGACGGTTTTTCGCCACACACATCGGTTTTTGGCGCTTTTGTCGGGACGGTTCTTATCGCAGCGATACGAACGGATGAAAAATAACGAAGTCTATGGCTGGCTTTAGTCTTCAAAAATTTCTTGCCTTCCAATGTTGTATCAGTCTGTTTCGGATAGATAATAATGATAATGATGGTGTTGAAAGTTTTTATTGCTTTAATGATGCCAAACTACCTGGTATAATCTGGCATTAGCTACTGTTGGGATAATCATAAAATTTAAGCTTCTTTAAGAATTTCATCTAAACGACCTAGTCTTTAAATGAAACCCAAAAAAATATAAGCAGCTTAGAAAGTTACCATCATTTTATTTAGGCTTGAACCATTCTTAACTTCTTTCGAAATCAAACTTGAATACGATCTCGACATATCATGATACGAGGGCAATTCAAATATAAACGAGACTTTCCGATTTTCAGGCACAATAGTGGGGGTAGAACATTCCTGATTTTTTGTTGTTGGGTAGGTTTGTCAGGAGTAAGGGAAGCACGTCGGATTGCCTCATCGACCCTCTCGGTGTCCACTGTAACGATGTCTGAGCAAGAGATTCCTCCGTCAATTGCGCAACGTATTGTTCTTTCCACTCCTTACTCGCTTGTTTAGACTCTGGGGTGTAGTGGTACACCCATGTTTCATTACAGTGGATAATGTGAGTAAGAAATTGGGCTCCTTGTTCCTGAGATCGTGCAAGAAGACACCCGAAAACGATGCAAATTCTGGTCAGCTGTGAGAAGGCGAGTAAACCACCTGGCGCAACCCTTACAGTACCCTTGCTCCTCTGTAAGTATGGGGTAGGTGCTCCCATAACTTATCCCGACCTAACTCGCAATTTCAGAAGTGGTACGACGTCTGTTGTCTTCAATAAGCTGTCGAACACTACTGATGTTGTTCGCTGCGGTCATGGCTCTCATTTTCAACACAATCACGACCCTCCACGAACTGTTCATGCCATGCAAACACTCTGGCTCGCGACAATGTCTCTTCTCCGAACATGGGCAGACAATCTCCTCAAGATTTTGGCCAGTTTTACGCCTTCCGGGACGAAAAATTTGATTACAACACTTTGCGCAATTGACGGAGGAACCTCTTGCTCAAACATCGTCACAGTGGACACCGAGAGGGTCGATGAGGCAATCCGACGTGCTTCCCTTACTCCTGACAAACCTACCCAACAAAAAAAAAATCAGGAATGTTCTCCCCTCACTATTGTGCCTGAAAATCGAAAAGTCTCGTTTATATTTGAATTTCCCTCGTAAAATTCCATCATATGCATCGTTTCGAACAAGACATTCTCACCTGCCTGTCGAGACAAAAAAACGCAAGAAGTAGCATTGAAAACTGGAACAACAGACAAACTGCATCATCATCTAGCAATCTCTAGTACCACTAAGACCAAACGTGCCATAAACGCCATAACAGAGTAGTTCAAATCATAACAATACGCATCAAAATCTCTTATTTTCTCATCCGAGTACGAGGATTTTTCCGAGAATCAGGAATCGACTCTCGTTTTCATCTATGTACCTACCAGCGATTTGTTATGCAAAAGAAGACTTTTGGTCTTGGTCTTCGGCCAGCACCTGCGTTTCTTGGAAGTCTCGATTGTGTCTCGATGGACATCCGGCTCAGTTTGTCGAAGTTTTTCTTCCACGGTAGATTGTCGATACCAGCAGCTCGTCTTCTGCGTATCTGCTGTCCGGTTTGCGAAGGATGTCATTAGGAGTCGATTTAAAAAAAGTTTAATGACGCTGTGAAATATTGGAAGTGGATGTGTTAACGATTATGTGATCAATTTTTCCTGCCTTGAAAGTTTCAAGTCACTAGCTCAATTTGTTCGAGAATTATCGGGACCTTGAGCTCTTTAGAGCTTGTCCATCGTGGTCATCATATTCAGCTCAAAACACAACAATTAGAGACATTTTGATGAAACACAACTGGAAGATATTTCTCTAAAAACACCCTGTAATGTACCCAACTAGGGTAGGTTCGGCCAATCGCCTATACCGTAGAGGGATGGTGCAATGATACCCTTAGACTCATCAAAGGTGTTTAATTAATTGGACATTTCACTGAATGACCATAGTAACATGTAATCGGACTCTCTTCTAAACAATTGATACGTGTTTATTTTTACAATCCAATTGTTAGTGTTTATACTTAAGAATAAACATAGTCGGCAATGGTTATACATTCAATGATTACTCTACGTGATATTTCAATAACATTTTAAGATGATTCGTCTCACGTATGGTAATTATACAGGCTGTGTGTACTGACACATACTACAACCCTTCAAATCATGTTTATGTCTAGTGACTTATGAGGAAAAATTCTCCGTCTTTTTCAAGTACGCTCAAGTGAATTCGTGACTTCAGAAATCGCGCTGAAAAAGTAGAATATAAATTATACACATCTGCCCTATTCAGAACTAAAATCCTGTCACAATAAATGACACGAATATCTCATTTCAGTCTGTTCCTGTTTTGCGAAAAAAGCAGCAGATTCCTCGACGCATCGCGAGAACAGTGACATAATAAACTCGTTTATTTCTTCCTAACAGCGTTGACATCTTGGCCTGAATACGGACATTTTTATATTCATTCTGAATAATGCAGCGTACCGAGTTTAATTCGTCTTCTTCACGCAATCTCCAGGGAAAAACAGAAGAGCCGAGATTTAATACACGTCATTTCGCTGGGCTCAATTAAAACGGTGTCGATTTAACGCAGTAGGTCGTAGAGGAAATTTATAAAGTTTGGAAAAATCTGATGCTGGAGCTCGGTTTTTCAACTTTTAACGTGGGATTCCGTTAGTTACGTGACAAATCACAATTAAGGAGCTTGGTCCGTTGAGAAAATATTGTTGTAAATGGCCGCTTTGAATGTGTCGTTAGGCAAAAAGTGTGAGATAGGAGATGACATGAATTAACGTCCATTTTGAAGAATGGGAACGAAAATTTAACTCAGTCTAGAGGATTTCTTTCACTCTCACCAATTGACAATAATTCAGAGTATAATGCCGGATTCAAGGACATTCTCATGAACACATCAATGAAATTTTTGGTTAATGTAGTCTCGAACACTCATGAGTTCTCATTTTCAAGCCAATGCTTCAATCTTTCGAGTTGGGTGGTCCAATTTATTGAGTTCAGAAGATAACTGGGTTACCGATGGATCAAAATCAGAGAGAAGCACTGAAATTGGGGTGTAAGGATTTCTAGAGCCCTGGGAACTGAGTTCTCTATCCTACAGACAGAGATGTCATTTTGACATAAGTTTGTCACACGTTTTTTATCATTGTTCCAAAATTGAATTCGATATTTGGATGGAATACCATTATTTAAATCTGTGGGAGATGATTACCCTTCAGTAGGGTCCTGTAGCGGTCTTAGAAGAACAGGAGATTCGAAAAATCATCACTTGGAATGCCAGACCTGGTTTAAAACACCCTCCTGGCCCAAGAGTATCAATTAAGTGTTTTGTATCTGAATATTGAAAGTATTTATTCGAATAGTTTTAAAGTTCATTTCTGTAAAAACGGCGAGACTGGGTTTTTCTACCGCGGTTTTTCCCTGTGCTCTGGTATCAAACGCCAGAATAGTATGGTTCCCCGTTTTGCACCAACCTCAGCTAGGGACTTTTTTGTTTCATGAATTGTATTTTGTTAGCTCTCAATTCAAAAGAATATATATACGGGCTGGGGGCATGTCTACGTCATCACAGACAGCAAGACATGCCGAGATCACTGGAAACAAACTGTTAGGGCTCTCTACTGACCTGGGAGTGCCGTGACACCATAAAGAAACTGGCAAGAGACAATAAAGTGACACTACTATGGGTGCCAGTGCATTGTAGTGTTGAAGGAAATAAAAAAGTCGATGAACTTGCGAAAACTGCATCAAACTTAACACCTATTAGACTCGGAAACGAGCAATATAAGTCAACGAACCAGCAATGTTAGTTAAAAAAATAGAACAATCCACTGGAGAAACATTCCTGGACTTACTCTGTCCAGAATTTTCGAGATGATCTCACCTACCCATACCAGAAAGCTCTTGAAACTGTCCCGATCTGAGCTTTGGGTGCAAATATCATTTGTTCCATATGGGAAAATCACATTTTCATGCCGCTTACAATTTTCCATCATTAAATAACTACACAGTTTCATATTCGAAAATATGTTATCAATCACGGCCTCATTGATTTATTCTCGCATACGCCAACTAGTTTCTCTGGTCACCTCTTCTATCTCTTGTTGAGCTTGTTTTATAAATGCATGGTCATAACACGTCTGACGTCGATATCCACAATCAGGTTTTTTGTTCTTGCCCGTGCACGCCTCTGGAAACCTATTATGGCCTCTATTAAACTGAAATTACTCGGATTTTTTGCGTTTTTTTCGGCAGCCGATAGCTCGCGGTATCATCGCTGTCGAATACGAAAACGCCGTGTTGCAATCTGCGACACGTCAGTCGCGTTAAACGCATTTTTTTTTTCATTGCGGAGATTGGTTGGTTAGTTGACTGTTTTTAGTTGCGATGCGTGAGTGTTCAATTTCTGGCAATGAAGCGATAACTTGTCGTGTCATAAGAGCGGGTTTTAACGTATTATTTTTATTTACTGTGTATAGCGATGAAGATTTTTGATTATCCATATGGCCTAAATTCAAAAGTTGTTCTTTTTGAGCGAGGCTTCTTCCAATACGATTCTTCTTTTTCTTTCGGTTGTTCAACTCCCACTGCTGCTTTGTATCAGTTTATTCCAAGCGCACAGAAAGGCTTAAGTCTAGCAGGTGTTAGCCTTTATGCACTTTTAGCAAGTCCATCGGTTTTTTCATTTTTGTTTATTTTAGGACGAACACCAACGTTTCAATATAAGAAATTCATGATGAATAAAAATAATATGGCTTTGTTTGTTGGATTGTTATCGGAAGAAAATCATAACAGGTAAAACATTGTTCAATTAAATACATGACCTTAAAATCATTCTTTTCTAAAGTAGGATCTTTATGAGAATTGGAAGGAAAAAGTTGCGTGATCAAATGAATCCATTTGAAATGCCGGATGCCCAGAAAAAGTTCAGATTGAAGAAATGCCGAATGCCCAGTTTGTGAACATGTTCAGATTGAAGAACCAGTGTAATATAAACTTAATAAATGCTCTACAGCAAACTACATTCAGATAAATGTATTTTCAAATTCAAATCAAAACCATATACTCATAATACATAATGTTCCATGATCAAATCTTACGATTGAAGGTTATGTTTTTCGCTGAGTAGTTCAAAAGTGACACTGTAAATAAGAAAGTTACAGGAACCATTCCAGAATTGCATTATTTACGAATCTGTAAGTCGGCCAGTTACAGATCAATCGTACGCTACAGTATCGTAACTTACAGATGAAAAGCAGAATACCAACATTAGTATTGAATATTTCTACTATCTTCAACATTCATTCTTAGTTCAGTGGAGCGCTATATCTTGCTTCTTTCAAAATCTACGAAGTGCTCGGAAGATTCCTCGTACGAGTTATCCCGTCGCTCGTCTCCAGCCTTATTTTTCGAATCGATCTCAATAATAATAATAAATATGGAGTAGACGCTCGATGGCTTTCGATTCAATCCAAATTTATTCCTCGCATTATCTCTTCATTTGTGCCATTCAGTCGAGAAGGCCTTGGACCGCATACTAGCGGTCGTTTCCGCTCTTCTTCTTCTTCCTTTTTCAACACCTATATGTGCATTGGCCATCCGCCGTATACAGAGTGAGTTATGACTTTCGGATGAATGCGATCGACTTGATGAAGCTCTCTTCTTTGATGGCTCCCCTTTTTTCGCTCGTTACTTACAATTATTGATCGATAATTGATGTTTTTCATTCGTTATTTTTTCGAGTCGGGTTCGTTAGATGTTGCAATTAGTGGTCTGGTATGGTAGAAGTGTTCTTTTTTCAACAAGTCAACGTCTTAATTATTATTCATGGAATTGGACTCTTTGATCGTTTTCTTATGACCCCTTGCAGGGGATTAAGCGAATTACTGGTTTAAGAACGGAATTAGTGCTATCTTTCTAGATGGTCTGTTGGACATTTCTTCAGTTACAACTAGCAGGCCTAACAGACGTTGTTCTGCATACACAAAAATTCATTCAATTCGATCCAGCCGTTTAGTTGCAGACTTGCAGAGTAGATGAATAACCTAACTAACGACTACAGTGCCATCTGTTGATCTGATTTGTGATCATAAACATACGGGCATAAGGCAGTCCAAAATACATTCATACATCCCTCACACTTCGGTACCTTTCCCTACCCGCCTAGTGCCTACCTCGGAGACGCATTTTGGTTCGATTTTATCGTCAATCTGCCATATCTTTTGATGTATTCATCATAATTGAATGATGTAAAAGGCAATTTCGTTCTAAATTCAATACTGGGTATGAACGACGTATTTAATTGGATAAGGATCAATAGCGTATTCATGAAAAAATACTCCCAAATAATGCATAATTTTGAGAAACATTCGGATACCTTTAAAAGGTGATACTGAGTAAACCTTGAAAGATAGATATATGCTATCCCGGACTTTTTTGTAGAACTATTAAAGAGGTACTTTTCCGTCATACATTGTTTCCATGTACGTCTTACGGTTTTTGCAGCGCACCTGAAAATAGCTGATTTTGGTACTCATATTTATTATCATTGAAGTTATAGTAGGTTTCCTCAATTTTCTCGGGTGAAAAATATAGCCTTTGTTACTCAGGGATAGTGTAGCTACTAAGTGTGGAAGAATTATTGAAATCGGTCTAGTAGCTTATGAGTTAACTCGTATCAAACCCACAAACATAAAAAATCTTTCCTCTTTATAATATTAGTATAGATAGTATAGATTATCTGAAGTTTATATTCAGAAATGAAGGTTATTTGGTATTGCTCGTGCAAGAAACAGCTATAACATTTTTCTGGCATTATTAGGAAGGAATGACATTTTGAGATGGTACAATCGTCTGAAGATAAATTAAAGTGATTTAAAAGTTTTGTCATGATTATTTTTATAACTCAATATTATGAGTGAACACAAAAATGGATTACATCGTGACAAACCAGATTAGTGATTTCCCTATAGGAAACATCTCAAGCTGCAGAGCTCTCTAATCAATGAAGACACTAAAAAGGACCAAACAGCGTCTATTATGCATTAAAAGTCAAGCTTTCCGTTACTATCCTAATGAATTCCACTGAACACAGCCTGTGTAAACCCACAACAACTTATTTTAAATAAGTGTGTAGTACATGTCGTGTCAGGTATTAAACGTGTGTGTAAGCCTTTCATCCTGTCGTCGGATTACCACGATAAAGTACACGATCCATATTTCTGTACCATAGGACATAAATCGATCGATGCCACAGATATATTTGCTCTCATCAGGGATATAATTTCATCCATAAACATCGTGTTTGTCGATTTTACATAACTAGTTTTCCCGACAATAACACGAACGCGTTCATCACTCGCTGAAAACCCGACTCTTTACACGATTCGATTCCGCTCTGAAAATGGTCTGTCTATTTTATGTGCAGGATTATACCGGATGATAGATTTGTAGTCTTCACCTAGGTAATTAACGCTTTCATTGGGCGGAAAACCAGATGAAAGACACCCATTTTCATTATGAAACACTTTTTTGAAGAATGTTTTTGTCGTGTTGATTCAATCACATTTTCCTTCACATGAACTGAATATACTTCTGATTTTCGTAATAATTTCACTGCACACAGGTTTCTGAATTTTCTTCACTTACAATTAATTTGATGACGCGTTTTTCTCGAAGATCAAGGAAATGTAAATTGAACCAGCATTATTTCAGTAGGCAAATTTTCTCAAATAATAAAAAAATGAATGTTTTCATCCGGAATTCGATAGGCCAACATACACATCATCCGGGAAAAATCCTCAGTATTTCGGCAATCCGCGCGTATAGCCGACAGTCAACGGGGATGAAATGAGGCGCAATAAATATTAAAACGAGGGAAAAAGACCCGAGGGCGCGAAGGGGAAAAACAGGGCGCGTAAAACTGACTCAATCAGCGAGTTATTTACACATCTTGTAAAAACAATACTCGGTATTTGTGAAACAAAGTGGCGAATTTCCGAGGCAAACAAATACCGGTAGAGGCGCGCGCGCGAGCGTTCGAACCCCGCGCAAAAAATATCGGGAAGTTGACGCCCGGGGCGCTCAAACATTTGCTCTGAAAATTTTCCGGAGCACGAAATGTAACGAATCATTCGATATTTGACGCGCGCGGGGGCCGGGTGAAATCAACTGTGCTCTTATTTTATTCACCCGTTTTGTCCCTCAGCTATATCGGATTTTTTTCGGATGAATAAAGGCGAATTTCTGATGCGATTTGTTTTGCCGGTTCAACATGTCGTCGAACGCGTGAAGAAGTGAACGATAAAGCAGAAGAAATTGAATCAACTCTGACTTATTCTATAACAGGTCGTGAATCGAAAAGAAAAGGAAAATTGGGAAGATTTTAGACTGTGAATGTTTTTCGCCAATGCAACAGTTACAGTGGAACTTCCCTATAACGAAGGCGGTAAATCCGCCAAAAAAAATTCGTTATAAAATTTCGTTATACAGAAAATGTGTTTCTATAGTCGGCAATGTCGCGGTAGACTTCACTGATAAAATTTAGTTTATCATTTAAACTTGAGCATTTGGTTTTAGACATTTTCGCACAACTTTTCACACTAGCGTAATGGCTAGATTGAAACCAAACAGCCAGGTGTGTATTTAAAACTGTTTCAGAAGGATCTCTCTGCCCGCCGTAATGATTTAGTTTAAGGTCTGTATTTATTACGTACCTACGTCCGGAAATTTTTCGGAAAAAACCCACCCTTATACCTTCTTACTAATACCCATTCAAAGAGAGTTGTTCTTTGGATATTTCGTTATGGAGATAATTTACTTTGTTTTAGATGGTGTTTTTAACATAGAATTTGGATTCAAGGTGCAATGTCTTGTACGAAATTCGTTATACAGACGTTCGTTATAGGGAAGTTCCATTGTATTTCCGCGAAACCCTAATAAATAAGATAAAGTTTGAGCCCTTGTAGCACTTTGAACTTTGAGCAACCACGAACTGTTTACCAAGCTGTGATATAGCTATAGCTAAACTTAGGAAATTATAAAATCTGTTGTTGATACTGATAGAATCGCGTTTTACACTAGCACACATCGTACAAAACTTCTCCCTTCCAAAGAAACGCGTCAAAACATGGAGGCGTCAACCATAGAATTCCACAATTCTAGGAACTGACCCCAAGTTTCACCTACGCCGTATAATTTTTTCTTCTATGATCAAGCCAATTTGCAGCAGGTCGCGAATAATGACGTTGAAACGTAAGTCCCATCAGTCTCCCCGTCTTTTCGATGGAAGAATGCAATCAAGCGAGCCTCGACGCGCATAGAAAAGTACGCGTTGCCAGTTACTAAGTAACGCACGTACGGGTCGTAGGAATTACGGACGATAGAAAAAGTTGTAGGAGCTGGAGAATCGTCGATAGCCAAGACCAAGTTCGACTGCACTCTTGATTCGTCTGAAATAACAAACAATGAACATTTTCATTCATCATTCATTCTTATCAGGTTTTTTTCTATGTGAATTATCGTTGTATCCTCTTTTCACACTATTCCTTAGTAAAGCCTAGAAAATGGCCCTAAACCAAAATACAGGGTGTTCCTAAATTGAACGTACAAACGAAAAAGGGAGATTCCTTAAGTGAGTTTAAGAAAAAAAAGTCCCGTAAACATGGAGTCACAAACGTTTCGTTTTCGAGATACAGAGTGTTGAAGTTTGAATTTTTTTCAAGTTTTTTTGTGTTGATTATACGAGTTTATCGAATCTTTATGAATCATCGCTACAGATCAGGAAAATTTCCATAAAAACTGACACTGAATTCATTCACCACAGCTTACAAAGTGGCCTTCCCATCATAATTTGGATTTTCACGAGGATTTCGAGAGAATCGTTCAAACTTTTTTTTCTCGAAATCTTCGTAGATACGACAAAACTACAAGAGACCGAAAAGTTTAGTATAAGAACAAACCTTCTTTTTGCATTTTTTCAAATTAACAGTTGCTCACCAAAAAAAAGTTCTGCAGAAGAACAGGTGGCGGTGTTCCAGAAAAAATATCACCCTGTAGATCTTCTATCGAAATTGCCATGTCACGTGGTGAGAACTTTCAAATGTAATATCTATGCCAAATTTCAGTTGAATATCTTGTGAAGTGTAGATACTATGAGAAAAAAACTTGAAAAAAATTCAAACTTCAACACTCTGTATCTCGAAAACGAAACGTTTGGGACCCCATGTTTATGGGACTTTTTTCTCTTAAACTCAGTTAAGGAATCTTCCCTTTTCGTTTGTACGTTCAATTTAGGAACACCCTGTATAGGAATTTCCCAACGAGTATGTTTATTACATACAGTTTTTCCGAACAAAAACCACTAATCCTCTTTTTCAACTTAACAAATCCGTTCACCCGTTACTCTAACCTCACATAAGAACTTTATTTATTCAAAAATAATCCAACGTCATAATTCCCCCTCGCACGGAAAAACCTAGAATCGAAAAGGTCCGAATTTTCTTTTATTCCGCAAACAGTTCACGTCTTTCTACGCGACATCTAATTACCGCTCTTTTTAGCTTTTAATCTCGTCATTTCCGTTTTTACACGCAACACATACGCGCTCGTTTAAACGCTTCGAAAATTCCCGACCCCGTTAAATTTTAAAACCGGGCGTCGCGGACCGTACGTCTCGAAGGCCGGGCGGTAGGTGGGCGCCCCCGAAAATAATTTTCGTTTCAATTTACATTTTAAGTGAGAACCACGCCGTGGCACTTCTTTGCGCTTTTATTTTCTTCTATGATGCGTTTTTCCTATGGAGATGTTGGATACTCCCTTGCTTCGGTAGCTGGTGGTCGGAAAATATTAATATTATTTCTCGAGTCTGAACCGGTGGATTATCTTCTCTACGGTTTTCATGGAAAATCTTGATGGGAATATTCAGACAGATTATTTTTTTTAACTATATCGACTAATTCGAGGTCGTAGTATGAATGCTGATTTTTCATTTTGAAGATTGATTCTTTGCGAATCAGAAAATGCATTTGAAACTGGGTTTGTTGCTTGTTAGAGTTTGACTCTGTGGAATTGAACAGTTCGAAAGTATAAAGATTATTACGAGGGCAGTTCAAATGTAAGGAGACTTTTCGATTTTAGGGCACAATAGTGAGGGGAGAACATTCCTGATTTTTTTGTTGTTAGGTAGGTTTGTCAGGAGTAAGGGAAGCACGTCGGATTGCCTCATCGACCCTCTCGGTGTCCACTGTGACGATGTTTGAGCAAGAGGTTCCTCCGTCAATTGCGCAACGTATTGTTCTCTCCACTCCTTACTCGCTTGTTTAGACTCTGGGGTGTAGTGGTGCACCCATGTTCCATCACAGGTGATAATGTGAGTGAGGAATTGGTCCCATTGTTCCTCAGATCGTGCAAGAAGACGCCGACACACATGAAAAGATGCAATTTCTGGTCAGCTGTGAGAAGGCGAGGAAACCACCTGGCGCAATCCTTACGGTAACCTTGCTCCTCTGTGAGTATTGAGTAAGTGCTCCCATAACTTATCCCGACCTAACTTGCAATTCCAGAAGAGATACGACGTTTGTCGTCTTCAATAAGCTGTCGAACACTACTGATGTTGTTCGCTGCGGTCATGGCTCTCATTTTCAACACAATCACGACCCTCAACGAACTGTTTATGCCATGCGAACACTCTGGCTCGCGACAGTGTCTCTTCTCCGAACATCGGCAGTCAATCTCCTCAAGAATTTGGCCAGTTTTACGCCTTCTGCGGCGAGAAACTTGATTACAACACGTTGCGCAATTGACGGAGGAACCTCTTGCTCAAACATCGTCACAGTGGACACCGAGAGGGTCGATGAGGCAATTCGACGTGCTATCCTTACTCCTGACAAACCTACCCAACAACAAGAAAATCAGGAATATTCTCCCCCCGCTATTGTGCCTGAAAATCGGAAGGTCTCGTTTATATTTGAACTGATTAGGAAAACTGAATATTCGAGTCCGTATAAATTAGTACGATTATTGTTTAAAAATGGATGGCCAATAACATGAAAAAAGGCTTTAACCGTATGGCAACGTCTTCTCAGCCTGTTCCTTCCCAGTATCCTCCGGTAGCTGCCACGGCCACCAATCACTGTCAACCCCATCGCTATCTGACGCATGAAATTAGTAATTGCTTCGATCGAATCCTTCACCTGCTACAGACGTTTCGACATGCGGAAAGCGCATCACCAAGGTCGCGTAGAATATAGAAAATCCGTTCGTCGATGAAGTCGATGGATAAGAAGACGAATAAGAAGACTGCCAGATTACGCACGTTGACGGCCGATCGTCAGCGTGGGAACGTAGCCGTCCGATTGACATTCAGCGATCGCGCATTTTACCGGTAGTGCGTTCCGCGGCGTATTACGGCGCGCACGCAAGCCAGATAAAATGCGACATGCATTAATGCATCGCGAGGTTAAAATCGAGGTTCGATTTTGGAATGCTGAGTGGCTAAGTGGTCTATTTCCATTACACGCGGTTTTTCTTTTTATTGTCGAGTACGAGATAGGTGGACGTGAGAGGGAGCTGTCGAAGACGATTTACCGTGAGAGGATGTCGAACAGGAGTTCAGCATTTATGCAATACTAGCAGACCCAACAGACGTTGTTCTGTATACACAAAAATTAATTCAATTCGATCCAGCCCTTTAGTTACAGAGTAGATGAATAACCTGAATAATGACGACAGCGCCATCTTTGGATCTGATTCGTTATCATAAACATACGGGTATCAGGCATTCCAAAATACATTCATACATCCCTCACACTTCGGTACCTTCTCCTACCCGCCTAGTACCTACCTCGGAGACGCATTTTGGTGCGATTTCATCTTCAACCTGCCTTATCTTTTGATGTATACATCATAATTGAATGATGTAAAAAACAATTTCGTTCTAAATTAAATACTGGGTATGAACGACGTATTTAATTGGATAAGGATCAATAGCATATTCATTAAAAAATACTCCCAAATAATGCATAATGTTGAAAAACATTCGGATACCTTTAAAAGGTGATACCGAGTAAACCTTGAAAGATAGATATATGCTATCGCGGACTTTTTTGTAGAACTATTGAAGAGGTACATTTTCGTCATACATTGTTTTCATGTACGTCTTACGGTTTTTGCAGCGCACCTGAAAATGGCTGATCACGGCTAATTTTGGTACTCATATTTATTTTCATTGAAGTTATAGTAGGTTTCCTTAATTTTCTCGGTTGAAAAGTACAGCCTATGTTACTCAGGGATAGTGTTGCATTCTAAGGGTGAAAGAATTATTGAAATCGGTCTAGTAGCTTATGAATTAACTCGTATCAACGCCACAAACCCACAAACATCTTTTCTGGCTGTTAGAGCACTCCAAACTCGACCTAAACTTTTCGATTTTTATACACATGGTCCTTCGAGGACACATAGTACATCGTGGTGGATCAAACCGAGCAGCTCTCGACCACTCATTGCCGTCTAATTTATTCTCGGCACGGCGGGAATTACAGGTTCAATCAGGCAGTAATGACGACGGTGCTGTGTACAGGCACAATTAAACCCTCGCCTTCTGGGATATCGAACAAGGCCTTACACATTCGAGCCGGTACCGAAATGCGCGCATAACGACAATTCATGCCGGAATGTTTAAGTGAAATTGCCTCCGTTCGCTTTCAGGACGCTTTAAAGGCGCCGCAGTCGTCTTCTGCTACCGCGCTTACGTATCTTATTAAGATGGCGGCTGAAAACACTTTTGACACGTTTGAACATGTCAGCGAGTCAAAATCGTCGTAGGAAAACTTGATTAGTTTCGGTTTAAGAAGGAAATCAAAATGAGAAATGAGAAAGTAACAATATTTAGGAAAAAAACTAAAGCCGCAACGCCATAGCCATATAAATGTGTTTTCTTTAAGATTGATCCTCTCGAATGGCATTACATAATACCAAGAAGATAGTCTATCAGCTTGGGTATCAATTGAGGATAAATTTTAGTCCATGGGCAAGCTCCTGTTTTTTATGATGATTACTAACAATCTGAATATTTGTGAGTAGCTTCATTTTGACGAGAAGCCCAACTTTTTCCTCTACGTAAATTCTCGATAGTGAGCGCTAATACAGTATGGAGGCGTCGAAAGTATTGAATGGGTGAATGTTCAAATTTTATTACTAACAGCTACTTTATGAATTGACTCTTGAAACAATTTTATAACAAATTGAAAACAATAGTTGTCCTACAAAAATGATGATTCTATCAAAGTGCCACCACTCCGAACATATAACAACAACTAGGTCAAAAAAAATTATTACTAACCGGCTGATTTTTTCACTGTTGCTTAGCAAATATTTCCTTTATGAACTGGTCACATTGTCCTACAAATTGAGTGGTACGTTTTTCCAGTCCTACGCTCGGAAATTGTCAATTGTTAGTAATCATTTTTAATTGTGGGTTCTGTGGTACAATTTCTGAGGTAGGACTGGAAAAGCATAACACTCAATTTGCAGGACAACGTGACCAATTCATAAAGGAAATATTTGCTAAGCAACAGTGAAAAAATCAGCCGGTTAGTAATAATTTTTTTAGACCTAGTTGGCTAGTTGTTGATATATGTTGGGAGTGGGGGACCTTTTAATAGAATCATCATTTTTGTAGGACAATTCTTGTTTTCAATTTGTGATAAAATTGTTTCAAGATTCAATTTATAAAGTAGCTGTTAGTAATAAAATTCGAACATTTACCCATTTAACACTTTTGACGCTTCCATACTGAATTAGCCCTCACTATCGAGAATTTTCGTAGAGGACAAAGTTGGGCCTCTCGTCAAATTGAAGCTACTCACAAATATTCAGATTGTTAGTAATCATCATGAAAAACAGGCGCTGGCCCATGGACTATGATTAGTGTCGGTTTAAGAAGGAAATCAAAATGAGAATTGTTGATTATGTTGTTCAGAACGCTCCTGGAAAAATAAAAAACATCGAGCCTTTTAAAAAGGAACAATATTCAGGGAAAAAAAACTGAAACCGCAACGCTAGGTCTGTGAAAAATCGTTTCGATACTCGAAGATCCTATGTGTTTTCTTTAAGATCAGTCCTCTCGAATGGCTGTACATAATATCGAGAAGATGAGTCTTTCAGCTTGAATGTCAATTAACGATAAATTTTCATTATGCCATTAGAAAATTTCATAATTTCAAAACAAAGAAAATCCTTTGTTTATGCAAATTTTGTATTCGAATAGAAGAAGTAGATAAAGAACCAATAGAGACGCTGGCCGCATTTGTGATAACACACAAAATTAAATCACAAAGTAAAAAAAAACAACAACTAGCAAACAAATAACAATTCGCACAATCATCCTAAGACTTAACAGTAGCAATTTACCCGGTTCTCCCGAGTCGCATAATTTTTTTCGCCCATTAGAATGCGACATCATGACCAGTCTGTTAACAATACCATTAAAAGCTGGTAATTTAGTTCTAATTGAATGTTCAGAGTGCTATCTACGCGGTAGCTACGTTCTTCTAATGGACTCGGTCACGAAAATGCTCGGCGTTAAGTTTTACGTGTATCGAACGTGCACGGATAAGAACCAGAAGTACTTAGGGTGGACTTGGACTGTCTCGGGAGTTATAGGTGAGATTTGAGAAGTCATTGGTAGTGGTTACAAGAATCCGCGTGAGGTTGATATAGTCGGTAGGCAGATTGAGAAATATCTACTGTTTTCTTTCGTCGCTGCAAAGGGGTGAGATGTTCATTTGGTTCTCTACAATCTACGAAAGAAATTCCATAACAAGTCTCTAAAAAAGGATATTTTGGCTTCGTTTGACGTGATGGATATATCGTTTCATATACAGGTTTGGAAATTCACATCTGAAACATACGATGTACAATGCATCAGACAGGGAATTCTTCCGTCCAGTTGCACAGATGAATAGTTGAGACAATGACGTGCTGTAACACACTGAATTCCGTTGTCTTATTGCAATATTTCAGTCTTGTCTCTCTCTTATCGTTGAGAGAAGCGTAATTCATTCAGTATGGTAGACAACAGTAAATACTTGAATCGAGTATTACGGGCAGCCCGACAAATTAAATAATTGTATACGTGTGCTGCAGGTTCCCTACCATACTGCGATAAGAGAGAGACAAGACTAGATTATTGCAATAAGCCAACGGAATTCATTCAGTTACTGCACTTGATTATCTCGACTTTTCATCTGTGCAACTGGAGGGAAGAATTCTCTGTCTGGTGCATTGTATATAGTATGTTTTCGATGTGAATTTCCAAATCTGTATGCTATAATACCATAAAGCAACTGGCAAGAGTCAAGAAAGTGAGTCTTCTATGAGTGGGAGGGCAATGTGGTGTTAAAGAAAAGTGAAAAACCGACGAACTCGTGAAAATATGCATCAAGGTTAACATCTGCTAGACCTGAGCCTTTTTGCGGGCTTGGAAATGACCAATATAGGCAGCGATGCAGTAATGGGACTTGAATGACATAATAGCCCTCTGAAAAAACATTCCTGGGCTTACTCAGTCTAAAGAATTCGTTATGATTTCACTATACCAGAAATATCCTGAAGCTGTAAACGAACTGAGCTTCTGGTGCGATGGTGGGACTGCTGACAGATCACTGTCAGTACAAATACATATTATTTGTACCGTATGAGAAATTCAGCAGATGAGACTTGCAGACTCTGTAGAGCATAAGAGCAGGCGTTCCTAAGAACAATTCACATGAGGAAACCATGTCCTGGACACTCAAGGGGTAACAGCCAAGACTCCTAAGGAGATAGTCGGTTTTTCAACGCCATTGGTGATCTGCTTAGGTTTCTACATGGTCGCAGTTCCCAGAAAATAACTTAGCCATAACGATCAATACTTATAATAATAATAAAAAGTTGAAACGAAGAAATGACGTATGAAGTCATGTCTAGAGTAGGTACAGAAGAAGCGGATTCATTTTCATCGAAAGTGTCCTAAGTCCAATGACGTACAGTCCACACCTCTCGTTGGACAGTAGAAGTTCGAGACCGACTTCATATTCTCCGATAGCAGCGGCTAGAACCGACACACGACCGCGGCAAACGGAAAAACGAACGTCTTCGACGTCGCGTCCAACGAGACCGATGATCGTCCTACGATTGTAATGCAGGGGGCATCATTTTACATGTTATTTACGATCGCCGGCGCATCTTACAAACGGAATATCGAAGTGCATCACGTTCCGTTTCTCTTTATTCCTTTCTGCCCTTTCCGCGACCCCCGAGACCGGAGAATATTGCGCTTTGTCGTAGCGACAGACAGACAGACTGCTCTCGGACTCTCTGGGAGTTCAACCGATAGCTATAAGTTCCCTAAGGATGAAGGCTTGGAGGATGAACTCGGACGATTCATATAAGATGCTTTTCTGGGAGATTATATCGCAGGGTATCGAGGTTATCACTAAAATTTTGACAATAAGTTTGTCACACGTTTTTCATCATTATTCCGGAGTTGAATTCGATATTTAGGATGAAACACCACTATTTAAATCTATGGGAGGTGATTACCCTTCAATAGGATCCTGTAGCGGTCTTAGAAGAACAGGAGATTCGAAAAGTCATCACTTGGAATGCCAGACCTGGTTTAAAACACCCTCCTGGCCCAAGAGCATGAATTAAGTATTTTGTATCTGAATATTGAAGGTATTTATTCGAATAGTTTTAGGTATTAATTTTGTTAAAAAGGCAAGACAGGGTTTTTTCTACTGAGGTTTTCCCTGTACTCTGGTATCATACGCTTGAATAGTATGGTACCCCGTTTTGCACCAACCTCAGCTAGGGACTTTTTTGTTTCATGTATTGTATTTTGTTAGCTCTCAATTCGAAAGAATAAATAAATCACTAAAATTCCAATAAAATGAGCTGGAAAAGAATTGCAAGTGAAAACATCTAAAACTATGAATTCAAATAGCATTGAAACGAAAACGGTAGTACAATTTTTTCGGTTACATTCGATGTTAAAAATCTAAGCTACCTGACTCTTAATCTAAGCAACATGAATAATACACAGCTATCAAAGATTTTATACCCGTTCAATTTTTTCGAATCTCGAGCAATTTCACTTTCATTGTGTGTTCTTTCCAAGAAAAACCGCATTTAACCGATCGGTGAAAAAGATAAAATACCCAATCATCTCCTTCAATTAACTTGTTTAGCGTCGGATATCGAATCCAGACAATATATAAATTAAATTACGATTTATGATGATCTTTACATGATTTTCTATCGAAAATTCCGAGAAATGTCAGTCATAAAAGTACAGAATCATCGCAGACGTGGTCAGGTCTTGATAATGCCGATTACACGCTCGATCCCTTCAAAAGACTCTCAACAAAAAAAAAGATCTCGCGATGTACAAAACATCGAGCGTTGTTCGTCTTACAGACGTCTTCATTCGTGGTGAAGAAAAAGTCCTAATGGAAGACTTGAAGATGGTTATTCGCGAGAATAGAGCGTTTTTACAGACTATAATATGAATTCTAGGTATAATAATAATGCTTTCAAAGTATGTACTGGATAGAATAAAGGCTGAAACCGCAGTTCGTTGAATAAATAACCAGGATAATAGATTGAATTTAATATACCTGAAATAGTTTTTAAAAAACACAATATTATGTTTCAAATTATTATACAGGGTGTCCCAAAACTCGACGTCAACCCGGAACCGGGTGAAAAGGCAAGTAATGCTGGTTGTCAGAAAAATATAAAAAAAAAATTTGCATGATTTTAAAATAATGGGCATTTAAAAAACACGCAAAATTCCACACCCTGTGACAGTCTTTTTGCTCCTGTTGCCACAAATATCAACTTTTTCCAACTTTTTTTTTGCTGACCTTGAATAATGTTTGTCTAAACTGTAATCAAAATTTGGATACCAGCTGCTCTAGGTTTCATAAAAATAGGGCTTACTTCTCAGAAAAAAAAATTCAAAATAAACAATTGCCTAGTTTCAACTGACTGTATTGAAAAAAAATGAACTACTCAAGTTTGGCATGTTTTGCCAAAAGTTGGCGCATTTAGTAAGGATTCCAAAATGGTATAATACTTGTTAAACTGTAGCTGCCGTAGTTCAAATTTATTTTCCATTGCCTTCGAATACACTTTTCCTTAAACTGCTTCCCAGTAAAAAAGTTCAATGGATTCAAGTCCGGTGAACGGGCCGGCCACCAGATTGGACCAGAAAGTCCGATCCATCTTCCGGGAAAGAATGTTACCCGAAAAAAAAATTTCCAGAGAAAAGTTTTTCCAGAAAAAAATTTTCCGGAGAAATTTCTCTGGAAATTTTTTTTTCTGGTAACATTTTTTTTCGGAAGATGGATCAGACGTTCTGGTCCAATCTCGTGGCCGTCCCGTTCACCGGACTTGAATCCATTGGACTTTTTTACTGGGAAGCAGTTTAAGGAAAAGTGTATTCAAAGGCAATCGAAAATAAATTTGAACTACGGCAGCTACATTTTAACAAGTATTATACCATGTTGGAATCCTTACTAAATGCGCCAACTTTTGACAAAACATGCCAAACTTGCGTAGTTCATTTTTTTCAATACAGTCAGTTGAAACTAGGCAATTGTTTGTTTTGAATTTTTTTCTGAGAAGCAAGCCCAATTTTTATGAAACCTAGAGCAGCTGGTATCCAAATTTTGATTACAGTTTAGACAAGCATTATTCAAGGTTACACAGCAAAAAAAAGTTGGAAAAAGTTTATATTTGTGGCAACAGGAGCGAAAAGACTGTCACAGGGTGTGGAATTTTGCGTGTTTTTTTAAATGCTCATTATTTTAAAATCATGCAACTTAGATTTTTTTTATATTTTTCTGACAACCAGCATTACTTGCCTTTTCACCCGGTTCCGGGTTGACGTCGAGTTTTGGGACACCCTGTATATTAAGACATTTTTCATCCAGATAATTTTTTGAAGAATCTGTCGAAGTGTGGGCTTACATTAGAAAAAGACCTCCTGAATTCTTTCGATACTTTTCGAGTCCTACAAGATCAAAACGCGTTTTATGGAACCAATAATGTTTTGGCAAGGTTAGAATCACATTTCTAGCGTAATTCTACTGTTTTACAATGGCGAAAAAGGTTCCATATCCGTTTTTTTCGAATAATTCGAACTCCTAATGAACCCGTGTTCTTCGTGAGAAAAAAGGAGTAATACTCCGATGAATCTAGAGTAGGAAACGCCGGCTCTTCTTCGACGATCTTCATCTCGTTTCCTGCACGCCCTCGGGGTCGTACGGCCGTCCGGCCGGGGGCAAAACTGTCACCCGCGAGAGAAGAGCGGTCCGGCACTTTTAAAAAACCGCGCAGAAAACGCGGAAACGCGAGCGAAACGGCGGTCACGACGCTCTCAAGTGGGCGTGCGAGTTTCGGGCGGTACGCGATAGATGGCGTCGCGCGCTGCGGGCCAGAAGATCCCTCGGGATCTCCCGGCCGATCGCTCAATTTTAACCCACGAACGTTCCTTCGAGTGGTGTCATTATTCAGATACCGGGTATTAGACGTTACTGGTTCCGTTTCGCTCCGATTAGGTTGGCACCTCTGAGTGAAAACCGACGGGGCAATATATCTGATGACTTTATTGCCGGTCGAGAACAATGGCGATCGTAGCAAGCTGTAATTTCAAGAATTCATGCTCGGTAATGGACGATATTGGAGATGCTGCTCGAAGATAACGAAGAACAATGGTCACTTGTTACATGTCGGTCTAGGAATTTGTCGAGGAACGCACGAAGAACGATTCTGGACGCTTTTTCACTTCGGGTATTCGTCATGCGATCGCAGGAACTGAAATTATTTGTTTTCATTATTAACTAGCGACCTGCCCCGGCTTCGCACGGTAATATCTTCGAAAATATTCACTTAAATCATACGTCTGAATAGTCTGAATTTTGGTACCTTCCTACCCTATAAGTTATGTAGTGTGATGGAATGTCGCTAAGTTTCGATCCAAGTAAAACTGTTAAATAAAGACAGTTGCATCAAAATTTTATCATAAATTCCCTAAATTATGGCGCCCACCGACCCTCTAAGTTAGAAAAGTGATCAAATACTAACTTGAAGTCTTAGTAACACTCAGTTAAAAAAAACATCAAAATCATTTCAGTAGCTATGGCGTCATGCGCTTCTTGACACGATAACGCTAGATTTCCGCGTCCCGCCGTAAAAAATAGCCTGTGTCCGTGCTTAGGATCCTATCTTCATATTAACCAAGTCTTATAAAAATCCGTTCAGACGTTAAGGCGTGAATGAGGTAAACTTTTAAAACAAACGATTAAAAATCACTAACTTAATTAGTTTTCTGCCTACTGCCTACGTCTTAAGTACGATAGCATGAATATTAATAGCCCATATACTTTTCTAGGTTACTATCTATCACCTAACTAAATTTCATCAAAATCCGTTCAGCCGTTTAGGCATGATAGAGCAAAACTCCCAGCAAAACCCATAAAAAAATCACTAACTCAATTCAGTTTTCTGCCTACCTCCTACCCCCTAAGTACGATGACGTGATCATTTTGATCTTATATCCGTTTTTAGGTAACCATCTATTACCTTACTAAATTTCATCAAAATCTGTTCAGCCGTTTAGACGTGAAAGAGCAAAAGTCCCAACAAAAACGACTAAAAATCACTAACTCAATTTAGTTATCTGCCTACTGCCTACCCCCTAAGAACGATGGCGTGATTATTTATAGCCTATGACCATTTCTAGGTCATCATCTATCACCATACCAAATTTCATCAAAATCCGTTCAGCCGTTTAGGCGTGAAAGAGTAACAGACAGACAGACAGATTTACTTTCGCATTTATAATATTAGTATGGATTCGAATCTTATACTTATGTCATTTCATTCTGTCACTCAATTCGGTATAATTATCTCTGCTGCGACAAACATTTGGTGATCGTTAGATTAGTCGAAATCTTGATCAATTGGCTAGATAAACTTTGCTGTTGATTTATAGATTTCTTGGAATGCCTTCCGACTTGGTTGAATTACAATTCAATTCGAGTAAAATAGTGGTGAATGCGTTATAAAATGACCAAGATTTCTAACTATCGAAGTAATTACGGCATTAAATTTCTAGCTTCCATCCTAATCTCCTACTCAAATATTCCTTTCCATAAACTCGCCTGTATCCTTTTTCCATCGCCCTGTCCACTCCTTCCCCCCTCTCTCACACAACAAACGCATTTTCGCGCTTCATTAACTCCCGCTCACGTCTCCATATCGCAGGCGGCTAGATTGAATCAATTAAGACCGCAAACACCTAATTCTATGTTTTCCGTTGTTGCAGGTGCGCTGACCAGGTCCCAGTTCCCGGTATTCACGATCTACGCGCAAAAAAGCTGCCTCGGGATCAAGCCATGCGAACGCGCCTGGTGCATAGACAGAGTGCAGAACCACAGACTGAGCGGATACGTCAAGAGCAAGCAGCAGGTGGCGTCCCGTCAGGAATGTCTGGAGCTGTGTCTGGGAGAGAACGAATTCGCATGCAGGTAAGTCTCGTATTCAATGATTATTCAATATAGATCAATATTTTTCGAATAGGTCGATACAACCAGTAGTTCATATGAACGGTAGGTCAGTTGAACGGGTAGACCAGATGAACGGTAGATCAAATGAACCGGTGTTTTAATTCAATGATAGATCGTTCAAATGTGAAATAAAATCAATTACCGACGTTAAGCATTTTGGGTAACAAAAATTCAACAAAACAAAGACCTCCCGATTGAGCATAGAATCGAGTTTTCCTCTTCTTGTACGGGTAGGTACGGGTATCTCGGGCTCGGAAGCGTCCCACCGCCTACCACCGTTGATAAATCATCCAGCTTTCTATTTGTCTTGTAATTAAATGGCAGTTCAGATTGGAATCGATATCGATTTGTCTTGGAGCGAAAAAGTCGCTCCTGTTTACACCGCGTCGAGTTCGATTGAATACCTGGACATGCGATATGATCGCTATTTCTCTCTACCTACACGTTGAACATGTTGTGTTTTTCTTTTATTTCTCCTTCTTCTTGTTTTCACATCGAGCGGTCTCAGACGGAAGCTGTGAGATCGATGGAAAATATGACTAGCGGTTTGAAAGTTTGATAGACGTTTGCAAAATTGAAAATAGACCAGAAAAAAATCACCAGAAAAAGAATAGTTCTCGTTTTATTACTGATGTATTGGCAAAGTCTATAGGTCATCAAAAATTTCATTTCGAGAAATAGTTACAGAAAAAAAATAAGCAATTAAAGATTCAAAAAAACCAATTCTTGAAAATATGTATTTTTTTAAAATCGCCATCATTATTAAATAGTATTCGTGGTCTGTTCCATTCAGAGATCGAGGCGTATCGTCTCATTCTGAATAGTCTATACGCGAACAAGCCTACATTCTTCTTCAAGTCAATATTTGCTCTACTCATTAGTTCCTACCATTCCGAGCTCACTCAGTTTTGTTTGCTTAAAGTTTATAATGCATTGATAATATTTGACGATATCTTTAGGTGCACCAATCATCCTCTTCATTAGGGAACTGATATCCGGTGAAAAAGATCAAAGAATACCTACATTATGGCATATTTAACTGTAGAGAGGAATAAGTAATGTTTTTTCCACGTCGATTTTTTTTAAACTTCATTAATTAGACTTGATTATTGTTGAAACGAAATCGATTATTGAAATTTACTGCACTAGGTTTGTTTTGGTTACGGTTAAGAACTGTCCCACGTGCGCACATTCCGAATTTTGTGGTTAAAATTCGCAAAGGAACCGTCCTTGAATAGTTCTGAACTCAGAATCATAACAGAGCTAATATGTGCAAATGAACTACAGTTCAGTCAAACTACTGGTTCAATTGACCTACCGATATATTTGAACTACTACAGAGTGAATCATGCTTACGGTTGAATCGGATGAATTCAGCGATTGACTTTCATAAAACCAAGCAACCAAGTCTAGACATATGCTGAGAGAATTTAACATATAGCATTACATCTCAATCGAAAGACATCCCGCGGTTTTTCCGAGTTCCAGGTAAAAATTGAACAATCCACCATTCTCGGACTTAACCTCTTAGATCTTCGATGGCCACGAGCGAGTGCAGAATGTGTCATGGCTCGCCTCGTCACGGAACGCATCGACCATTGAAAAAGCCCGGGAATTAATGAACGTCCGTGCAGGCATCCGCGGTGTCGATGCACTCGATAATTCTCGTGTAACTCGGGATATAATTATTATTCCCGGCACACGAACAACTATCTACGGACGATATGACGAATATGGTTAAGGTCTCTTCGTTTTTCTGTACGGTAGTAGTTCTAACGCCGGAACCGATGGTACTATTTTATAGTGAATATTGCATGAAAGTTTGAATTCGAAATATCGGTAATCTTATCTTTTCATTTGATCAGAAGAATCTGAAATGACGAAAAGGATTTAAGGACGTGATTTCACAGATCATTTTAGAAAAAAAACTCCGATTTCCGGATTTACCGATATTTAGGTGTGCAGGGTGTTTGCAAATTTCTTGTGGTTGTCAAAGGGGTTAGATTTGAAATCATTTTTGTAAGAACTGCTAGCTAGTACATTACAAAGTTGTGAGAAGCTACAAGATCAATCAACAGTGAAACAGAGCTAATATGTGCAAATGAACTACAGTTCAATCGAACTACTGGTTCAATTGACCTACCGGTATATTTGAACTACTGCAGAGAGAATCTTGTTTACGGTTGAATCGAGTGAATCTAGCGACTGACTTTCGTAAAACCAAGCAAGTCTAGACATTCCACGATTTTTCCGAGTTCCAGGTGAAATCATATTTGTAAGAACTGCTAGCTAGTACATTGCAAAGTTGTGAGAAGCAACAAGATCATAAATCAATAGTATCGTATCATTCACGTAAGACACATGCAACATGGGTAGTTCCATTACGAATAATGGCTATTTCAATCGAAAGATTATTCGTCTCATTCAGAGTCGAAGACAGAAGCCATGTTAAACAAGCGTAGAGCCTTTTCTTATATCACGGGAACATGATCAATGAGAGTTGAGACCACGGGCAATCGAACTAAGAAACAGGTACGCACAAGTCAGCAGAATGTTAATGGCGCAGTCTGTTTGCTGGATAATCTTGTAAATCTCTCAGAAATTAACATTTCGTTTCAGTGGATCAATAAGAAGCGCACGCAGTCATGTGTACGGCCGGCATTAATTATTGCCGGGACATAAATCAGGAATCGGCGTCGAAATAAATCAAGTGTTTTATCATAAAAGAAGGACTATGGCCGATAAATATTCCTGAATCGGCTTGTGTATGGAGATTTTCACGTGGATTAATTGAAAATTGCGAGAATAATTAATAAGAGATATGCGTGATGGCGGAATAGGTACAGCTGATGATTATTTATGCGAGAACTTATTCGGAAAATTGAAAAATTCGAGTTTAGCCATGGCAGAAGCCATGAATAATGTATGGTAATCTCGGTAGGAATAATAAACATCATGCCTAGTATGGCTCTCTTTACTCATTATGATCAGATACTTAATTCGATCAACAGAATAAAACTTCAGATACATAAAGGGTTTTTCAATAAGAAAAGAAAAATGCCATTTTTCAATATAAATGATCGGATGTTCATTTCATTATGAAGAAGAAGCTATGCCGTTAATAGTGAAAAATAACATCAGGCAAATGACCACAAGGACAACGCTTACAGGACCATATCCTTTTAATGAAATTTTCCATAAACAAATCGCAAAGTGGCTGCCCTATGTCCTCGATAGCCTCACGAATTCCATATTTGAGGTCTTGAATCGACGCTGGGCTATTGGCGTAGACCTTCTCTTTCACGTGGCTCCAAAGGAAGACGTCGCAAGGTGTTAAATAACAAGATCTCGATGGCCAATTGTGATCACCCCTTCGAGAGATGACACGGTCCGCATTTCAACGACCCAATCAGCGAAGATAAGACGACTTAAGTTCTTGTGTTAACCCTACTTTATAAGCCTTAAGACCCAAATCTTTATGCAAAATACGGTGTAATGACGTTTGTGGAATGCCTAATTCCAAAGAATGGATATACCAGGGTTTTCTTCAAGACTTTTGGCTACAGCAGCAATATTCGCGGCTGTTCCTGAGAGATGTGCACGGATTTTATTCTTCACATCACTAACTTGTCCCAGCAGCTCGAATTTTTCCACCAATTTCTTCATTGCGGTCCGACAAGGTGCTTCACGACGACCCAAAAATGTTCGAGTTTTACGAACCGTCTCTGCCAAATTTTCACCACTTTTATAGTGAATTTTAATGTGCATTCTTGAAGCGTGTATCGTTCCATTTTTATCAATGGCGTAGTTTCTAATTATCAAATGTCAACTGACAGCTTCAAAAGTGACATATACCGAAACAGTGGGCTATTCAAAATAACACCTCTTATTGAAAAACCCTTTATAGCTGCCATATTGATACAGTCAGAACTCTGGAATTAAGTTTCTTCTGATGATAGGCTTATGACTCGTCCCTATATTCAACAAAGTTCTTATTCTTATCTCTGTATCCTTCCCTTCATTCGATCCAACTCCCGCTCGGTCGTGTATCTATTGATTTCCCAAGTTTGCGATTCCGTTTTCTCTGGAACATGTATCTTCCTAATTGCAGCAATTGGCAACATTCAACGTTGTCTACTGTCTCCTTAAGCCTGCGCCATTACCCGCAGATACAGTATTAAATAACTGAACGTCGACGAAAGGACTTGGTCAACCTCAAGAGACGGACGTCTAGCGATAATTACCAAACTTTCCCTATATCGGCTTCTACCCTCGACCCGCAACCCTCTGGTAGACTTGTTTTCTCACCCCTCGATCCCTTCATCTTCACGAAAACGGAAACACTAGTCCGATTAGTCGCAGCTGGAGAATGTTTGGATTGTCCATGTTGATTATGACTCAAGTGTTCAGTTGTAGGCGTGAGATTGGAATAATATTCGCAATATTTTCATTTTTTCTGATTATTCTTTCCGCCATTTAACTCTATCTTAATTATTTTCATAATGAATGAAGTTATCGACTTATCGATCTGAATTATGAGTTGCAAATAATACTAATTATGATGAAATGTTGAAATAAAGGGTTTTCCAATAAGAGGTGTTATTTTGATATTAAAAAAAATGCCATTTTTCAATATGAATGATCGAATGTTTATTTCATTATGAAGAAGAAGCTATGCCGTTAATAGTGGAAAATAACATCAGACAAATGACCATCACGACCACGCTTACAGGACCATATCCTTGTAATGAAATTTTCCATAACCAAATCGCAAAGTGGCTGCCCTATGTCCTCGATATCCTCACGAATTCCATCTTTGAGGTCTTGAATCGACACTGGGCTATTGGCGTAGACCTTCTCTTTCACGTGGCCCCCAAAGGAAGAAGTCGCATGGTGTTAAATCACAAGATCTCGGTGGCCGATTGTGATCACCTCTTCGAAAGATAACACGGTCCGGAAACTTTTTTAATGTAATGACGTTTGTGGAATGCCTGATTCCAAAGAATGACGAGGAATGGACAAATCTGGAGTTTCTTTAACACTTTCGGCTATAACAGCAATATTCGCTGCTGTTCTTGAGAGACGTGCACGGGTTTTATTCTTCACATCACTAACTTGTCCCAACAGCTCGAATTTACATGAGAACGTTATGAAATTCATCATCAAAAAAACCCATTCAACGACATCGTAACAGTTTTTTCAGGTGCTACGTGGCTACGTCCTCTATACCGACGTATCCAAAAGTGACAAATGACAAACGCCCCAATTTCGAACCGACCTACACGAAACGTCCAAATCTAAGGATCAGAAGGGCAACACAATATCGATAAGAGCACGAAGCGAACCAATCGGAGGCAACACATAACCCCATTTTCCGCGTATAAACATTCCATCAATCCGACTGGGGACGGGTTGACGTGATTCCGAAACGTTGACAAATCTCGCAGTTCTAGTCGGCGACATCCTTCGATTTCCCGATCCCGAATCTATTATAGATACGCGATTTGATTGATCGACTTCGGATGTCGCACACGTATTCGGGAGCGCGGGCGGGGGCGAAAGCAATACGTGAGTCCCCGTTTTGAATAGAAGGAAGTGGCGAATCTGGCCATAAGCTCCGCGACCTAATGACACGATTGCCCCTAGCTGCGGTTTATGGGAGCAACGTTCGACTTGCATATCAATACGAGAGTTTTTGGAGTCAAAACCCACATTTTTTCGACTAACGGTTACTTCGAATTTCGTATGGGCGACGAGGAGGTCTAAGTGAGAAGTCGTTTGGTATCTGTTTTTTATTCTAATTTGTCCCATATAAGCTTCGAGTACCTAATGCTTCTTTCGAAGAAATGCAACGATGCTCCGTCGAAAATTTTTCCACTTTGGACAGGAATTCAGAAGTCAATCATTGGAATTAACATATATAGAAACAAATTACCACATTTCAAATCGAAAAAAAAGTTCAATTATGTTCAGTGGCCAAATACTGTCATGATTTTTCTAAAGAAAACAGTCTCCGCCGAGAGCAGCGCCAACCAGTTCGTATAAGCATTTTGTTGAGTTGTCATACTACGTAGTTTTCCATGAATTTTCACATACTTTCTGACATTTTCCAATAAGTTGAATACAATCTTCCAGCATTCATTAATAAAGCTCGTTAAGTAACGGGTTTTCCAATAAGAGGTGTCATTTTAAATGGCCCGCTGTTTCGGTAGATGTCACGTTTGAAGCTATCATTTTTTGACATTTGACAAGTAGAAACTACGCCATTTATAAAACTGGAACGATACACGCTTCAAGAACGCATTGAAATTATTAAAATTCACTATAAACTGGTGAAAATTTGGCAGAGACGGTTGCTGATGTAGCAGAAATGTTGGAGCAACAGTTACGGTGAATGGATTGCGCTATCAAGAGATAATAAAAGATTTTTCGTGGCCGAAATTGGATAGTATTGATCTGGACAACGTTTATTTTCAACAACGTGCCACACAAGTAACGAAACCATTGATCTTTTGCGGGAAAAGTTTCCGGACTGCGTTATCTCTCGAAAACATGATTGGCCACCGAGATCTTGTGATTTAACATCTTGCGACTTCTTCTTTTGGGGCCACGTGAAAGAGAATGTCTACTCCAATAGCCAAGCGACGATTCAAGACCTCAAAGATGGAATTCTTGAGGCTATCGAGGACATAGGGCAGCCGCTTTGCGATTTGGTTATGAAGAATTTCCTTAAAAGGATATGGTCCTGTAAGCGTGGTCGTGGTGGTCAGTTCCCTGATGCTATTTTCCACTATTAACGGCATAGCTTCTTCTTTATAATGACAACTTTTTACGAGTATATTCAACATCTTCGTAGAGTATCGAACAATTATTATCGTCGAACATTTCGTGTTTGTCCAATCTATCGGCATCTTAACATTTCCAAGATGTTTCCCATCGCGAATTGAACAATCACGTTAAGATATAGCTGGAGGAGAATCGAAAGACCATCTAGAAAATGCAATAAACGTCAGAAGATTCAAATTGCGGAATAAATCCGTCGTATATACCAGGAAACGCTTTAATACATTTACACTCAATTATCCCGTCGACGGGACAGGAGAATGGAATCTTAAAAGCAAAGCGTCGAAAGTGCAAAAAACGGGCGCTTCCATTATTGCCGAGAATGTCGGCCGCCCATCAGCGCGTTCTATAAAATTCAAATTAGTAAGCAATTAAGTAATCAGCCTGATTAGGATTCAGGATCCCGTACGAGAAAGGGGAGTCTCGACCACCGGCTTCGTTGAATTATTTCGTTTCGTATTATGACAGGAAGTCCCCGTGTAATTTAAATTAATTGTAAATAGGGTGATTAGATAGTTTACATTGATATAAATATCAGGAGTTAAACGAAGTGTATTATCTCGTTGATGGGGAATTCTAAGAAGCACGCCAAGATGTCAAATGCCAGGAGCAGATAAGTTTTCCATTAAAAATTCATTAGAGAAACGTGGTACGATCTGATACAAGTATCTTCAGTTCGTTATGTGGATAAAAGGGGAAATATAAAAGGTTTTCCAATGAGAGGTGTTATTTTGAATTCCATTCTTCAATATAAATGATCGGATGTTTATTTCATTCTGAAGAAGAAGCTATGCCGTTAATAGTAGAAAATAAAATCAGGCAAATGACCACCACGACCACGCTTACAGGACCATATCCTTTCAATGAAATTTTCCATAACCAAATCGCAAAGTGTCCTTGATAGCCTCACGAATTCCATCTTTGAGGTCTTGAATCGACGCTGGGCTATTGGCGTAGACCTTCTCTTTCACGTGGCCCCAAAGGAAGAAGTCGCAAGGTGTTAAATCACAAGATCTCGGTGGCCAATTGTGATCACCTCTTCGAGAGATAACACGATCCGGAAACTTTTACCGCAAAAGATAAATGGTTTTGTTGCTTGTGCTACGTAATAAATCCCGACCTTAAACTAAATCATTACAGTGGGCAGAGAGGTCCTTCTGAAACAGTTTTAAATACACCCCTGGCTGTTTGGTTTCAATCTAACCATCACGCTAGTGTGTAGGTTGTTCGAAAATGTCTAAAACGAAGTGCTTAAGTTTGAATGATAAACTTAAATTCATCATTGAAGTCGACCGCGAAATTGCCGACTAAAGAAACAAATTTTCTGTGTAACGAAATTTCTTTACAACGAATTTTTTGTGCGGATTTAGCGCTTTCGTTATAGGGAAGTTCCACTGTATTTCCACAACGAACTATCCGATTCCAATGAAATTATATTGAAGCTGACGATTCGTGAAGTGAATGTTCATACAAAATTTCAAATGGATTTTTTCTGAATTGTCCATTTTTTGAATAATTCAGATTTTGTTCATTGATCGAGTTCAAAATTTTGGAGTGAAATGCTCCGCAACAGTTCCTCTTCTGAAAGCGCCATTCTCAAAACGTTCCGCAACGTTTCCGCAACAGTTCCGCAACAGTTCCGCAACAGTACCCTCCGATACCAACACGGAATATCGAAGTATCAATTACGATAAATGTTTATTTATAGCCGGGACAGTGCGGTAATAGCGACATAATCCTGTTCGTTAATTTCTATAATGCTCGCGATGAAGCGGTTAATGTCGATTTGATTTCGGAATGCGGCCGTAACAAAATAACCGACGACCGACCGACCGACGTTATTATGATAATGCATCTGGCAATTATCGCCAGATAGATACAGAGGGATTAAATGGACCGAGACCGTTCGCGCGCGAATCGAATCCCAGATTCGATATCGAAGCGCGATAATCGCTTAGGAATTCGAACAGTAGTTGTTATTGTTATTCCCGATGTCGAGAGCCGGCCCATTTCGGGATTTGCTTGTTGCCCAATAAACGCCGACGTAATGTCGGTTTTCAAGACGAGTTCGCGAAGATTCGATTTCTGGTAATCGGATACTATCGCGCTTTATCGATGACGGTTTCTACAGGGATAACTTCGGGTGGTATATGTTTTACTTGAAATCTGGAGAATATAATATACTAGCGACCCGCCCCGGCTTCGCACGCAATTCTTACGTCCCGCAATTTTTAAATCTGTAATATCTTCGAAAATATTCACTTAAATCATACGGTGTAAAGGGCCATATAGATCTAGATTAAATGAACAATGTATTCAAGGTATTTAATTGGTTAGGGATTAATGCTGTATTGGTTGAAATCGCTTCGAAAATTAGCCATTATTTGTCGTAAAAAGTAAATGACTAAAAAAAAGTTATTGTTGGTTATCCATAAGAGATAGACATATACCATCACGGACTTTTCTGTAGACCTTTTCAATGTCTACAATACTTAGTACATTATTTTGATAAAACTCGTAGGGTTCAGCCTGCGTTTGCAATGTAAGCGGAAAAAATGAAATTATTTACGACATCACATTAGAAACCTCAAAAATAACAGTACTTCTCCACTATTTAATGGATGTTATTATACATATAAACCTTCCTCTTGAATCACTCTATCTATTAAAAAAAATGCATCAAAATCCGTTGCGTAGTTTCAAAGATTTAAGCATACAAAGGGACATAGGGACAGAGAAAGCGACTTTGTTTTATACTATGTAGTGAACATTATTATTTTTCCAGCTATATGGACCTGGGTCTTTTTTTTTAGCTGATACGACTGATACGAGGTCGTCGAGTAATTCGGAATTAGTTTCTTCATAAAATGAATATCTTACCAAATAAAAGACTTTCTGTGAAAAAATCGGAAAAAATTGGTCAAGTTTGAAGTGCTGTATCAGCCGGAAATTTAGTACTGTATGAATGTTGATTTTTTTCAGTGTAGGCTGATCTCTTGCGAATTAGAATATGCATCATGTATTCACCTATCGCGAACAGTTTACATTTTTCGATTTTTTCCGCGAAGGTCCTAATTTTCCGATTTTTCATAGACGATAACTGGAAAAATAAATGTTTCACAGGAAAATAATTTGCATATTCCTGATCTACGCCCTTGAATTAGTAATTGGTGAAATTTTGGTGGCGATCGGGGAGAATTCGAATTTTGGCAAAATTTCCATACATATTAGTATGTATGGAAATTTTGGCAAAAAATTTTCCGACTCCGATCGCCGTCAAAATTTCACCATTTACTAATTCGAGGGCGTAGATCAATCCTGTCCAGACAGATTTTCCGTATCTCATTTAATTTTCAAGTAATGATCCTTGGAAAATTTAAAAAATGAGACCCTCGCGAAAAACATCAGAAAATCTCAAAAAATAAATGAGATACGGAAAATCTGTCTGGATAGAATAAATCTACGCCTTCGAATTAGTGAATAATGAAATTTTGGTGGCGATCAGAGAGAATTCGATTTTTGGCAAAATTTCCATACATATGTATGGAAAATTTTCGATTTTTGGCAAAAAATTTTTCGACTCCGATCTTCACCAAAATTTCATTATTTACTAATTCGAGGGCGTAGATCAATTCTGTCCAGACAGATTTTCCGTATCTCATTTATTTTTTAAGTTATGATCCTTGAAAAATTAAAAAAATTAGACCTTCGCGAAAAACATCAGAAAATCTCAAAAAATAAATGAGATACGAAAAAACTGTCTGGATATAATTAATCTACGCCTTCGAATTAGTGAATAATGAAATTTTGGTGTCGATCAGAGAGAATTCGATTTTTGGCAAAATTTCCATACATATGTATGGAAAATTTTCGATTTTTGGCAAAAAATTTTTCGACCCCGATCTTCACCAAAATTTCATTATTTATTGATTCGAGGGCGTAGATCAATTCTGTCCAGACAGATTTTCCGTATCTCATTTAATTTTTAAGTTATGATCTTTGAAAAATTGAAAAAATTAGACCTTCGCGAAAAAAATCAGAAAATCTCAAAAAATAAATGAGATACGGAAAAACTGTCTGGATAGAATAAATCTACGCCTTCGAATTAGTAAATGCTGAAATTTTGGTGGCGATCAGAGAGAATTCGATATTTGGCAAAATTTCCATACATATGTATGGAAAATTTTAGATTTTTGGCAAACAATTTTTCGACTCCCATCGCCACCAAAATTTCATCATTTTCTGAAACGAGGCCGTAGATCACGAATATTCAGACCGTTTTTCTGTAACGCATTTATTTTTTAAGTTATGGTCGATGAAAAAAAGAAAAATTGGATCTTCGCGGAAAAAATCGGAAAATCAAGTTCCAAATATCTCAATGGCGCACCATTTTCTCTGTCAGTTTGAAAGTAAAACTTTAACACATGTTGAAAGCACTGCATTTCCGGACCTACACTTATGGAAACTCATTTTCATTGAATGATCTGAAGTACCACCCCGTCAAATCTTTAGCATCAATTCAAAAACACCCTGTGTAATAGTTCAATTCAATGTATAAAAACCACGCTGCAATAGAAAAAAACTTTCAACATATCCTGCATTCCCGATCAATCACATAGTCCTGAAGCATAATTTTCCTGCTGGACCGTGAAATGACCATAATATACGAATTAAAAACCGATCCAGCGATGATAGAATATGCAAAACGGTCTATTTCGCGATATTATCTGAATCTCCAGCAATAAACCAACCAATTACGCATTGAAATCTAGGGTTTTTCATGTCATCGATACCGAACAGTTTTTCTTCGACTCCGTGTCAGGTTCCCACATCATCTAAACCGCGATTCGATTGAGACGGATCAATTCTAATTATGGGTGAAATATACATAATGTATTCCGCCGGCTTACAAGTTTATAATGGGACTAATTAGCGCTACGTAATTGGTCTGTTAATTGATTAGACAATAAATAAACCTTGTTAGCGAAATAGATTTGCTAACCGTAATTTTCTACTACTCGATTACTGTTATTATTGTCTTATAGTGCTCATTTCGAAAACAATCGTTCACGCCCTACGTTTTTTATCTTCAGTTTTTTTCGATATCGTTTTTGGCGGTGTTGTTTTTCATACGGAAAATTATACAGATGACTTCCAGAACATCGAAGCAATCTGAAAAATTTTATTCGTGATCACTCACCATATAATGAAAAGGAATGTATAATAAATATAAATACGCTTCAGTATCATTATCATTTTGTCGTAAGTTTGTAACACATTTTTTATTATTATTCCGAAATTGAATTCGATATTTAGGATGAAATATCACTATTTAAATCTAGGGGAGATGATTACCCTTCAATAGGGTCCTGTAGCGGTCTTAGAAGAACAGGAGATACGAAAAATCATCACTTGGAATGCCAGACTTGGTTTGAAACAACCTCCTGGCCCAAGAGCATGAATCAAGTATTTTGTATCTAAATTTTGAAGGTATTTATTCGAATAGTTTTAAGTTTCAATTTTGTAAAAACGGCGAGACAGGGTTTTTTCTACTGAGGTTCTTCCCTGTGCTCTGGTATCATACGCCAGACTAGAATGGTACCCCGTTTTGCACCAACCTCAGCTAGAGACTTTTTTGTTTCATATATTTTATTTTGTTAGCTTTCAATTCAAAAGAATATATATCACTTGAAAGTATTTCAGGAGATAATACTGAAAATTGAAATAATATAAAAGCGCAGTTGTTGAAATATGTACATCCCAAATAATTCAGGAATCTTAAATACAAAAATGAAGGTTTTAGCATAAAAACAGCCAGCAAAATATATAAGACTATCTGCAGACCTCTCCTGGAATATGGACATCAAATCCTTGGACATTGCAACAAAAGTGTGATTAAAACGATGGAGGTGGCTGAACGAACAAGTCTGAGACATCCGAACAATCCACTACATAACCCAGCCAACAAATATCTTTACGAGAAAACAAAAATAGAACCAATAAGTAGCAGAATACTGAAACTAAACAAGAAATTCATCAGCCAACAGCATAACATTGATACAATAGAACCACTAACACATAGGACATCTAACCTTGAAAGTTAACCATCTTATAGAGCACAGACTCGCATATATCTCACATACCATTAATGTTATAAATACAAATTGTACATGGGCAGGAAGACCTCGGTCGTTAGCCCTTTGAATATTTTCAATAAAGTCATATTCTCTCTCTCTCTACATCCCGAAGTTTTTATATTTATGTTGCATTTCTTTATTATTTTGTTTCCTAACTCCTAAATCCTAAATCCTCCAAATCAATACCTATATTGAATTATCAAACAACATCAAGCCCACACAGAAGAGAGACCAAACACAGCTCAACGAAGAAAAACATCAGAGCCATTAGCAAGGAGCAAGAACCGATGTACAGTTACAGAATTGTTCCCTAATGAAATATCCCTCTCTAAGACAACATTAACAATTATCCACGCAACAAATGGACCTCAACACGTCATAATTCAATGTAGACCAAAGGATCCGCCCATCTCTTAACTAACCCGTAATAAGAACGTCCTGAGTACCACCGGCGAAAAAGTTCTCGATACCTCGCGAAGAACAAACAGAGGAGGAACTGGACTCTTCCATAAATCACTTCGTTGTTGTTGCTGGTAAATGAATAATCGTAAAATTTCAGCGTTGCCCAAGGTTCCCTCCTCGCGATGCATCGTAATAAGAATGGAAGTGCATTAATAAGGTACGAGCGTGCCGCGGGCACGGAAATCCCCGAGACGCTGAATGCCGAGGAAGAAAAGATGAAAAAAAAAATAATATGGAATGCGAACGATAAGGGGAACCGTAATGCGAGTATCACGATTTCATTTCCGACAAATTGTCGAGGGAGTTCAGGTATGGAGATCGATTGGATTAATCTACAGCGGGCAGAGATCCTGGCTTCAAACTAGTCGCAAGATGCACTGCGGCTAGGGAAATGATTCTGAGAGGTAGCGGAACTAAACTGGAAAAATCAAAGGGATGAAATTTTGGCTGGCGTCTAAATCATCGAAATGAAAGTTATCACAAAGCGTTCAGCAGCTCTCTACGTTGGAAAATGAAGTTGATTCTATCTGGACAGCATTGTCTTTAGATTCCACTAGGTCTGTGCGAGCAATCAAAGACATTCGACCCCATACCATAATCGATCCTCCCCCGAAACCAGTAGTATCCAGGAAATTGCACTGAGCATATCTTTCATGTGGACGTCTGTATACAAGAGAACGTCGATCACAATGGTAGAGGCAGAATCTAGACTCATCTGTGAAAAGAACTCTTTCCCAATAATCTTCTTCCCAATGGATATGCTCTCTCGCAAAATCCAAACGCGCCCTTCGATGGGCTGGGGTAAGAGCTGGGCCTCTTGCCGCGACACAGGCCTTAAATCATATTTGAGGCGATTTCTTATTGTCTGAGTGCTAATTTGCACCCCATGAGTTTGATCAAGCTGACTTTGAAGGAGGCGAGCGGTTGCAAACCGTTATCTCAACGAAGAAACTCTCAAGTAACGTTCTTGAATGGCAGTTGTTACCCGTGGTCTATCCTGTCCTGGTCTCCTGGTCTTCAGACATTTATACCTGTGTGTAGAAAATCAAACGAAAGAAAAACTATTGATCACTAGAATTGATCGAAAACAACTGATTTCAGAATGGAGCCAATACATTCAAAATCTGATAATCCCACTTTTTTTATTCCTGCTGGGAAAAAACATCTGTATTGAAGAAAAACGTTGAAGTTGATAACATATGCATGCATAATTCTGATAAAAATGATTATCATTGAGAACACCTTCAGTTGTAGAATAAATTTGAGATTTCCATAAAGTGCGTTAATTTTTTTTGCGCAGTGTAGTTCATTCGAATCATTATGACTTGCCTATTTTGGTTCTCTTCGAATCTTGAAGGTGATCGAATCAATCAAGATCATTATTTTCGGGGATTTTCTGCCTTTCGACCTTGGCCATTTTGAGACCTCCTCGGCGATGGTTTTTTCGACCGAATTTTCGAATGGCTGAATCAATTTCAAGGGCAGCGTTTGCGTGAGACGAGAAATTTGCGCCGAATTTCTTCATTTCGATACGCTTTGGCCACGGATTCGGGTATACAGAAGAAAAACATCTTTATGAAAATTAAAAATAACAACGTGGCTCAACCTTATCTAGTGAAATGTGAATCCCAAGAAGGTTTGAGGCGTTCTTTTATGTCAATCCCTGAACCTGAGCTATATTTGTTTGACCAACCTTAAACGGATTACCATACTTCTCTTCATTTGGAACCAAAGCTCAGGGAAAAACCTCAGAGAAAAACTTTGTTTAGCCGTGTTTACAAATTGAAACTTAACACAAAAGAGCTTTTTGCTCTTCGGCCAAGAGGGTTTTCTCAACCGAGTTTGGCCTTCCAAGCGATGATTTTTCGGATCTTCTGTTCTTCAAAGACCACCACAGTACCCTACTGAAGGGTAATCGTCTCTCAGAGATCGACACATCTTGTATGAACACAATATTCATAAATTTAACATCAGGGCGTAAAATTTCGTACTTACAGGATGTTTTATGAGTCTTATTATGTTGATTCTTGAATTTAAGCTGGAAATTTTGGCTCAAATCAACATAGCTAATGCAGAAATAGTTCTAAATACATTATTCATCAAAACTTTATGTAATCTCTCAGTATTTATCAAGATATCGGATATTTATGCTATGTGTTTATACATCCTTCTTGTAACTGCAAACCTACGCCATCGATTCGCAATTCAGCATAACCCAAACATTCCTCATCCTTCCATCATTTTTCCCAATTTGCTCACTCGTACCATCTCGCGACGAGATCAACGACCTACGCCACTCGGCTTCGGGTGAGTCTGGGCCAAGTCCCCCCCAATTAAATCGCAATCTTTCTACCCGACTCGATAAATCAGGCTGATGCATTCCCGGGGTCGGTCCATAATTTTCGGAACTCTTCCGTTGCCACTTTTGGACCGTTACTCGAAAGCGACCCGCGCAATCGAAATCTTGGAGACAACGCACTTAACATCAGAGATACGAAACCGGGTTGCACAGACCTGCAGCAGTAATTTACGGACTGCACAAACTGACCACGACGAGGTCCGGCCAAGAAGAAGTGATACGGTTCTGTTGGAACGTTTTCCGGACAGTAAATCTTCCGGGAATCGTTAGGTAATTGAATTGGACCGTAATCGGATCGGTCTGCGATTGTTTTTTTGGGGAATCCGGGTCTGGTGATGGATAATCTCACGCTGGAATGCAGTTCCACAGGGATCTTATTCCCTCTTCGAAATGCAGTTTGGTTAATTCGGTATCGACCTTCTGACAAAGATTATGGCTAAGTTGATGCTAGAAATGGCTTGGGAATCTGAATTTGATGCTCCAGTTTAGACGCTCTTTGATACGCCATGAAAAAAGAGTGTCTGTTTCTTTGGTGTGAATCAGAAACAACATCTTAGTTATCTTACAGACTGAATTTTTCATAGTTTAGGATCTTGATATACAGGGTGTAACTAAATAGGTGTAAAATATTTAGGGAGGTGATTCCTCATCGAAAAAAAGATAGGATCTTTTATATAAAGAAACTTCATTGGAGCATCCCTTATTAAGGTACAGCCCTCAAAGGGAGTACATAAAATTTGTATAACAATTTTTTTCACAAGCACCAAAAAAGTTACAATATTGAAATTAACCTGACGTTTCCTACTAGCAAAAATACACTTATCCAGTTATTTATTTGGTTTACCCCATGGTTGCAAGGGTGGGAAACGCAACCCCTAAAGTTTATTTCCAATGTAACTTTTTGTCTTATTATTTGTTTACCATTTAAAAAATTATTTCCGATTGCCTGTTTCATTCTAAATAAAAAATGTCTCTTGAGTTTTTTGCCCAAAATAAACCAGTTCGCAGTAAAAAATTATTTTACGAACATCTACAGAGAAAGATCGTCATAAATGCGAAACTAATCTATCTAGGACACTTTTAGCGATAGTGACTTTTTTTGCTAGTAGGAAAAGTCAGGTTAATTGCAAAATTGTAGTTTTCTTGGTGCTTGTGAAAAAAATTGTTATACAAATTTTATGTACTCCCTTTGAGGGGCTGTATCTTAACAAGGGATGCTCCAATGAAGTTTCTTTATATGAAAGATCCTATCTTAATTTCGATGAGGAATCACCTCCTTAAATATTTTACACTTATTTAGTTACACCCTGTATAATTCTTGCAATAATTTGTATTCGTATACTATTTTATCTATATTTCTTCAGATATAACATGTGAAATGATAAAATCGATTTATTTCAGTTCTATCCTTCCTGCACTTCAACCTAGAGAATTTCGGTTCGATTATCGATTCTTGAATCGTGAAAACAAGTCTTTAGCTGTGGCACGATTCAATCAATCCAAAATAACCAATATGGTATTGAGAAATCATAACGCTTTGTTAAGATCCGAATCATTCAAATGGAATGAATAACGTAGATAAAAATAAATATGAACGTGAAGCTACTACGTTCGATTCACACGTTTCTAGGAGGTTATTTTCTCAATTACTGCGTCGGTGATAAAATCGTGATTTTCGCATCACAATTTTCCACAAAAGAAAAAAATGGGACTTAAATCGTCTGCATAACTGAAATGATAAAAAAGAAATATGTATGTAAAATGTTGAGTGAAGATTTTATTTCAATTCGAATAAATGCAATAGAACGAAATACCCTCAAAATCAGTTTATAGTCGTTTTAATCTATAACTATAATTCAGCTCGAAATGGAGGTTGTAATAAACGTCGTATCCTATCGGATATTTCATAAACTAAAAGTTCCATGAACCTCGCGAAATATATAGTTCAACTTTCTTGTTACGACCTCTGGGCGCGTCAATTTCGTCAATGAAGAAGACCCGATCGATTCTAGGTTAATCTATCCCACATTTACCACTTATCGCGTTTAAGTATTAAACTTCAACTAACACAGAAGATTAGATCTTGGTTAATAGTTTGGAGCTTTCGGGCAACTCTGCGAATAATCGACGGAAGCGAGAGGGTTCGTATCCGGATGGTTGCCCGGATCGCCTTGCGATAGTGCATTTTATGACTGAGGAAGTTTTGGAATAGCTCACTGTATCGATTAGGTTGGCAGCCACGAACTAGAATTGTTTGCGACTTTAAACTATCACCTATTTTCAATTCTTTCTATACTAATATTATAAAGAGGAAAGATTTGTATGTTTGTGGGTTTGTGGCGTTGATACGAGTTAACTCATATGCTACTAGACCGATTTCAATAGTTCTTTCACCCTTAGAATGCTACAATATCCCTGAGTAACATAGGCTATACTTTTCACCCGAGAAAATTAAGGAAACCTACTATTACTTCAATGATAATAAATATGAGTACCAAAATCAGCCATGATCAGCTATTTTCAGGTGCGCTGCAAAAACCGTAAGACGTACATGGAAACAATGTATGACGGAAATGTACCTCTTTGATAGTTCTACAAAAAAGTCCGCGATAACATATATCCATCTTTCAAGGTTTACTCCGTATCACCTTTTGAAGGTATCCGAATGTTTCTTAAAATTATGCATTATTTGGGAGTATTTTTTTATGAATACGCTATTGATCCTTATCCAATTAAATACGTCGTTCATACCCAGTATTTAATTTAGAACGAAATTGCCTCTTACATCATTCAATTATGATGAATACATCAAGAGATATGGCTGGTTGAAGATGAAATCACACCAAAATGCGTCTCTGAGGTAGGCACTAGGCGGGTAGGAGAAGGTACCGAAGTGTGAGAGATGTATTTTGGATTGCCGATGCCCGTATGTTCATGACCACAAATCCGATCAACAGGTGGCGCAGTAGTCGTTATTCAGGTTATTTATCTACTCTGCAACTAAAGGGCTGGATCGAATTGAATGAATTTTGTGTATACAGAACAACGTCTGTTGGGTCTGCTAGTCTTCTTATAATTCGTTTGAGACCTTCATTTCTGCTAGATGTCGCTTTGGAATACGTTAGATGTCGCTAGTGAGCTTCTGAAATGAATTTGAAAAGAGAATTTTGTTTTACTAGGTACTTAAAATGAAAAGTTTTCCAATAAGAGGTGTCATTTTGATTAGCCCGCTATTTCGGTAGATGTCACGTTTGAAGCTGTAATTTTTTGACCTTTGACAAATAGAAACTACGCCATTAATAAAATGGAGCCGAACCTGACCTGATAGGTCTATCCAGTCTGTAGGATAACATTTTCGAGAGTTATCGTGTTTAGTCATATTCCGTTATGCATTCAAATAATATCAATTTTCCTGACTATGATGTAAAATTTACTCCTGAAATTGTGACACCAGTATTTTGTATTTTATATTACCAAAAACAATTTGTTTTAATGTTTTTTTTTCTTTTTCAGGTAAGTCGAAATTCAACTATTCCGCCCGCATTCGGTGAGTCGCAACCAACGGATATTATCCGCCTTTAATCCATTCAACACAGTCGAAAGAGGTTAACAGTAAATACGAAATCGTACCCGGGAGGAAAAACCAAAAATTTCCCCGTAGAAATCATCGGAAACTCGAAATTCCGGCCACAGAGCACAACGACCCTCACGTAGTCATCGAACAGAGCTCGAACCTCGTGGGAAATAAAAAAAAATCGGCGAAATTCGATATGCATCCCAAACGACCGGTATATTTTTTATACGCGTCTAATCCGTAATGGAAAAAAATGTTCAAATATTAAATTCCAGCCGGTTAAAAATTAAAATCACTTTTACTAATGACCGCCCAGCAGCGTCATAAACGGCGAATTAACTCGGTATCGGTTTCACTACCGAAACCTCTCTAAAAATAGATTTGAAACAATCAATTTTTTATTCCGGTCGTCCGAGATCAACGCACTAACGATACCGAAAAGATTAACCTGGGGCGGTTAATTAAAAGGCAAAGAAGAAAGTATATGATTGAATGGCTATTACCGAACTCGGGTCGAAAAAAATTCGTGTTATGTTTTCGGTAATGACAAGGCTAAATAGCTACTAATCAATTGTTGAATGGTCACGGATAAAAGATCGATATGTTAGAGTGGTCGGGTTGTTTATAGGCATACCTGAAGACAGGTGAGCGACTTTGATTATGGCTAGTCATCCTTGGAGAAGATGATGTGATTTCAATTGTTTTTCTACGAAGTGTTTATCTTTCGGACGACAATATCTTAAAGTTCTTAAAATACTTTTAGAATTCGATAATTCTGGATAATTAGAGGTCGTAGGTCACGAATATACAGTTAGTTTTTCCATGAGAAAGTTAACTTGCGAAATAATCAACTTTTTGTTGGAAAATCGAGTGAATTTGGTCAACTTTGGAGTGCTGTGAAAGCCAGAAAAATGTCACGGTATGTACACTGATTATTTTTATTGTAGATTGATTCTTTGCGAGTCAGAATGTGCAATTTTCTTTCACTTATCGCGAACAGTTTGGATTTTCTGATTTTTTCGCGAAGGTCCAATTTTTCCGATTTTTCATCTACCATAACTTAAAAAATGAATGCGTTACAGAAAAACTGTCTGGATATTCGTGATCTACGTCCTCGTATCAGAAGATGATGAAATTCTGGTGGCAATCGGAGTTGAAAAAATTTTTGCCAAAAATCGAAAATTTTCCATACATATGTATGGAAATTTTGCCAAAAATCGAATTCTCTGTGATCACCACCAAAATTTCACTATTCATTTATTCGAAGGCGTAGATTGATTCTATCCAGACAGTTTTTCCGTATCTCATTTATTTTTTGAGATTTTCTGATGTTTTTCGCGAAGGTCTAATTTTTTTAATTTTTCAAAGATCATAACTTAAAAATTAAATGAGATACGGAAAATCTGTCTGGACAGAATTATATGTATGGAAATTTTGCCAAAAATCGAATTCTCTCTGATCGCCAACAAAATTTCATTATTCACTAATTCGAAGGCGTAGATTTATTCTATCCAGACAGTTTTTCCATATCTCATTTATTTTTTGAGATTTTCTGATGTTTTTCGCGAAGGTCCAATTTTTTTAATTTTTCTAAGATCATAACTTAAAATTAAATGAGATACGGAAAATCTGTCTGGGTAGAATTGATCTACGCCCTCGAATCAATAAATAATGAAATTTTGGTGAAGATCGGAGTCGAAAATTTTTTTGCCAAAAATCGAAAATTTTCCATACATATGTATGGAAATTTTGCCAAAAATCGAATTCTCTGTGATCGCCACCAAAATTTCATTATACACTAATTCGAAGGCGTAGATTAATTATATCCAGACAGTTTTTCCGTATCTCATTTATTTTTTGAGATTTTTCGATGTTTTTCGCGAAGGTCTCATTTTTTTAATTTTTCAAGGATCATAATTTGAAAATTAAATGTGATACAGGAAATCTGTCTGGATAGGATTGATCTACGCCCTCGAATTAGTAAATGGTAAAATTTTGATGGCGATCGGAGTCGGAAAATTTTTTGCGAAAATTTCCATACATATGTATGGAAATTTTGCCAAAATTCGAATTCTCCCCGATCGCCACCAAAATTTGTTCATTTACTAATTCGAGGGCGTAGATTAGGAATATGCAAACTATTTTTCTGTAAAACATTTATTTTTCTAGTTATAGTCTATGGAAAATCGGAAAATTTGGACTTTCGCGGCAAAAATCAGAAAATGTAAACTGTTCGCGATAGAACAATACATAATACATATTCTGATTCACAAGGGATCAGTCTACAATTGAAAAAATCAACATTCATAGAGTACTAAATTTCTGGCTGATACAGCACTCCAAACTTGACCTATTTTTCCCGATTTTTCCACAAAAAGTCTATTATTTGGCAAGATATCCGTTTAATGGAAAAACTAATTCCATATTAATGCTCTACGACTTCATATCAGCAACAAAAAAAATGACCCGGGTCGATAAAGCTGAAAAAATAATTTTTTCTGTGACGGGAAAAAATGTGACATCTATATCTTTCGATAGGTTACAAAATATGACTTTTTACAAAATTACTATTTTCCCTGCCAAAAAAGTGAGTGTCTATGTATCCTGTGGGCAAAAAAGTAATTTCGTGAAAGGTTATATTTCCTTCACTACTAAATGGTCGTTTTTTCTGTCACAGAAAAACATAGTGTATTATACACGGGAAAAATATTAGATTTTATCTCTCGGGCTAAATTGTAATACTTTTTTCCCTTGTATAATAAATAACTATATTTGTGAGAACATAAAACTGAAATGAGCATATACATCCTGAAACTTTCTCATCTTATATTCTCGAGTTGGTAGGTTGAATAGATAGATACTAATAATATTATTATCGCGATTATGTCTCAATTTTCCTTTCTATTACTCCCGAGACAACCCGTAGTGCATTATCGAACAGTGCCCATCAGATCGCGATACGCCATAGAAGGTGAAGGACACGACCATCGAATGCTCCATTTATCTGATTCCATCTAGAAATAAATCGGGCTATCGATCTCAGCCATGCCGTGTATTCCGTGCTTCGTATAAAAGGAGTTAATAACGCTGTCCCAAAAGACCTTTATGAAGCTTTCAGGATGTTTTTCCCGTTCCCGATAATAGATCTCTAGTGTACGAGCGTTTCGCTACTATCTAGATCACGCCCCTGACTGTTCTGATCGAGAAAAAATCGCTATTGATAAGCCCAGATGTGTAGTGCGGTTTCTGCTGTAATCGCTTTAAGCTATTGGATCGTCGTTTCCTGATTGTAAAGTTTATAGTTCATTGAATTTCGTTCTTGTCTATCTTCAAATTATATTCAATTTTAAATATGTTATCTTACTAGAACGAAATAGTACATGTAGAAATTCAATTTCTGTTCTTCGTAGTGTATATAGATTTTTTCGAAATTTAAAACTCGAAATCTATGGGAAGTTTTTGCTGACTGATTACTTAAAGCTAAGGAGCCTCTGATGTAGAACTGGCGCCACAAAGAAGTTGTTAAAACTGGTGAACTTCTTGTACCAAAGCTGTAATACAATATATGGGTTTCGTGAGGGTCGTGTTAACTACCAGATCTGATAATTCTTAAGCAGCGTCCACACTATGCCGGGCGAGGCCGAGCGGGCTGACCCGGGCGGCCTAAGCCGGGTTGGTGTGGACGCCCCGGGCGGCTTAAAAAGCCGGCCCGAGCCGAGCCGATCCCAACCCGCAGAAAGTAGGTACAGATCAAAGGATGCCGGCCCGAGCCGAACGAAAATATGTAGTGGGGACGTGCCGAGCGGCACCGGGCGGCTTTAGTTACAATTGAGCCTCCGAATATATATATAATATAGGTAGATATAACCCGGGCGGCCTCGTTTTCGGTGTGGACGTCGTGCCGGCCCGAACGACTTGGGCCGCCCGGGTCAGCCCGCCCGGCCTCGCCCGGCATACTCCGGCATAGTGTGGACGCTGCTTTAGACTTCACCGTGTGTCTGACAATGATGACGTTTTTTCACGCGGCGATTCCTATTCCTACCACCGAACTCACATCATTGTGAGTGTTGACCAATGAGATTGAGTTAGGTAGAGATTTAAGGGTAGTAGTACACCCTCCACTTAAGTTCGATTTCTAAACTCGAATCAACATTATTCTCCTATTATTCTATTGAGAATAGAGACAAGTTATTGAACTTGCATGAAACGCTTAATCATTACATACGAGTCAGACAATCTAATCATAGAAAAACTGCAATAATTCCCTACCTAGTCAATCCCTGCTCATTTTTTCCATCAGCACATCCCTATTAGTGTCATCTAGTCGAAGCTCCTATATCGATCTTACATATGAGAGGAACGTTCCTTGCAACGTTTCGTAATTACACCCACAACCTAAATTGGTACCTTGTGTGACATGATTAAATTCATCGTCTGTTTTCAAATTACGTTTTAATTGAAGGTCGCTCTCGGCCTTAAGGATACGATGCATCGTAGTTGGCGTGGCACTCTTACAGACGGAGACAGGCTAATGATACATCATTAATATATTGAGGTCTTTTGTTCGTGTTCGAGTTCGAGAATGTAACTGTTTGACGATCGGATTTCTGGATGGATGTGAGTTAGCCAGTTAAGTCATTTTGATTAGAAGAAAAATCGTTTTTATGAAGATTGTTCAAGAAGACCGAAATTCTACTTCATATGCAGGTGAAAGAAAAAGAAAATTTGTTTCAATAAAAAGAAAGTTTCCGATTTTTTTCTCTGCTGTTACAGTGACAAATCACATGCTAATAAACAAGAAATTCTGTAAATTGATTTCACAATTGACCAATGCCCAAAACTTCAATCAAAATCGAAGAAAAGAAGAGATGTGAAACAAGAAATAACATAAAAAACCTTACCGTTGGTACGCAAAGGAATTCATAATTGAACATAACAAGACCAGAACTAACACAATCAAAATTGAAAAAATATCAGACACTATTCATAAAAAAACTGCTAAATAATCAAACAAATAGCTGACATATCATAGAATAAATGAAAAACGACGATCAAACAGCGCAACGCCTACAACATAAAAAAGAAAGGAGTAATCGACAATATAAACGGCACACCGCCGAGTCCAAAATCAGAACGAGATGAAAAAGATAAGTCTATGATTTGTCGCGTTCTGTGGTCGCGGAGGTGTCGCGTCTAATTTTAACCGGCAGAGGGGGCGACAGAGCGAGAGACGGCCACTTATATGCCTTTTAACAATCGGGGAAGATTTACAACGCGATGGAAGATTATCGTTAATTAGCGTACATAACGCCCAGCGATATGGTCGAGAGCGTGAGCACAGAGGTATCTATTGTATGGAAAAGAGCAGGTCTGTGGTCGCGATTTTCGCATTGCTGCCAAAGAGAATATCCGATTCGGTGGCTGTGTTCTACACTGCGAACCCACGCTAAGACTTTAAGTCGTGCCGTATTGGCTGCTAGTTTCGCGTTTGGTTTTTGAAAATAATACGTTCGTAGATATAAGGAATGATATATATATTCTTTTGAATGGAGAGCTAACAAAATACGATAAATGAAACAAAAAAGTCCCTAGCTGAGGTTGGTGCAAAACGGGGTACCATACTATTCAAGCGTATGATACCAGAGCACAGGGAAAACCCTCAGTAGAAAAACCCTGTCTCGCCGTTTTTACAAAATTGAAACTTAAAACTGTTCGAATAAATACCTTCAATATTCAGATATAAAATACTTAATTCATGCTCTTGGGCCAGGAGGGTGTTTTGAACCAGGTCGGGCATTCCAAGTGATGATTTTTCGAATCTCCTGTTCTTCTAAGACCGCTACAGGACCCTATTGAAGGGTGATCATCTCCTATAGATTTAAATAGTGGTATTTCATCCCAAATATCGAATTCAATTTCGGAATAATGATAAAAAACGTGTGACAAACTTATGTCAGCTGAAAAGGATGTATCTGCAGGGTGAATTACAGAAATTCAGACATAGGTACAGAAAGCTGAAATAGTTTTCCGTGCAGGGTCGATGAAGTTATACTGATGGCTCGAAAACTAAGTCAACTAGCTCTACCAATGGGTTTTTGTTCATCAGCATGGGGAAGTACATATGTACAAGATGCAACTACCAGAAAAAAGGATATTTGTAATATCCCTCAGTAAAGCAGCACTACAAGAGTTTGATTCCTCGGTAGTACGGTCAAGGCTTTTGAATTGTTATCGCGTTTAGGCGGATGGATAACTAAGCTTAATATTTTGGGAGAACATAAAATAATTCCAATGAAACCAATCTTGCAGTTTTTTCTTGAAGAAAGCACCATTTCGCAATTTTCTACCGTATGTAAATCAGTCTGGCAATAACTGAAATATCGTTCTTAGAAATCTCAGCACCTGCTCGACCATTAGAATTTTATGCCGGTCAGTTATCGAATTAAGATTCCTGCTTTTAAAAGAAGATATCGAAGACGTTGGACATAACTCCTAAAAGCCATTCAACGACCTGGGCACCTGCACACCGGCCCATTCGAAAAAATTCTCCATGGTGATCTCCACATGTGACATCGGGTCCATTGAATCTGCCCGAAAAGAATCGCGTAACGGTTTATTATATTCGGATTATGATTCATCGGACCGGCGGCTGTATTCGGATACCCAGAATTGCAACCGACGCATTTTGGACAGGGTGAACGAACTCAAAGGTCACGGATTCGATTATGGGAACCACTGCATAATTATGGTGCATCCACGAGATGCAAAGAAGGTCAATTTTGGTTCGAAAATTCTTCATATTTTCCACGAAAAAGATGTTTAATGTACAGCTTCTTAATATCCATAATATCCATTGGAGAGACTTGACTGTGATAGTTCCAAGATGTTCTTTATGAACCCTGAATTCGTATACAGGGTGTCCCGGAAAAGATGGGAAATTTGGAACGAGCCCGTAGATACAGTGTCGGTAGAAATTAAATTTGAACTTTTAAGGACAAAACCAGATGAATTGAAAGTGTTGAACAATCAAATCTATGAACTAGTGTTAGACGGTGCCTCGGAAGAAGATTTAATTCGAGAAATTGAAAGCTGCGAGGTTTTCAGACACTGGTTTATGTCTCGTTTTGTTCTGTGAAAAATTTGCCTTTGCTCGAAGACATTTTTCAGGTGGGAGTATGTCGGAGACAAGATGACTTGTGAAAAAACCAAATTCAGGAAGGCGGCGAGACAGTCGGGCCAGTTGACATTTTTTAGAGTTCTTATGTCAGATTTTGTAAAAACGTAAAAGTGAATCTTTAGGAATAAATTCATTAACTCTTCTCCATTATTTTAATAACGAACCTTCGTAAACCGGGAGAAGAGGGTAGCTTCTTTTTTGGGTAAGAGCAAAACATTTGGCGAACAAGTTCCCATTATTTTTTCCTAGCGGCTCTCCCTACGAAGATACGACCTCCTAAATGACGCCACTGGAAATTCATTTTAGTGGAAATTTCAATTACTTACTTCTTTCCTTATTTTTTTTTGGAAAACAGTTCATTTCATCTACACTGAACAGTATCTTTTCTTTAGCTCAATGTTCCAGGTATCCAAATCTATTTTTTTTACACCTCATCATACAGGGTGTTAAAAATGTAAGCATTAAAATGTACAACCCTGTCCGCCCCTGGTAAACTGAACAAGCTGATTGAAATTTGAGTGCGGTGATTTAAGAGGTCCTTGATACTATTAATCATATCAAATTTTCATCGAATTATATCGAGTAGTTTGAAACTTATTGCACTAAAATGGATTTCCAGTGGCGTCATTTAGGAGGTCGTATCTTCGTAGGGAGGGTCGCTAGGAAAGAAAATTATGGGAACTTGTCATCTTCATTTTTTCATGTTCTATCTGAATCCGAGAGATTTCCCCCATTTTCCGGGACAACTAAAATTTATCATCAAATTTACATTGCGGTTCAAAATAAGACAATTACCAAAGTGTTGAAATAGCATGTCGTCACCCCAAGAAAAAGAGAGCAAAAGCGACAATCGAACGAATATTATTGAAACACCATGACAATCATTATCCAACACAAAAGATGAAAGAACCATACCTTACGCGTTCGATTCAGCTCGGTTATGACACGGTTTTCACTCACCTGAAAAGAAAAAAGCAAAAGTTAGATGGATGAATGGGGAAAAAAGAGAACATTTACGCCATGTTTTTTAGCCGCAAACACCATAACATAATGGCGGATTGAGTCGCAACACCAGATAAGCGCAAATTGCCGGTTTCTTGATTAGCGAATGATATCGTCATTACTTTTGATGACTTTCAATTTCGTTTTATGAGTCCGATCGCTTAAGGATTAATGAATAATCTCACATACTACGCGCTTGGGAAATATGCATAAAAGCTGATTCTCACCTACCGTTTAGATTCCGCGAGTTCATTCTGTGTGGTATTTATACAGGGTGTTTGGTCACGAGTTAGCGATAATTTAAGGTCATCAAATATACTTAATATTATCGAAAAAAACACCCAAACTTGGAAGTTTACCCCCTTAGTTTTGGAGTAGCCCCCATTTTAAATTTACTTTTTTATTTGCGTTGGCCCATCCAAATAATATCGATTTCTTTGAACATAAAGGTGCTACAGATGTGAAAAAAATGTTTTTTGAAAGATGATACTACCACCTTTCATTGAAGTATAACAATATAAGAACATTCAACTTGAAAACGCCATAAAAAAATTCGTTAAAAAAGTTCATAGTAAAAATATGTACTGATTTTCTCAGTAAATCCGCAATAGTACAAGAACTAGCACATTGAAGTATAATTTTTTTTCAATGATTTAACACGCAAGGACGCAAGCTACAAAACAACACTCACACCATTTCTGTAAGTTATATCATTTGAGAGTTATTGCTGTTCGAACATGACCCTTATGAAAATTGATCAAATAAAAAACCTCAATACTGTACTCTCGATAATTTTCATGATCAAACAAACAAATTAATCATAAAAATTGCCCGAAATGGCCGCCTCTGCTCTGTAGAGGCCTTCATGACGACCTGTCTCGTGTCTTTTGCTCGCGTAGTGATCATGTTCGAACAGCAATAACTCTCAAATTATTTAACTTACAGATATGATGTGAAAGTTGTTTTGTAGCTAATATCCTTGCGTGTTAAACTATTGAAAAAAATTAAACTTCAATGTGCTTGTTCTTGTACTATTGCGGATTCGCTAATAGAATCAGTACATATTTTCACTATGAACTTTTTGAAGAATTTTTTTATGGTGTTTTCAATTTGAATGTTTTTATATTGTAATACTTCAATGAAAGGTGGTAGTATCATCTTTCAAAAAACATTTTTTTCACATCTGTAGGACCTTTATGTCCAAAGAAATCGATATTATTCGGAAGGATCAACAAAAATAAAAAAGTAAATTTAAAATGTGGGCTACTCCAAAACTAAGGGGGTAAACTTCCAAGTTTTGTCGATAATATTAGGTATATTTGATGACCTTGAATTATCGCTAACTCGTGACCAAACACACTGTATACAAGGTGTTTTAAAGACAAATTCCAGCGACCAATTCAGATGTATAATTTTACCAACTCATATTGGAAAAAAAACCTTTATAATAAATTAAATATTACAAATCATAGACAGTATTTTTATATACATTGTTTGAAGTGCCAGCTGGCATTTTTCGCGAAAAACAAACTTTTCAATGTAGGATCGATCGAGAACTTTTTTCAGCAATTTCCCGTGTTTAAAGTAACGAATTTTCTCGCGTTGAAAAAGGGTAGAATGAACTGCATCTTAATTATTTTCCCCTAGCGGGCGTTCTTCGAGCTCTTTTGCAGTGTAAAAGTTTAATGAATACGTCCAATTAAAAGATAGCTGCGTAATTAAGTTGCATCTTCTTGCCGTTATATCTCTTCAGGTTGATCTTTGCCAAATTAAAATATGGGCGGGGACTTTTCAGTCTCGCCTTTTCGCGAAGGGAAATTTTACCGTTCTTGCACAATTTCCCAGATTGATGAGAAGGTAGAAAAAGGTCGGAAGACAGGGCTTAAATGAAAGGAAAGGTGTTCTATATTTTTTTTCTCAAAAATATAATTTTTTCTCATCTGATTTGTTGGGAACAGAGTGGTGTGAACCAATCCATACAGATTTGGAAATTCACATCTGAAACATACGATATACAGGGTGTCTCCTAAACATTAACAAAAATTCAGGGGATTGTTCCTTGGACTATTCTAAGAATATTTTGTCCTTTGATTATTTTTGAAAAACCTCTTTGTTTCGAAAATACAGGGGAAACAAAATTTTAGATAATAACATTTTATTATGAAAAATTACAAGAAAATTTAACTTAACCTACAAAAACTGTTGAAAATGACCACCTCTAGCCAAAAAAACGAATTCAAATGAAAACCGTGTTTAATCTGTATTCCTTTACCATCTGAACTCATCAGTTTTAAGTAAAAAAACTGGCCGTTTTTAGTAATTGGAATGCTGTTAAACAAATTTAAAAATAAATTGTACCTACTTAGTAAACACAGTGCGGTACGCATTTTTATTTAAACTATTATTAATTTTAAAAATATGAAAAATGTTGTTCGCCCTGTATCTTCGAAACAAAGAGGTTTTTCAAAAATCATCAAAGGACAAAACATGCTTAAAATAGTCCAAGAAACAACCCCCTGAATTTTTGCCGCATGTTTAGGAAACGCCCTGTACAATGCATCAGACAGAGAATTCTTCCTTCCATTTGCACAGATGAATAGTCGAGATAATCAAGTGCTGTAACTGAATGAATTCCGTTGTCTTATTACAAAAATTTAGTCTGGTCTCTCTCTTATCGCAGTATGGTAGGGAACCTGCACTACACGTGAAGAATTATTTAATTTGTCAGGCTGTCCGTAATACTCGATTCCAGTATTTAGTGTTGCCTACCATACTAAATGAATTATGCTCCTCCCAACGATAAGAGAGAGACAAGACTAGAATATTGCAACAAGACAACGGAATTCAGTGTGTTACAGCACGTCATTGTCTCGACTATTCATCTGTGCAACTGGACGGAAGAATTCTCTGTCTGGTGCATTTTATATCGTATGTTTTCGATGTGAATTTCCAAATCTGTATAATAAATCGAACACTCTACTGTCGAAGAAGTTTTTTTCTTCTCAAACAGTTACTGTGAATTAAGTCGACTACGAAGAAGATCCAGAGTTAATAACGAGTCTAAATTCCTTGAGCGTCAACAATTGAAGAGAGTTTTTAGTGGTGATAAGTCAAAATTCCCATAGGTACCGATTGTAATGAGCATTTGGGATGCACAGGTTGAATGCTCTTGTGGGTAGTTATAATTTGAGTACTGTGAAAGATGTGGATGGTAATCGTTTCAATTAAGAACTAATTAGGTCGGTTTTTTTCGACTTACATTAGCTATAGATTGAAGCAAGAACAGCTTATTACCACTATATGGGCTCTTTTCTTCATTCATAATTGTTTGTCTTGACTTTTTGGCAGTGATTAATCTTTCGAAAGCATCGAGAAGAACTCTTACTCTATGCTATTAGAGTAGGAAGTATCGTCAAAGGAACATACTACTCAAAACTCGAAATTGATACCGCAAATTGGTATAACAGATGGTTTTAAAACCATAACGAGTATTTGGTTGTTTTTCAGGTAAAAATAATTATAGTTTTCTGTATCATACACAAATTATCTTTGATTCTTCCTGAATTCGTTCGGGAGAAACTCTTCCGATAAGGGTTCAGGATCCATCGATACTCCTGCGTTCACCTAACCACCCCTTCCGCCCTTGTAACTCATCGAACTCTCGCTCGAGTAACAAGTCAAGATGGGCGCCGCAGGTGAACAAACAATCAACGATAGTGTGCAATCAGAGTAATTGGTATCATCTGACACGTTTCGTCGCTTTGATTAATTATCGTCGTCGATTGACACTTGATTGCGACGACTGTGCGCGCTCCAGTCAAGAAGAGAACTCCTCCAATAACGTAATGGCGGGTCCCTTTATTATCGGCATCGATCGTGAGTTCTGATTTGAACACTGAGCGGAATTCGTTAGGTTAGGAATGGTTAAAGTGTATTTTGTATGGTTCTGATATTGAAGATGAGAAAACCTTGAATACACCACATTTTAAGGTATAAAAATGAAAGACAACTATTCTGATTGCAAGAATATTTCTCTTTCAATTGGACGACCACATCAGGTGTTAAGTTCTAATCGAAATTACTCGGCTTTTCGGAATCCGTTTGGGACTATTAAAACTTCGTTTTGTTCGTCACAGATAAGCCTACAAAACCTTCCTGAAATAATTCTCATATGATCAATAGTTTAAGAAATAATTCGATTCATAAATCGGATGTGAAACTTTTTAATTTTCCCCAAGTTCTAATCGAAATTACCCGACTTTTTGGAATCCGTTTAGTACCATTAATACCTCGTTTTATTCGTCACAGATAAGCCTACATAACCTTCCTGGAATAATTCTCATATGATCAACAGTTTCAGAAATAATTCGATTCATAACATTGGACGTAAAAACTTTCAATTTTCTCTGAGTTCTAATAACAACAAGAACGATGGTCTCAGCAAAAGTGGTTGATGCCAAACTCTGACACATCGTGGTCGATTTTTGCCCATCACTTTCGTTCTAGTGTTTAAAAGACGAGCAACTCAGCTTGACGACCCACTAAAATAGTTTCTTTCTACTCCAAAATCTTTTTTTTTCTGTATTTTTTAGTGACCACGAATTCAAACCTTATTGTTTTTGCCTACTTCATTGAGTTTCTTCTCACGATACATCGTTCAGGATGTTTGCATCGTAGAGGAACGTAATTCATCATAATATATACAGGTTTGGAAATTCACATCTGAAACACACGATATACAATGCATCAGACAGAGAATTCTTTCGTCCAGTTGAACAGATGAATAGTCGAGACAATCACGTGCTGTAACACACTGAAATCCGTTTTCTGATTGCAATATTCTAGTCTTGTATCTCTCTTATCGTTGAGAGGAGCGTAATTCATTCAGTATGGTAGGCAACAGTAAATACTTGAATCGAGTATTACGGGCAGCCTGACAAATTAAAAATTCTATACATGTATTGCAGGTTCCCTACCATACTGCGGTAAGAGAGAGACAAGACTAGATTATTGCAATAAGACAACGGAATTCATTCAGTTACAGCACTTGATCATCTCGACTATTCATCTGTGCAACTGGAGGGAAGAATTATCTGTCTGATGCATTGTATATCGTTTGTTTCAGATGTGAATTTCTAAGCCTGTATATTTGAATGTTAGACAATTTAAAAATTATTTTTTTCCACGTTGTTTCTGGGCTCTTTACATCATTCCCAATTTTTGCTAGACCCAAAATCATCTTCTGTATCGGACTTCACAAACGTTCAGATCTGATTGCACCCTCAAAACCCTCTTAAGACATCAACTAACCGACCCTTCAGAACTCGTCCCAATTTATGGACCATTCTGTACAAGAATCCTCGATCCATCTGGCAGGCCCCATCTGCAAATCTGCCGGTCGGAGAAGGGCTCTTCGGAGCAATTACCGGAAGTGCAACGGTAATCGTAAACCATCTGACATCCAATATCCGGAAGGGCCGAGCCACGAAGTGCAGCGCCGCGATAACCCGCGACCGGTCGCTAACCGAACGAGAGCCGGAAACGTGGACGTGATTGAAGGGCCACTTGCGGTTGGTCATCGAGGGTAATAAGACACCTGTCCGACACCTCGCTCGATCGGAGCAGCTTCTGGGGTTGTTCGGAAGTTGCGAGCTGAAGTATAATTCGGGGTTTGGAGTGGTTTGGGAGTGACGGAAATGTTAGAGAGGCACTTGCGAGTTGAAGCAAGATTGAGTCGTTCTGTCTGTTTCAATTTAGGCCCACAAAATTCTAAAAATGTTCAATATTCACGACACTTCTTGCACTATGAAGATATAGAATTAGTGCTCCAATTTATGATGGTATTCTGCTTTCATCTGTAAGCTAATCTGTAACTTTTCGTAAGCTTACAGGAAAATTGCAATTCTGGACCTCTTTAGGGGATCTGTAGCTTACAGAAATCGTTAAATATTTACGAGTATTCGACGAGTGATCAGAAACATTATCGAATGACATATTGTGAGGTCATGTTGAATGCTTTGTTTATTTTAGGACGAACAACAACGTTTTAATATAAGAAATTCATGATGAATTAAAATAATATAGCTTGTTTATTGTTATCGGAAGAAAATCATAACAGGTGAAACATTGTTCAATAACATACATGACCTGAAAATGATTGTTTTTTGAAGTTTATGAGAATTGGAAGGAAAAGGTTGCGTGATCAAATGAATCCATTTGAAATGCCGGATTCCCAGAAAATGTTCAGATTGAAGAAATTCCGAATGTCCAGTTTGTGAACATGTTCAGATCGAAGAACTAGTGCACTATAAACTTAATAAATGCTCTACAGCAATTTTAACCCAGACATTTTTTTCTTTCCTGATGTTTTCAATTCATTAGATGAACGAAACAAATGCAAACTACATACAGATATATGTAGTTTCAAATTCAAATCAAAACCATTTACTCATAATACATAAAGTTCCATGATCAAATCTTACGATTGAAGGTTATGTTTTTCGAGGAGTAGTTCAAAAGTGACACTGTCAACAAGAAAGTTACAGGAACCATTCCAGAATTGCATTATTTACGAATCTGTAAGTCGGCCAGTTACAGATCAATCGTACGCTACAGTATCGTAACTTACAGATGAAAAGCAGAATACCACCATTAGTCTATAAATCATTGACATTGACGAGTCGTTTAGTTTCATTTCAGGTATATTCAATAATTAATGCAAAAACATCGAAATTTTAGAGGTACCACATATTCACAAATTAAAGGGAAAGCGTGTCGTTCTTCATAGCAAGTTTGGCACCACTGCTCCGTCCTTTGGCGAATGATATATCGAATGATGGAGCGAATTACGGAAAGCCATCGTTTCATATTCGCGCGAAAGAATCTGCGGCAGTGCCAAACCTATCAAGAATAACGGCGGGCTTTCTCTAGAATTTGTGGATAAGTGATACTTCTAGAATTTCGATGTTTTTACACTAATTATTGAATATATCTGAAATAAAACTAATTAAATCGTTATGGGAATGTTCAAAGGTAATTTATAGACTAAATTGGAGCAGTACTTTCGTGTTTTTGTAGTGGAAAAAGTGACGTGAATATGGAACATTTTTGGAACTTTGCAGACCACATTTTCTGAACTGAGATAGACCTCCACCTGTTGGTTTCACTCATGTTCAAATATTTACCAAATCTTGATAAAATTAAAGTGAAATCAACATTGTCAAAATCTCGAATCCGAATCGTCGCTGTAATAGCCAAGCCTCAAATCAACTCAACGGTTTCCGAACAGTGTCAAATTAAACGATTCCGTTGTCATTTTAAACGAGCGTGTGTCAGGAAACGGTCTGCGGCGCATGTTTTTAATTATCGGCAATCTTGAAGCAATTTGTTGTACAAGGCACGTCGACGATTATTTTGATGTCGTCCGTCCGTACCACCGACTTTAACGATCCTTCGTTCACGGTGGAAAAATTCGTTAATTGTTCTGATATCGCCTCCATTATGTTGTCAGACCTGGAGAGAAGGAGTTTTATGGCTTTATGCAATTTTTTTTTAATTCGATAACTATCGGAGTGTGGACGAAATAGTCCATAGGCCAGCGCCTGCTTTTCCTAATGATTACTAACAATCTGAATATTTGTGAGTAGCTTCATTTTGACGAGACGCCCAACTTTTTCCTCTACGAAAATTCTTGATAGTGAGGGCTAATACAGTATGGAGGCGTCAAAAGTGTTGAATGGGCGAATGTTCAAATTTCATTACTTACAGAGACTTTATAAATTAAATCTTGAAACAATTTGATTACAAATTGAAAACAATAATTGTCCTGTAAAAATTATAATTCTATCAAAGTGTCCCCCACTCCCAACATATAACAACTAGGTCTAAAAAAATTATTACTAACCGGTTGATTTTTTCACTGTTGCTCAGCAAATATTTCCTTTATGAACTGGTCACATTGTCCTACAAATTCAGTGGTACGTTTTTCCAGTCCTACGCTCGGAAATTGTCAATTGTAAGTAATCATTTTTAATTGTGGGTTTTGTGGTACAATTTCGGAGGTAGGACTGGAAAAATGTACCACTCAATTTATAAGACAATGCGACCAGTTCATTAAAAAAATATTTGCTGAGCAACAGTGAAAAAATCAGCCGGTTAGTAATAATTTTTTTGATTTCAATAGCGACGAACGCTATACAATAATAAACACTCAACTTTCGAATAAAACAATCCCCCGAATAGCGATCTTAAATCATGAGAAAGTAACTTTGCGCCAAACTGAAAAAATACCCCCTTTTACTTTTAGGAAAATAACTTTTACTTAAATTTCCCGGTCGCAACAAGAAACGCGGCCGAAAAACGATCCGGTCGGCCGTACCTAATGAATATTAACGAGTTGAAAACTTTTGAAAGAGCAGGTCGAGGACGGCATAGAACCGAATTTCTGAACCATTTATATAAAACAAGATAACGCGTCGAGAAAAGAGTGCCGTATATAAGGCGCTTTTCCCGTGCTCGGACCGGACCATTTATCAAAATTACCGAACACAATGAAGAGGGCCATTTTTCACGGACTGCTGCTGTATATTTACGCATTTCAATTTCTCGCGGACGGACGGACGGAATTGGACATAACTTTATTATTCTGCGCAGTTGATGCGGAGGGGGAGAGTTATTGTTCGTTCGTATGATATACAGGGCGATTTCATTGCGAGATTTGGTTAGTTTCCATTTTTAGTCGATAGCATGAAATATTCATTCTAAGATCCAAATAATAGAAAATTTCGTTTTTTTTCGTAATTGTATCTACATTCGACAGCAATCTCGGTTTTCTACATTGTGTCCCGGAAAATGTGGGAAATCTCTCGGATTCAGATAGAACATAAAAAATGAAGATGACAAGTTCCCATAATTTTTTTTCCTAGCGGCCCTCCCTACGAAGATACAACCTCCTAAATGACGCCACTGGAAATCCATTTTAGTGGAATAAGTTTCAAACTACTCGATATAATTTGATGAAAATTTGATATAATTAATAATATTTAGGACCTCTTAAATCACCGCACTCAAATTTCAATTAGCTTGTTCAATTTACCAGGGACGGACTGGGTTGTTCATTTTAATGCTTACATTTTTAACACCCTGTATGATAAGGTGCTAAAAAAACGAATTTGGATACCTTGAACATTAAGCTAAAGGAATGGTACTCTTGATCAGTGTCGATAAAATGAACCGTTTTCGAAAAAAAATAATGAAAAAAATAAGTAATTGAAATTTATTCCACTAAAATGAATTTCCAGTGGCGTCATTTAGGAGGTCGTATCTTCGTAAGGAGGGCCGCTAAGAAAAAAATATGGAAACTTGTCGTCTTAATTTTTATGTTCTATCTGAATCTGAGAGATTTCTCACATTTTCCAGGACACCCTGTATAAGAATTCAGAACATTTTCATGTGAAATATGAAATTATTAACGGCATCAAACAATATCGTCAATATTGTGGCCTAGAACTTCACAACGGTTAACCAGCTACTTCCCTTTGTCGGTGGGAAAATATTTCTCTATATAATCGATAAAATTTCGCAACAGAACAAATCGAAATCAGTGTCACGTTCCTCATCCGGAATCGGAATCGAAACACTCGATTAAAAATAATCGTAGCTCGTAATTCTTACGGAAACGAGATTCCGAATCGATTAGTTACGTACGTATACGATCATCTTCGATCTGGACGCTGTCCGCCATTATTACGTATAATTTGACAGGTAATCCCGCGGGCAATTACGTAATATACGAACGGGAAGACGGACCCGGTGAAAGTCGAGGCCGTCCCGTGGAAGAAGAAGAAAAGAAGAAGAAGAAGTACGGTCATACCTCACGTTTATTAGATCAATGATCATAAATCAGGCGGCGATGGTATCGTCGTAAACTGCCGTAGAGTCGGGGTACGTACGAACTACGAGCTCGCTTTTTTAGACTAATTGAAATTGCTCCGTTCTTCCTCTTTTTCTTCTTCTTCCCGGAAACGCTCGTCATCTGTGACGGAGTGGGCTGAGACGCTGCAACGGCCGATTTACGTAATGCCCTTTTGATTTATCGATCCCGCGTTGTTCTATGCTAATCAGGATTTTGTCGACTATTTAAATGATCAAAAATGAATTTTGATAATTCAGCGAAAGTATTTGAATCTCTTCATTTTAGTAGCCACATAATTTCGATCGTCAATTTCAATTATCAACATTTTTAATTGGAAATTGCGGGTTTCAAAATGGCGAATGCGCCGGTAGACGTAGCCATTGCTGTCGTTTTTTCTGCACATATTCTTGCAATGCTTTTTCACTATAATAATTTGAGTGATCGATAAGCATTTCCTCGGATGGCAAGCTCATGACTTTGTTCATAATATCATCGAGAAGAAGTCTCATGAATTTTTCAAAATTCATTGAGAATAAACTCATATTGCTCGTTCAACAAAAGTTCAAATGGTTTTCCCTGATGTTTGCAATTACAGTAGAATTTCCCTATAACGAAAGCGCTAAATCCGCAAAAAATATTCGTTATAAAGAAATTTCGTTTCACAGAAAATTTGTTTCTATAGTCGGCAATGTCGCGGTCGACTTCACTGATAAATGTAAGTTTATCATTCAAACTTAAGCACTTCCTTTTAGACATTTTCGCACAACTATCACACTAGCGTGATGGTTAGATTGAAACAAACAGCCAGTTGTGTGTTTAAAACTGTTTCAAAAAGATTTCTCTGTCCATCGTAAGGATTTAGTTTAAGTTCGGCATTTATTACGTACGTCCGGAAAAAAATTCGGAAAAAACCCACCCTTATACCTTCTTACCAATACCCATTCGAAGAATGATGTTCTATAAATATTTCGTTAATGAGAGAATTTACTTCGTTTTAGAGGGTGTTTTTGAAATGGAATTTGGATTCAAGTTGTAAGTCTTGTAGGAAATTCATTATACAGAGGAATTCGTTATATAGTATTCGTTATAGGAAAGTTCCACTGTATTTTGTTTGGAAATATGTAATTCAATTGAGTAGATAAAATGAAAATTTCAGAAATAGTTTGAACCTACACCTATCAGCAGAGATTGTGTTTAATAGAACAGAGGTTCAACGCGTACATCCCCATGAATATTGAAAAACAATAAAGTGAAAGCAGAGAATAAAATTAATCGATATAAATCAACCAATATTAACGGCGTTCCCTTTAACGCGTTTCGCTGTGTAGAATCAGGTGCTGATTCTAGGGTAGTTTGTATGGGGATGGAGGAAAAAGATGGAGATTTCACTGTCAACCGTTTATTGAACTAGCTAACTGAGGTCTCATCTGATCTGCAGTTGTTGTGGTTTATATATCACAATTAATAAAATTTGTAAACAATATAGTCGTTCTCTACTACTACTGATAATGTTTCACCGTCGCGACCTTGCTTACCTGCACATTCTTTATTTCGTTTATTTGTTGCAAGGCCAGACGCTGTTACAATGAAAATAGTCTGATTAAACTAACCTTCTAATATTAGGATATTTTTCAACTATTACGGATCCACACGTGTGGTCCACATATTAGATTATATTATGATTATGACGAAATGTTCCTTGAATGAATTGGGTTTTTTGTTAAGTCCATTTTTTGACTTAACACGCTGTAAGTTCCAAGAAATATCTTCTATCATTTAGAGCTATCCTATGCTGATGAGTCCTAATAAGGACTTAATGGCCATCCATTGGTGCTCTGTTTGATAGCACTTCCTTGCATTTTGTCTCGAACAAGAAAGAAGTTAGTTCCGAAGTATGAATTCAATATTGGTTGATTTATATCGATTAATATTATTCTCTGCTTTCACTTTAGAGATTATGTTTGTTCCAAAAAAACTAGAGTTGGTGGAGATGTATTCATTCACACATATTCCAAGTAACGTAATCTCTTTTATATTTTGATATTCGAATCACTCGACCTCTCTACCATAAAAACAGAAAAAGGTCGTTCAACCCGCTACCGTATACCGCCGTCATCTTCATCTTCATCTTTAATAGCATCGGGCGATATTCTCTCAGGGACATGACTTCCACCTAGTCGACATTAGCAAACGTCATCTCAGCCGATATCCGCTGAATTATCTTAGCGCGGACACGGCGAAACGTGACCCGCAGTTAGCGTCCGCCTGTGTGTTCCTGTCATCGCCGGTCTGAAGGACAGGAACGCACACGTTTTGCATCCCGAACAATACACAGCCACCCTGATCTCGGTTCCGAGCCGATGATCCGCCATTTCGTTTCGTTCGCGGCACGCTTACATATATCACATATCTATGGATGAATGGGACGACGACAGCGGACTCTGTGGTCTTATCGGTCGTCTATGCAAATGCGGCTTGTCTTCTTCTTTGAGTTTCTGGTACGGCGGTTGTGGATCGGTGATTTTTCACGAAGATGTCTCTTGTCGATGCTGGAAGGCGGACAAATGTTTATGTGGGTTCGGTTTGGGTTGACGCGGATGAGCCTGTCGAAGCCGAAGGTGATTACGACTAGATAAAGCATTCTAGAAGTTACAAATTCGACATGGTAAACGTCACACTCTTCTATTTTCTCCTCAATAATCCCAAGATAATATTATGGCTCTTTTCACGAAAGATCTAGGTGTTCAAATGCCAATAGCAAATTAGATTCTGTGCTTTGAGTGGTTTAGTAGGCCCAATAAACTAAACTTAGTTTGCTTTCAAAAAATCGCAGCGCAGAAAGATAGACTCTGTACTCATCGATCACAAACCAATAAAGGGTTTTCCAATAAGAGGTGTTATATTGATATTCAAAGAAAAATGCCATTTTTCAATAGGAATGATCGGATGTTTATTTCATTATAAAGAAGAAGCTATGCCGTTAATAGTATAAAATAGCATCAGGCAAATGACCACCACGACCGCGCTTACAGGACAGTATCCCTTTAATGAAAATTTCCATAACCAAATCGCAAAATGGCTGCCCTATGTCCTCGATAGCCTCACGAATTCCATCTTTGAGGTCTTGAATCGACGCTGGGCTAATGGCGTAGACCTTCTCTTTCACGTGGACCCAAAGGAAGAAGTCGCAAGGTGTTAAATCACAAGATCTCGGTGGCCAATCGAGAGATAACACGGTCCGGAAACTTTTCCCGCAAAAGATCAATGGTTTCGTTGCTATTCTGGCGCCGTCCTGTTGAAAAAAACCTTGTCCAGTAATGTAATGACGTTTGTGGGATGCCTAATTCCAAAGAACAACGAGGAATGGACAAACCTGGGTTTTCTTCAACACTTTCGGCTGCAGCATCAATATTCTCGGCTGTTCTTGAGCGACGTGGACGGGTTTTATTCTTCACATCACTAACTTGTCCCAACAGCTCGAATTTTTCCACCAATTTCTTCATTGCAATTCGACAAGCTGCTTCACGACGACCCAAGAATGTTCGAGTTTTACGAACCGTCTCTGTCAAATTTTCACCATTTTCATAGTGAATTTTAATAATTTCAATGCGTTCTTGAAGCGTGTATCGTTCCATTTTCATTAATGGCGTAGTTTCTACTTGTCAAATATCAAAAAATTACAGCTTCAAACGTGACATCAACCGAAATAGCGGACTATTCAAAATAACACCTCTTATGGAAAACCCTTTACAATACAATAAATTGAATCTTGTTTCTTATTATTTCCTGAAAAACACCATCATACGATGCAACTGTCAGCCGGGAATTTTCTCCATTTTTCCTCGACAGACCCACGTGCCTCATCTGCCCCGAGAACCTAAAAATAACCGGATAAAAACTCTCCGACGTTCTCACAAAAATTCCCGGAATCGATTCGAGTGATAGCCTTTCGCAGCAGCTGCCTTCTTCGCATTATTATGCATGCGGAAGACGGAAACTCAATTTTACCGATAAGGAAACGAAAGATGTGCAACGAAATATCTCGCTGCATGCGGCCTTCTTCGTCTCTTGTAAAGGAATTTACTGCTTGGACCAAGTTGGGAAAAACTCCTTCTAGGCCCTCGATGGGGATCGTCAGATTAGATACCGAAAGGATCGCTGATTCATGAAGACGTTAACCTCCAAGAAACGGTTCGTTTCGCACTGAAAACGACGACCTCTGACTGTCAATATTGAAGGACGAATCTGTGATCTTTTGGTTTCAATCAACAGTTAAAGATCGCTGTTACAGTTGTTGATGTTGTTCCCACGTGGTTTAGCAAGCTTGGTGGCTAAATCGGTAACATCATTTGATGTTATTCTTCATCATCTTGGCTTTTTTTTGGAAACTCGAGCTTGATGCTTTGCTAATAAAAAGCGCATTCTACTCCATGGAGGAGTTCCTGGAGTTCAAATTTTAGTCCCAATTTAAAGTCATTTGTATGTAGTTGTTTCTGTCGGAAATTTATTTATTATTATTTGTTTAAGTGTTTTTATATAGCGTACTTTTGAAAATATTATTATATTTATTGATGTCCATATAAATGACATACCCTGTAAATTTTTGAGGGGAAATATACATATTATTATTATTATTATTATGTCCTCAACTTTTTCCGAGACTCCTCGTGTTCGTTAACAAGTGGAAAATAATATCGATAAGGGTTTCCAATCTTGCTCCTTATTATCTTTCAAAATACGAGGGCAAATATAAACGAGACTTTTCGATTTTCAGGTACAATAGTAGGGGGAAAACATTCCTGATTTTTTTGTTGTTGGGTAGGTTTGTCAAGAGTAAGGGAAGCACGTCGGATTGCCTCATCGACCCTCTCGGTGTCCACTGTGACGATGTTTGAGCAACAGGTTCCTCCGTCAATTGCGCAACGTGTTGTAATCAAGTTTCTCGCCGCAGAAGGCGTAAAACTGGCCAAAATCTTGAGGAGATTGACTGCCGATGTTCGGAGAAGAGACACTGTCGCGAGACAGAGTGTTTGCATGGCATGAACAGTTCGTGGAGGGTCGTGATTGTGTTGAAAATGAGAGCCATGACCGCAGCGAACAACATCAGTTGTGTTCGACAGCTTATTGAGGACGACAAACGTCGTACCACTTCTGAAATTGCAAGTCAGGTCGGGATAAGTTGTGGGAGCACCTAATCCAGACTCACAGAGGAGCAAGGGTACCGCCAGGTGGTTTCCTCGCCTTCTCACAGCTGCCCAGAAATTGCATCGTTTTCAGGTGTGTGGGCGTTTTCTTGCACGATCTCAGGAACAAGGAGACCAATTTCTCACTCACATCATCGCCTGTGATGAAACATGGGTGCACCACTACACCCCAGAGTCTAAACAAGCGAGTAAGGAGTGGAGAGAACAATACGTTGCGCAATTGACGGAGAAACCTCTTGCTCAAACATCGTCAAAGTGGACACCGGGAGGATCGATGAGGCAATCCGACGTGCTTCCCTTACTCCTGACAAACCTACCCAACAACAAAAAAATCAGGAATGTTCTCCCCCCACTATTATGCCCGAAAATCAAAAAGTCTCGTTTATATTTGAACTGCCCTTATTCATGTTCAAAGCTATTTGGGCATCCTTCACTGATGATATTTTCACCTGGGACTGTGTGATTTAGATGACTTGATTGATTGATTAGATTGGCATCTTGACTACTATTCTGAGCTGCGACTAATAAAGTCTCTTGAGCTTTACTATAGTAGACTTACATTTTTCCAATCATCAACATCGGTCCTAATAATTCTATTTATAAATCAGATCAAAGAACATGTTCATGTTGAGAGGTTTTATTTGAGCAAAATATCTGGTCACTGTGTCAATACAATACGAGAGAGCCATAATTTTGCATTGCCTCTCATAGTCAGACTGCATTAGAGCTTCTGGCGTGAGTCTAAAACCTTCTGGTACTGTGAAACATTTCCTATGTCGCAAGTTAGTTTCAGTAAGGAACTCGGCGACCAATTAAGCCTTTTGATTGAGTTATAGCCTTTTCTAAATTCCACGCATATCGGCATCTCGATCTTTTCTTCCCCAACGCTCATTAGTCAACCTTTACGGAATCCATTGAACAGCCTACTAGACGCTCTTCTAAATCCGTCGACTACGGCGCATTATCGAAAACCAGTAGCTGGCGGCGGCTCATTTGTGCGTGATTTGAAAGCGCAAGAATAACGTCGTCGATAATCCTCAAGAAAGTATATTAGGGTCCCGTAAATGCACCACATTACCGACATGTAAGACCTTAACAAGTCCCGCGTCCGCTATCAATGGAGAGAGACAATAAGACGTTGTAGATCTGGGACCGTATTTATTGGACCTGTCCGCGAGACCAACACCCGATTGCTCTTAAATCCGCCGCTATTTTTACGCTCACGCTATATACGAGCTGATTAACAAGTGCAAATGCTGCCCGCTAATAGGCTGTTAGCGACGCCCCACCCAGTAGCGATTTTTAATTGCTCGACGTTAGGTCGTGTTATTCCGACGGACGATCTGACGTGACGTGACGGCTCGTGAATGTCTCTTCGAGATTCGATTGATCTGACGGTGATTAGTTTGAGTAATGCACTGGGGGAGAACAGAGGTAAACATGTCTAGATTAGAATCGACCGTTGTTTTTGTTGTGGAGTTAGAATCGTTCTTGGTGATCTTCACGATGTCCCTACCTCTACTGGTGGGTCGCTCCTTGGAATTACTGATAGGGTAGCAATATGAAGAATCTGAGAAGCTATTCAATCGTTTGTCAAGAGAAAATGCTATTGCAGGGTATTTTTCGATATGTTGTTTGAACAGCATCTGCTATTTCCGAATATCAAAGTTCTTCAGCAATATTTTGTAGGTATGTTGCCATTGGCAATGTGCAATCTTCTTCTGATTCTAAGATTACATTAGAGGAGGAGCGATAAAGGTTAGGTAGACCTTGCAGCACTTAAATCTTGAGGTATATTTGCAACCTCAGGCTATTTGCCATTTCGGCAGCAAGGTTTCAATATGCCCTGCACCATGAGTATGCTCGTCATTCTCTTCAGCTTCAATTTACAGAGTAGGAGGATTTTTTAGCTACGAGGTCCAGGAAAAATTATCAAGCATGGTTTGTTCTTTGACCATTTGACAGGATCTAATCCTCCTATCCCATTCTTTAGCAGACATCATTCGATTACCAGCAGCGATACAGAAAAATGGCTTTGGTACGATAAATAATATGGTCTTCTTGTCTTTACTTCTGCATTCTTTCTGAAGAAATTCTTTCATGTAACTAAGTTAATGATCCTTTCCTGCCTCATCATCAATTCATTCGGAATCTTCTTAGGATTCCTCATTTCAATTTATATTCGAGATTGGCTTTGCTCCTACAGCAAAGTAGTACCCGTACGACGATTTTTCTCCTTCGAATCATCTCCATGTGGATATTATCATCCATTATTATTATTATCTCAGATTGAATTCAACCACATACACACATTTTCAATTCCTGCAATCGCTCGATTAACCTTCGATTCAATTTCCTGCGAAACCAATGCGCTTCTAGCTCAAAGAACAAACGCTGCAGGCAAATCTTCAGTATGTATAAATCTTAACCATCCTCATCTTACCAAGCCAACTGCCGCAAATTGCTACATCTACTCGGTTATCAGCGTCGGCGTATTTCTTAGATTAGAAGCTTTGTATCGATAGCATTAGATAATGGGCGACTGGGATTCTAACAATCTTTGAAAAAATAACGTTAAGTGTACATAGTGCACCGTTGAAATCTACGCGAGGATTTTCTTCATTTTGTTCACGTAAAATCACAAAATATCACGAAATACATCGGTATGAAACTTCAAGCTGCATATTAATCCCCCCTGCTTTACAGACTAATTAACCTGGAACATCCGTTCTATTCTGTCGACTATTCTGTCATTATTGTAGTTTGGGAAAAGTTATGCAACTAAAATTCAAAAAAACAGTGAAGTTTTTTCTGAATACTTTCTATTTTTTTTATTGAATTTATATATTCTTTTGAATTGTGAGCTAACAAAATACAATACATGAAACAAAAAAGTCCCTAGCTGAGGTTGGTGCAAAACGGGGTACCATACTATTCTGGCGTATGATACCAGAGCACAGGGAAAAACATCAGTAGAAAAAACCTTGTCTCGCCATTTTTACAAAATTGAAACTTAAAACTATTCGAATAAATACCTTCAATATTTAGATACAAAATACTTATTTCTTGCTTTTGAGCCAGGAGGGTGTTTTAAACCAGGTCTGGCATTCCAAGTTATGATTTTTCGAATCTCTTGTTCTTCTAAGACCGCTACAGGACCCTATTGAAGGGTAATCATCTCCCATAGATTTAAATAGTGATATTTTATCCTAAATATCGAATTCAATTTCGGAATGATGATAAAAAAACGTGTGACAAACTTATGTCGAAATGACATAATAAAAAAAATGAATGAAATATTGGATGTATCAATTCCCGTCTGAAGAAGACTTTATCGAAATAATTTGAGGAATTCCACAAAAAGCCTTTATTGTATTTGATACGCATTAAGGTGATATTCCCACGGTTCGTTTGCCCGTTATCGAATGAACCGCTGTTTAAACGGATGGATGGACATGCGGAACTAAAAAAAAATGTTCCAGAAACCGCAACTCGATACTTATTGTTATTGTGTTGTAGAAGAACGTGATAAAATGGTCTTTATGAATTCTATACTAAAAGAATGAAGCGTCTGTCCATTCAGAAGAAGAATATGGCAGCCAATTGAACTACTTTTTTTCGTGAAATGATCCTAAGAAATCAAGTATACCACAGATTTGAAATGCTATGTATAAAAGGAGAATGATGACAAGCAAACTCTAGCAAATTTTCATGAGAAATGTGCCATTGGAAATCAACAAAAATTGATATTTTGTCTGTGCGATGTGGGACGAAAATTTTCTGGTCTCTTAAACTCTTGAACGGAAAAAAAGCTGAAGATTACTACACTCATCCTCGAGTCTCCCATCAATTCCAATGATCATTAGAACATCGGCCTGTTATTCACGACGCAGCATTCCCATCTGATTGCGCAATTGCACCATCTCGCGTATAGAATTGCACCTATTTGTTTCGTAGCTAATTCCGCTTCCTCCAATTTGTACACTCGAAGAAACAACGCACCTGATAGTGAATTGTGACAAAAATCCATAGAATCGCCTACATCGTAAACGCTTAGGATTCTATGGTGTAATTATTGAACTTGTCGTTATACAGTGTTGCATCAGACAGAGAATCCTTCCGTCCAGTTGCACAGATGAATAGTCGAGACAATGACGTGCTGTAACACACTGAATTCCGTTGTCTTATTGCAATATTCTAGTCTTGTCTCTCTCTTATCGTTGGGAGGAGCGTAATTCATTCAGTAAGGTAGGCAACAGTAAATACTTGAATCGAGTATTACGGGCAGCCTGACAAATAAAATAATTCTTTACGTGTACTGCAGGTTCCCTACCATACTGCGATAAGGGAGAGACAAGACTAGATTATTGCAATAAGACAATGGAATTCATTCAGTTACAGCACTTGATTATATCGACTATTCAGCTGTGCAACTGGAGGGAAGAATTCTTTGTCTGATACATTATATATCGTATGTTTTCGATGTGAATTTCCAAAACTATGTCACATCTCTTTTTTTTCGAATACCGAGGCGATTATAGGAAAAATATTCACAAAAAATGTGATTTGAATGTACTTGAAAGCAAATTATGTATTCCATTTATTCTTGAAGCACCCTTTACGTCGCATAGAGATGCGTAATCAATTTTCGAGCAGATCGCTCGCCTCCACCTCTAGTCTCACGACCGGCAGGAATTATACCGTGCAGCGCGTAGCTAGCCGCATAAAAACTATACCAGGTGTTCCTCGGAAACGAGATCACGATTTTCGAGCCGTTCACGAGGAGGAGGCAGCTTGTAGATCGGCAGAGCGCAGGGCACGTGATTAATCTGGGTAGTAAATCGTAATATTGTCAACCGAACCTGGTGTGGGAACGTGCGAGACCGCATTGAATGTATACACACTGCATTGTGCAGTTTAATACGCGACCGGCCGTTCTACAGCCATTCAGATGCCATTTTAAATTGGATTGATTGTGCGATACCGGGAGACTTTCTCAGGGTAAGAAGTAAACATAGAGATGCCCCTACGCGTGAATACACAATACAATATTTTCGTAATTTTGACGCAGCTATAAATTCCGGAATAACGTATGAACTAACATATTATACAACAATTCTTCACTTATGCCATATTTCACGAATTTTAAACCTATGATGTATGAATGTATTTTGGATTGCCTGATGCCCATATGTTTATGATCACAAATCAGATCAACAGATGGCGCTGTAGTCGTTATTCAGGTTATTCATCTACTCTGCAACTAAACGGCTGGATCGAATTGAATGAATTTTTGTGTATGCAGAACAAACAACGTCTGGTGGGTCCGCTAGTCGTACATAAATATGGATAATATACTGGGTAAGGATTATCATAAAATCATTCGGTTAATTAACACGAAACGAATAGTCGAAAATGAAATTTATTGAAATCTATTTAATACTAGAATTTCGGCTAGCTCATCTTTCATCTACAGGGTGTTCCTAAATTGAACGTACAAACGAAAAGGGGAGATTCCTTAAGTGAGTTTAAGAAAAAAAAGTCCCATAAACATGGAGTCGCAAACGTTTCGTTTTCGAGATACAGAGTGTTGAAGTTTGAATTTTTTCAAATTTTTTTCTCATAGTATCTACACTTCACAAGATATTCAACTGAAATTTGGCATAGATATAACATTTGAGAGTTCTCACCACGTGACATGGCAATTTCGATAGAAGATCTACAGGGTGATATTTTTTCTGGAACACTGCCACCTGTTTTTCTGCAGAACTTTTTTTAGGTGAGCAACTGTTAATTTGAAAAAATGTAAAAAGAAGCTTTGTTCTTATACTAAACTTTTCGGTTTCCTGCAGTTTTGTCGTATCTACCAACGATTTCGAGAAAAAAAAATTTTGAACGATTCTCTCGAAATCCTCGTGAAAATCCAAACTATGATGGGAAGGCCACTTTGTAGGCTGTGGTGAATGAATTCAGTGTCAGTTTTTATGGAAATTTTCCTGATCTGTAGCGATGATTCATAAAGATTCGATAAACTCGTACAATCAACACATGTTTTTGATTAAAACTTTAACACCCTGTATCTCGAAAACGAAACGTTTGCGACCCCATGTTTATGAGACTTTTTTTTCTTAAACTCACCTAAGGAATCTCCCCTTTTCGTTTGTACGTTCAATTTAGGAACACCCTGTATATCCCACGATCCTCAAGAACGCCATCGACATCTTCATAATATACCCGACAACCGTCCATTACGCCGCCGACAGGGCAAAAACCGCGACACCAATCGCTACATGATTCGATTATGAAATTCCCGCACCGCGATAACTCGACGGTTATTCCGTTCCGGCCCCAAAAAAAAAAAGAAATCCGCGAAAAAAACGGTATATACATCGTCGCCGAAGTCGTCCGTGAAAGAAATAACGTCCTGAAATTGCGGCGCAACAGCGGACGAAGCTATTTCGCGCGATCGTCCGTGCGTTGCGGCGTGTTATTGTCATCGGCCGCCGCCGCTAAATTGAACGAGAAAATATTATTTCGTATCTCGTGTACGAATGCGGGACGATGCGGTTTGCACAAATGTTGAATTGCGGGCAGGACGTGGAAGGATGCGCGATTAAAACGTGGGGGCTATGGAGAGAAATCCCATGGAGCTGGTACATTTTAAGCGGATGATATTTTTAGTGCTTTTCGATCAATTGTTCCTCCTTATTCGAATTTCGAGACGAAAGTGGTCTCAAATGACTCAATTTTGAATAATTCTAGGCCAGAAGCTTTTCTATCTGGCTAACTGCGAACACTACAGTTTCATATTTTCATTTTTAGTCCATTTCACCAGAATGGGACACCGGCGAATTCACCATTTTGCAATCGCAATATTGTTACTGCGAGAAAATCTGATAAAACCATATTACAGTTCTCCGATGATATTTGTACAGTTTTTAGTTAGCAGCTCTTTAAGATCGTAAATTTCCAATGGTTCAGCACTAGGCCCATAACCTCTTATTCAAAATAGAAGAATTTAATCGAAATTCTCGAGAATCCTCATTGGATTCTCGAGTCCTCAGACATAAATCTTTCATATTTAACGGTTGATTCAAAGTAATAATGTCAGTGTTCTCCGAAATTATCTGCAACGCATGACAGCGCATTCCTGATCCGATCGCATAGATTCATTATTTGTTGCCTGTTCGGAATTTATGATTTATTGGTCTTTTTATCGGTTATTGTCGACCGACTTCTGCGTAAGTCTTGTCAGTGCAGTAGAAGATTCTATTATATATCGTAATTTCGCGATTTCAAGTGGATCACATTGCCTTAAGTGCGTTTGGATTTTTTTCCATTTCAAAGAAGTTAAAAACTTTAAGTAATACGATTAACTCTTTCATTTCTTCAGAGCATAACAAAACTAAATCCACATTTTAATCGGATATTCCAAAGTTAAGACATGATCAATTATCAAGTTTTTTCAAAACCGCAACAACTGGTAGTTACTTCGTCTCTAGTTGTTATAAACCTCGATGTAAACTCCTTCGAATATGTCGAAAATAATGGAATAACTGTTTCTACCTCATTATATTTAATGCATTAACGCTGTTAGGATGATTTTACCACTACGGGAAGATTGGCAGTTGTTGCAGAAATGTGGTCGTTTTTTCGTTCGTTTTATTCTTCCTGTATTTCGTTGAACTTGAAGATGAAAATGCGAACGCTAGTAGCATCTCAGTATAAATCGGTTGAATTAGGTGGATTTGTATGAATGATTGTTCGTCGATTTTATCTTATGTTATTTTATGTCCAAATTTGTTCTTTTTAATTCTGAACTCGGCAACAACGCATAAAAAAACATACAAGACTGTCCAAACAATTTGTAACGAATTGAGAGTGGCCAAATTGATGAGATTGTCTTTCGATTTATTCTTCATAAAGGGTTTCCCAATAAGAGGTGTTATTTTGATATTCAAAGAAAAATGCCATTATTCAATATAAATGATCGGATGTTTATTTCATTATGAAGAAGAAGCTTTGCCGTTAATAGTGGAAAATAACATCAGGCAAATGACCACCACGACCACGCTTACAGGACCATATCCTTTTAATGAAATTTTCAATAACCAAATGGCAAAGTGGCTGCCCTATGTTCTCGATAGCGTAACGAATTCCATCTTGTCTGGCACGTAGCGCCGTCTTGTTGAAAGTAAACGTTTTCCAGTAGTGTAATGACGTTTGTGAAATGCCAAATTCCAAAGAACGACGAGGAATGGACAAACCTGGGTTTTCTTCAACACTTTCGGCTACAACAGCAATATTTTCGGCTGTTCTTGAGCGACGTGCACGGGTTTTATTCTTAACATCACTAAGTTGTCCCAACAGCTCGAATTTTTCCACCAATTTATTTATTGCTGTTCGACAAGGTGCTTCACGACGACCCAAAAATGTTCGAGTATTACAAACAGTCTCTGCCAAATTTTCACCATTTTTATAGTGAATTTTAATAATTTCAATGCGTTCTTGAAGCGTGTATCGTTCCACTTTTATTAATGGCGTAGTTTCTACTTGTCAAATGTCAAAAAATGACAGCTTCAAACGTTACAGCTACCAAAATAGCGGGCTATTCAAATTAAAACCTCTTATTAGAAAACCCTTTAGCTGCACCGGGCACACTTTAAGACTCCTCCCGTCCAGTTCACGCGATATCCTTCGATTCCCATACGGTTTATTCTTAGCCGCGTGTCCGGCAAATATGTAATAATAAGCCCCGTTTAGCGACCGAGGTGCGTGAGGCGTGTTATTAAAATTAATAAGATCTATCTGAAGGTGGCCGGCTCGTGGTGCATCGAGGAATGCGCGTGCATGGCTTGAGGCGCGGCAACCATGCATGTGGACGCGGATGATAAGAAGACCACGAGGGCGGTGGATATCAATTAACCATTAAATAATATCGAATACTGTTAGACGACGATATCTGCAAGGGGGAATCTAGGAAAGAATACCCGGTGTTTAACTGTTTGTTATAGCCTCAAGTTCGTTTCTGGACAGCGGAATTTATATTGTGGATTGTCGAGGTATTTGCAGAACTCATAGGCCCGATTATAAGTTGGTTCTTGTCTTAGAAGATCCTCGAGTTCGTCAAATTAAGCATTTTTGAAATGGCAGTCTGGTATTTTTTAATGCTGTTCATTCAGAATTACCCTGGAGGCACGTGTGGCATTATATGACGAACGCGAACAGCTTTACCCCCATTAAAACAAGTATATTTCACATGGCGATTTCCAACAAGTTTAAATCCTAGCAGTTACATCGATCTGAGATCACTTTAGGTGGGGATTCAAGGGTAGAACTACGCTCTCGACTTGCAAAATCTATACTAATATTATAAAGAGGAAAGATTTGTATGTTTGTGGGTTTGATACGAGTTAACTCATAAGCTACTTGACCGATTTCAATAATTCTTTCACCCTCAGAATGCTACACTATCCCTGAGTAACATAGGCTATACTTTTCACCCGAGAAAATTAAGGAAACCTACTATCACTTCAATGATAATGAATATGAGTACCAAAATCAGCTATTTTCAGGTGCGCTGCAAAAACCGTAAGACGTACATGGAAACAATGTATGACGGAAATGTACCTCTTTAATAGTTCTACAAAAAAGTCCGCGATATCATATATGTATCTTTCAAGGTTTACTCGGTATCACCTTTTAAAGGTATCCGAATGTTTCTCAAAATTATGCATTATTTGATTATTTGGGAGTATTTTTTTATGAATACGCTATTGATCCTTATCCAATTAAATACGTCGTTCATACCCAGTATTTAATTTAGAACGAAATTGCCTTTTACATCATTCAATTATGATGAATACATCAAAAGATATGGCAGGTTGAAGATGAAATCGCACCAAAATGCGTCTCCGAGGTAGTCACCAGGCGGGTAGGAGAAGGTGTGAGGGTTGTACGAATGTATTTTGGATTGCCTAACGCCCGTATGTTAATGATCACAAATCAGATCAACAGATGGCGCTGTAGTCGTTATTTAGGTTATTCATCTACTCTGCAACTGAACGGCTAGATCGAATTGTATGAATTTTTGTGTATACAGAACAACGTCTGTTGGTTCTGCTAGTGACGAATAAAATAGTACAATCGAACGTTACAAAATCCAAGACGAAGAATCGAACAAACAGACAAATTCCTCGGTAATTTCCGTGAAACAATCGATCGAAACGACCATCCAAAGAAAATCCTCGCAAATAAATCCCTCGGTGAAAATCTATCGGTCAGAAAGAGCAGATCTACCGCCTCACATTAACCACAGAAATAATGACGGCCATCGTTCAAAGTACGCCTATGCCTTACTCGTTTACACATGCGAAACGAGACCGGGTAGAGATCTGTAATAGGAGATAAAGACGAGTAGACTGATCGTCCGTCGTAAGCCGGACGGACGTTGAGAGATTGCACCTGTCCGTCCGTCTGTCCGGCGCACCGGAAAAATCACGCTTGTTTCAATCCGCCATTGTCTTTTGCAGGTCTGCCAACTACAATAACGCAACAGGTGATTGCGAGCTATCGAGCATGGACAGGATCACACTGGCTGGCACCAACGCTTTTCAGGTAAGTTCAACTATTTTTCCTTAATTTTTTCATAGATATTGAGCACATTTTCGAACGAGTTTTGTGGTTAGACTAGAGGTTTTCATAGATTTATAATACTAACTAGATGGCGAACCTGTCAAAAATTTTGAGGCAAACGTCGGCCATTTGCAGTTTTGTGTAGATTTGAGAGGTGTCACTTTTTCTATGAATTGAAATATTAGAATTACCAATATTCCTTTATTTATTTTATTTCAACGAATTAAAATGATAGGATTACCAATATTGTTCAATAACTAATCACAAGAATCGAAAATATTTATAATTTTAATAGACCGACATGTCAGAGTTCACAGAACACTAATATATAGAGTTCGTTTTTCATCACTTCTTTCAAAGGAACGTCTATGTTTCAATCAAAATTCGAGCACAGATGGCATAAAACATCAAAATATTTGTGGTTCACCCCAAACTGCAAATGGCGGCCATTTGTCGCACTTTTTTCTACGTGACAGTAAGGAAGTTCGACGTCCAGTTAGTATTATAGGTCCATGGAGGTTTTCTCGTTATACAGGGTGTCCCGGATAATGTGGGAAATCTCTCGGATTCAGATAGAACATAAAAAATGAAGATGACAAGTTCCCATAATTTTTTTTCCTAGCGGCCCTCCCTACGAAGATACGACCTCCTTAATGACGCCACTGGAAATTCATTTTAGTGGAATAAATTTCAATTACTTACTTCTTTCATTATTTTTTTTCGAAAACGGTTCATTTTATCGACACTGAACAAGAATACCTTTTTTTAGCTTAATGTTCATGGTATCCAAATTTGTTTTTTCAGCACCTTATCATACAGGGTGTTGAAAATGTAAGCATTAAAATGTACAACCCAGTCCGCCCTTGGTAAACTGAACAAGCTAATTGAAATTTGAGTGCGGTAATTTAAGAGGTCCTTAATATTATTAATCATATCAAATTTTCATCAAATTGTATTGGGTTGTTTGAAACTTATTCCACTAAAATGGATTTCCAGTGGCGTCATTTAGGAGGTCGTATCTTCGTAGGGAGGGCCGCTAAGAAAAAAAATTATGGGAACTTGACATCTTCATTTTTTATGTTCGATCTGAATCCGAGAGATTTCCCAGAGTTTCCGGGACACCCTGTACATGCTGAATTTTCTAGTTATACATTAACTTCAAACCTAAATTCACATTATCTTCAATAATTGAAGGAATATTGAATCACTTCTCACTCACTACTTATTGTTCGCATATCGGTCTCTGTTTCAATATACAAAAGAACTCCACAAACGAATAACGTTTATTTTTTTTTTGTTTTTTATTTTCATATTTTTAAAATTTTCCAGGCCGCCGACGGTATCGACTACATCGAGAACAATTGCGTAGACGAACCGACCAAACTGTGCGAATTCAAGAAACTGAACGGAAGAATCCTGAAGACGGTCGATTCCGTATACCAAGACGTCGGATCTGTCGACGAATGCAGGGAACTCTGTTTGAACTCCCCCTACAGATGTCACTCTTACGATTACGGCGATACCGGCGAGATGGTATGCAGGTTGAGCCATCACTCAAGGGCCACTCTGACCGACATTCAGGTAAATACAAGTCCGAGGCCAATCTTGTGATTTTATAAAAAAGAACGAAGTATGTTATTTACTTCACAATTCAAGTCTCAGAGTGAGATGTAAACCTAGAGATGCCTTCACGCATTTGTTGACGCAGCCAAGTAGAATCATTCCGGCGTTACGAACTTGTGCCGTATATTTATTCCCTATTGGGATAATTGGTCTGCAGCTACCCTCATAGAGATAGGATAGTATAGAGTTGCCATCATTGAAATAAACGTGGTGTCAGATGCGCCATATTACTACCACCTAACGTCAAATTTAACAATCGTTGAATTTTCTAGAGAAATTGTGATTCTTGCGCTTGTTTCTAGTTAAATTGCGATTTTTTCTGCTTAATAATATACAATAAAGAGGTATCGTGCACTGTAAGGCTTTCATCAAGCAGAAAAGAGACAGATAAAAAGAAAATTAGAGGAAAAACATATCACAGGTAGGGATGAGTACTAAACAGATCCGCATTCAAAATTTTTGTTAGTCTGTCTCGGTATTCTGATATCTTCTCATATGTGTATATTATCGCCTGAAGAAAAATTGTTTATTTGATATTCAATTGACCTTATTTGAACAGGATTCCTAAAGACCCAACACGTCGTATTTTTAGGGTGAAATTCGTAGACAGTAAAAACTGGCAACTTAAGTCAACCCTGAACTTTCCGCCATATTGGTCCCCGACTTAGCCCCTCCCAGTGGTACTATTTTTCCTTACTCAATTGTATGTCATAGCGTCTCTTCTCTATTATATCTCGATGGATTTTACAGTCCGTTTGAACATTTGCACGATCATTCACTTCGCTAATTTACATTCTCAAACTCGATTTTAATCGAAAGTTTTTTCATCTTAATATTAGAATTTTTTGAAATTGTTTTTTCCATGGTAGTATCAACGCGACATTCACAAATTTTCGCGTAGTGCTTTGAATTGGTATTAATAATTTTACTGCAAAGTTTCTGCTCGATAGAAATGTCAAATTCTGAATGATGGGAAAAAATGGACATGCATCGATATAGCACTCGATCAAGTAGAACGATCGCTCAAAAAAAACCGGCCGTGTTTTATTATTGAGTTAATTGCGCGTTATCTGTTAATTAAAGCATAGCAGTCGCGGTCGTTATTGGCGGTTCCCGTTACGCTGGAATTCTTCCGAGAACGTCCTAATGACGCATGCGTGTTAGGTATTTTTGCGCTTTTACGTATATGGACCGTGGAACGTCGTGAGACGGCCTCAATGCCGTGTCGGTGCATTGTTCTGACGTACGGGAGATGAAAGGTTCCCGAGGGAACGAGACGAACTGTGAATTCTAAACGGTTAGGTTATGTTTCGAGGGATCGCTCGATTAGGTTCGCCAAAGGCATGGAAGTTTTCGAAGACGGCTTTGGAAGATACGACGATTAGAGAACTATATTGGTTGCTCTTTAAGAGAAAGGTCTACGTGAATCTCAGAGAAAGAAGTAAAAATAGAGACGCCCCTACGCGTGAATATAGTACTGCATTGTAATCAACCAAGCTTCTGAATATAATACAACATTTTCGTAATTCTGCAATAGCTATAGTTACCGGAATACCTTTAAGCAACAATAAACTGCCGCCAAATCAGTTTATGAACATCAAATCGAAAAGAAAATGTAAACACGACTCTTTAAACAACTGAACAGCAACAGAGCGATGTTGCCAAACTGACAGAAGTCTCTATAGCAGACTCTACTTATTATTACCATAGTAGGGGAGCCCATCGAGATATAATAGAGAAGAGACGCTATGACATACAATTGAGTAAGAAAAAGTAGTACCACTGGGCGGGGCTAAGTCGGGGACCAATATGGCGGAAACTGCAGAGTTGAATTTATTAAGTTATCAGTTTTTTCTGTTTACAAATTTCACTCAAAAATACGTCGTGTTGGGTCTCTAGGAATCCTGTTGAAATAAGTTCAATTGAATAACAAATAAACAATTTTTCCTCAGGGGATAATATACACATGTAAAAAGATATCAGATTACAAGACAGACAGGCCAAAAATTTCGAATGCGGATCTGTTCATTACTCATCCCTACCTGTGATATGTTTTTCCTCTAATTTTCTTCTAATCTGTCTCTTCTCTGCTTGAAGAAAGCCTCACAGTGCACGATACCATTTTATTGTATATTATTAAGCAGAAAAAATCACAATTTAACTAGAAACAGGGGCAAGAATCGCAATTCCTTCAGAAAATTCAACGATTTTGACGTTAGGTGGTAGTGATATGGCGTATCTGATACAACGTTTATTTCAATGATGGCAACTCTATACTTTCCTATCTCTATGCTAGACATAAACATGATTTGAAGGGTGTTTTTAGAGAAACAGCGTCGTGTTTCATCCAAATGTCTGTAATTCTTCTGTTTTGAGCTGAATATGACGATCACAGCTCCTGAAGAGCTCAAAATCACGATAATTCTCGAACAAATTGAGCTAGTGACTTGAAACTTTCAAATCGAATCGTAACATTCCAATTTTTTGTTGTCAACTAACTAAAACTTAATTTTTTTCTTCTTAGGATCCCTATCTAGAAGTTCCCGAAGCAGCCACTTACGAACTGAGCTCGTGCTACAACGTCAGCATAGACTGTAGGTCCGGAGACATGGTAGCAAGGATCCAAACCAGCAAACTCTTCGACGGTAAGATCTACGCCAAAGGCAGCCCAAATTCTTGCGTCAAAGACGTCAACAACAGCTTGGAGTTCGAACTCAGCATGGGTTACGACAACTTAGAGTGCAACGTGAGGAAGAACGGTTTGGGACGCTACATTAACGACGTGGTCATCCAACACCACGACAAGATCGTTACCAGTTCTGACTTGGGACTTGCAGTTACCTGCCAATACGACTTGACCAATAAGAGCGTCACCAACGAAGTTGACTTGGGAGTTAAGGGCGACATCACTCCAGCGCTCTCCGAAGAAGTCACCGTGGATTCACCAAACGTAGCCATGAAGATTACAGACAGAAACGGAGGAGATGTTATGCCATCGGCTGAAGTTGGAGACCCGTTGGCCTTGAGATTCGAGATCATCGACAAGAACAGCCCTTACGAGATCTTCGTCAGAGAATTGGTTGCTATGGACGGAGTGGATTCTAGCGAGATCGTTCTTATCGATTCTGACGGTTGCCCTACTGACCATTTCATCATGGGACCTATTTACAAGTCTGCACAAACTGGAAAGGTAGGGCAAATTTCTTTTTCCACTTAATAGGCCAAGCGATAGAGATATTTCCTTGACAAAAATACTACCTGGAAGCCACCTGTGCCATTCGGAGCAGGACAGTCCGTAGTTTATTCCCACCATGTTTTAAACACGAAAATGCCATTTTTTTATTTGTTATTAACAAAAAACAACAAAAATCCGCGTTCTTTTTAGTTTTTTCGTTGCAAAATGGAAACTATTGATGCAGTGATAACGTTGCAATGGGATGAAATGTAGAGAATTACAGTGTGAAGAGAATGATGGGTCAAACGATCCGATCGAATAATTAAAACTGGAGAAAAGCGGAAAAAACCGGAAAATTGCGTGTTTTTTCTTTTAACTCTTAACTCTGCCATTTTGCAATATCAAGAACTGAAACTTCACACGATAGTAGCTATTGACGTGCAATTCATGTGTGCCAAAATTGGATTCGGTCGGATGAATAGTTTTCACATAATTCCCATTTGAATTTATTTTGGACATATTTTCGCGGAGAGCTGGATGCGTTTGAGGTCGTCCGATTGAAATTAAAAAAATTGATTTTTAAAGAAGACGTGATCAGTAACAAAACGTCTATTCTGATTTTTCAATAAAACGCGTTTAAGTGTGTTAAAAACTAGTGAGAACATGAGGGAAAAGGACCGACCAAGCGAGAGTGGTCGAGTGGTGAGGGAATGAGCGAATCGAGGGGAAACGCCGCGGAAGCCAACGGTCGCAGAGCGCAACAAATGTTGTACACATATACGTTTCCCCTCGATTCGCTTATTTCCTCTCCACTCGACCGCTCTCGCTCGGTCGGCCGTTTTCCCTCATGTTCTCACTAGTTTTTAACACACTTAAACGCGTTTTATTGAAAAATCAGAATAGACGTTTTGTTACTGATCACATCTTCTTTCCAAATCAATTTTTTTTAATTTCAATCGGACGACCTCAAACGCATCCAGCTCTCCGCGAAAATATGTCCAAAAAAAATTCAAATGGGAATTATGTGAAAACTATTCATCCGACCGAATCCAATTTTGGCACACATGAATTGCACGTCAATAGCTACTATCGTGTGAAGTTTCAGTTCTTAATATTGCAAAATGGCAGAGTTATGAGTTAAAAGAAAAAACACGCAATTTTCTGGTTTTTTCCGCTTTTCTCCAGTTTTAATTATTCGATCGGATCGTTTGACCCATCATTCTCTTCACAATGTAATTCTCTACAATTCATCCCATTGCAACGTTATCACTGCATCAATAGTTTCCATTTTGCAACGAAAAAACTAAAAAGAACGCGTATTTTTGTTGTTTTTTGTTAATAACAAATAAAAAAATGGCATTTTCGTGTTTAAAACATGGTGGGAATAAACTACGGACTGTCCTGCTCGGAAAGGCACAGGTGGCTTCCAGGTAGTATTTTTGTCAAAAAACTAATCATTTGTAGCTCTATTGCTTGGCGTATAATCACATATCGATTGAAATATATTCTGGGAGGATTCTGCATTTCTTAGGAGTGAAAACCTATAAAGTTCCTAAGAAATGTATAATCACATGTCCAATCAAGTGTAGAATCTAAATGCTACCTTCTTTATTACAGATCCTTCTTTCGCACTTCGATGCTTTCAAATTCCCATCGTCCGAAGTGGTCCAGTTCCGCGCTTTGGTAACACCCTGTATGCCGACCTGCGAACCAGTGCAATGCGACCAAGAAGAGAGCACCGGAGATCTCAGATCTGTCATTTCTTACGGTAAACGCAGGAGGCGCCGTTCTACCGACGCTCAAGACGATCTCCTCCTGGTCCAAAGCATCCAGATCAAGGACAAATTCGGCTTCGAACGCGACAACAAATCCGCACTTCTGAACGAAGCTGTCTTCTTACCTAACGAAGCCGGAGTCTGCATCAACATGGCAGGACTTATAGTGGCCTGCGCCGTCTTCCTGGCCGCTCAGATGACCATCATAGCCGCCTGGACCTTCGTCTGGCAAAAGAGACGAACCAGTTCCAAGCTCTCCGGACACGACGACATGTCCGTCACGATGTCGCTTCCTCCGTCAGCCATGAGTTCCAGCAGATCCGACAGTCTGTGCAAGCTTTACGACAGCGGCTACAGCCATCCGCGTAGATTTTAAAAATTTAGCAGTGATTTTTCGGTGGTGCGAACGGACCAGGTGAAGTTCGGCTCTATGTTCAGAGACTCGCAGTGTTGCCAACCGTCTCGTGGTCCGTTTACGCTTGCTCGGACTGACGTAATCAAAATTTCGCTGGAGTTACATTCGGTTTTGGATGCTACGCGAACATACGTGACCTTGAAATTGGTGTGTCTTTCGAATTTTTCGATATTGTACGAAAATGGTTTGGTCGAAGCGTCTGCAAACCTAGATTTCGAGTGTAAAGCGAATCACCATGCATTTTTGAAATTGCCAGACGAAAATATCGAAATTTAATCTGATAAATCCGACATCAATGCAGTAAATCCATCCGATCGACACGCCTAGGTCGATCGAGTCCTAACCCAGCTGTCACAGGTGGATTTCCATCCAGTATGTTGGCAGTCCTGAACTCCGAAGGCCCTGCTGACCCAAAAGCCGGCTCGCAAACTGCGATAGCGCGTTCGTTTTGCTCGCTTCGACTCGACACATTTTCTCCCATATCATATTATGGCAAGGTGAATCTCTTCTCGGTCCATCCGCATCTTAAAAGGTTGCGAGGGAACGGCACATCGTGGCAGATTACAGTTGTTTTTAAAGTCGCAAATGCATAACTGTAAACCGAGACTCGGTCTCATAATAAACATGCACCACACCACGTTGTCAAGGTTACGAATGTCGGAAGCTGTCAGAGCTTCGACATAGGATACGGCGCGTTCGCACACAGAAACGCGCCAAATACGGAACACAGAGGATGATACACCCGACATACGTTCGGAATGTCATAAATTATTCTATGTACTCGATATGGCCTTATCAATAACCAGCAATGTGTAGCATCCATTTTTATTGTTCGAAAAAACGCTAGGATCATTTTATCGTTTCAATTAATCATTTCGCATGTATAACCGAGAATGTAAGCTATAATTTCTTCAATACCGCAATATCTTTAATTAAATAATTAACTGATTAGAAATCGATTGATTGGATATAATTGATCGGTGTCCCATATATGTACGTGTCGCGTACGACGTCTTAAGATTTAATACTCGAGTTAGATTAGACACATCATTTTTAGCTTTTAAGGTAACGTTACTGCAATGTCGATCGAATCGATTCCAATCAATTAACAATTAACGCGTTCTGGGATCAACGCAAGTGAGAAATATCAATAGGAATAAGGGAAGACCGGATCGCTTTTTCTGATTCATAAGAAAGATCTGTGGTCGTGTCACGTTTCAAATTATGTGGATTGAATCATAGACTAACTAAACGGAGAATAGATGAGACACTAGTAGAACAAGCTTCAACGCCATCTTTTTTTGTACAACATTACTAATTCGTGAAAAAAGCTCAATTGAAAAAGGAATCTGTATCGTAAAGCTGCCTCAAAAAGAATTCTGTAGTGCACCTTTTGAATAGGTAGGTACACCCATATACAAGAGGCAAAAAGTTTTTTGAAATTCAATTTCCAAAAGGAAATCAGAAATGGATTCGTGCAAGTTATCAATGAGTGAGGAAATTTATTCTCATGAAAATGATACCTGCAACGAACTTTCATCTGATTTTCTTTTGGAATCGAGGAATGAGGATCAATAATCAAATTCTGGATAGAATAAAAATTTATTAACTGAAATAGGTATCACCAATTGAAAATACAGATTTATTTCATAAATATCTAATCAATAAACTAATAATTGCATTGAAAACATTCTCAAAAACTAAAAATAATGAATTCAATAATACAAAATATGAGTATTTACCGACTAAACTTATTCAATACATGAAAAACTTTTTTGAAAACCTCGAGTATCTTAATTCTTGTAGGTAACAGAATCTACATATATATTTTATAATTACCTTCTTGCATCTCGATTTTCACATCCAATAACACAGCACGTCTTCACTCTTGCAGGCATATCGAAATTTATTATATTTCAAAAAGAACGTGTCAAACCACTCCTTGTGGTTGACAATTCGAAGGTTTTTTGATAATAATGATTTTACATACTTACTATTTTCTCGATAGGATTTCCATGAATGCAACGACATCTAACTCTCAAATTGAAAATAATTTTTCGTGTATTAGTCTCCTCCTCCGACAGATGGCGCGGAATATACGAGTGGCTCATCTATTTTATTAGTTTGTCTATGGGTCCCTCTTGCTTAGTAAGTTTATTTTTTGTATTGTTCTTGTTCAATTTTGTGCCAAATTCAGAGATTTTTCTCGATTTGCTTGCTTCCAGGACGCGTACCGTTCAAACTCTCTACTAACGCGTACGTTTTAGCTTTCGGTTTATGGTTTTTATTAGTTTAGGAAGTTTCGATCGATAATTTTGATTGTAGCGTTACAAAAACAGGCTTGAAAGGATTCTAGGACGATCAAGCGCGAATGTGTTATGTTTTCTACTCTTATTATGTAGAGTGCGAGTGAATGTAAGAATAAATGAGTATTTAAAAGGCTTGTCCTGGTCTCCTTGGAGCCCGAGTGGGCGCTTTTGCATCTTTTTTAGATGAAATGGATGTAGTTTTTCGCAAAACCGCCCACTGGTCCACGCATTAGACAATAACAGAATACCATACTTCCTTATCTGTTTTTTTTTTCATGAAAGCTATTTTTGAATTTTAGTTATTTTATTCCTTTATTGTATCCAGTGAAGAAATCTAACTTTTTATAAACTTAACTTATGAAATTAATAAATCTATGAAAATATTCTGGTTTGTTATTCCTCCTGACCACTCTCATATCTAACACTAGCAGACCCAACAGACGTTGTTCTTTATACACTAAAATTCATTAAATTCGATCCAGCCGTTTAGTTGCAGAGTAGATGAATAACCTTAACAACGACTACAGCGCCATCTGTTGATCTGATTTGTGATCATAAAAATAACGGCATCAGGCAATCCAAAATACATTCATACATCCCTCACATTTCGGTACCTTCTCCTACCCGCCTAGTGCCTACCTCGGAGACGCATTTTGGTGCGATTTCATCTTCAACCTGCCATATCTTTTGATGTATTCATCATAATTGAATGATGTAAAAGGCAATTTCGTTCTAAATTAAATACTGGGGATGAACGACGTATTTAATTTGATAAGGATCAATAGCGTATTCATAAAAAAATACTCCCAAATAATGCATAATTTTGAGAAACATTTGGATACCTAAGGTAATACCGAGTAAACCTTGAAAGATAGATATATGCTATCGCGGACTTTTTTGTAGAACTATTAAAGAAGTACATTTCCGTCATACATTGTTTCCATGTACGTCTTACGGTTTTTGCAGCGCACCTGAAAATAGCTGATCATGGCTGATTTTGGTACTCTTTATTATCATTGAAGTTATAGTAGGTTTCCTTAATTTTCTCGGGTGAAAAGTATAGCCTATGTTACTCAAGGATATTGTACCATTCTAAGGGTGAAAGAATTATTGAAATCGGTTAAGTGGCTTATGAGTTAACTCGTGTCAAACCCACAAACATACAAATCTTTCCTCTTTATAATATTAGTATAGATATAGATATCTAAATCAATAAGGACATCTAGTGAAAGATGAAAACATGTTTCTATGTTTGTATAGTTGGACAAGTTTCGATGTTCTGATTGGCTTATCATTTTCCTCGGAATTTGGCAGTGATGTACCCTTGAAATATCATCCCTGAGCAGTTTCTTCTTCCTAATCTAGTTGGCGAGAGAGAAAACCAGAAGAAGGCTTTACTATACCTGCACTGATGAAGTGCCTGAGAGCGAAACACATGTACTTAATTACCGCGTTCTACCCGGGTAGTGCATAAATCAGGTCGTAAAACGGAATATTACACAGGGCGTTAGGTCCGGAGCGATTAGTCTCGTAAATTTTTATTTCGACGAGAGCGCCAATCTAGGAATTATGGGCAAGGGACCCGGTAGGTCGACATGCGGTAGTTCATATGAACTATCTCGGGTTTGACGCAGGTTCGGGGAATATAAAACGAGGGATAGCAACGTGAATTTGAGAGCGAGGAAAAGGGGTTTTCCATTAGGAACGCCTGTAAGTGGTTCGTATGGTATAGAAGGTTCCAGGTGAACTTTTCCATCTGTGAAAAAAAGTTTAGGTGATTTTCTGATGCAACATTTGCCCAATTGGAAATTGAAATTTTCAAGATATTATACACTGCGCACATTATGGAAATCTCAAATTTATTCTACAACTGAAGGTGTTCTCAATGATAATTATTTTTATCGGAATTATGCATGCATATGTTATCCACTTTCAACGTTTTTCTTCAATACAGATGTTTTTTCCAAGCAGGAATGAAAAAAGATGAGATTATCAGATTTTGAATGTATTGGCTCCATTCTGAAATCAGTTGTTCTCGATCAATTCTAGTGATCAATAATAATTTTTCTTTCGTTTGATTTTCTACACTCGATCGCTATGCAACGCGAAACACGCAATTTGACCTAAGAGGAATGTGTCCAAGCGGTAGTTTTGCGAGAAGAAGGGTGGACATACACAAGAATTGCAGAAAGGTTTGGAGTTTCCCATACGAGTGTGCCCAGAATGTTGCAGCGATTCAGGGAGACAGGTATGAATGTCCGAAGACCAGGATAGAGTTAACTTTCATTAAAATTGAGATTTTCAGAATGTGCGTTAATTTTTTGCGCAGTGTATTCGCATTGTCAAGTATTCTTTTTTGCAAATTAATAAATCAGGAATTGAGTGTGGATAATAGATATGATAATTGGCCTGAATTTAAAGTGGACACATCAAGATGTTTTCCACTTCATTTCAAAACAAAAATCAACTTGTATTCTCAAAAAATATCAAGGTAAAAATAAAAACTGAAAGATTGCGAAAAAATGGTCTTTAAAATGAACTGAGCGTGTACTTTACCAATTTTCGAAACTGTTTCACAGGGTCTTGAAAATATCAACTACGAAATAGTTTTTTCACACACTGTATGAATATGCTATCAACGTTTCTGGTAAACATTTCTGAGGTTTGTTATAATACCAAAGAAATCATCTACAATTTGGCGTAGAAGCAATTAAAATCGATTAAAAATTACAAAAGTTCTTGGACAACGAACTTCAACAAATTTTGAAGTGGCCGAATTTTTTGCATAGAAAAATATTTCTAGGTTCAGTGCGCTCTACCATCCTTTCCCCGTCGAAAATCCCATACATGTCGTTAACCCTGTTCAACGCCAGGCTCAATCCCCGGGCCTTAAGGTTCCCTAATCCCCGACTAATGGGAAAGATCACCGTGACAGAATTGCGGCATCCGTTCCTTATGCCCGAACGATCATGCGCCAATGACAGCAATCGATCAATCAGCAGAATCAAACACGAGGGATAAACGTCGATCGCCTTATTGCGAAATTAACCAGGACGGGATCCGGTCGTATTGACGGCCGTTACTCGAGCGTGTGGTGATCGAGCTCAAAACTGATATTGCTGATGGATGGGTCTTTACTGTTTACGTGCTACGAGAGGTCTTCGCTTAATAATGAAGCATATAGTTTAGGTTATGACTATAATATCAGCATGACCTTCGCCAGGCAAATATGACAATATTAATTTACACTGCGCAAACAAATTAACGCACATTATGGAAATCTCAAATTTATTCTACAACTGAAGGTGTTCTCAATTATAATTGATTTTTATCAGAATTATGCATGTATATGTTATCCACTTTCAACGTTTTTCTTCAATACAGATGTTTTTAGCAGCAGGAATAAAAAAAATGAGATTATCATATTTTGAATGTATTGGATAAATTCTGAAATCAGTTGTACTCGATCAATTCTAGTGATTAATAGTTTTTCTTTCGTTTGATTTTCTACACTCGATCGCTATGCAACGCGAAACACGCAATTTGACCCTACAAGAATGTGCCCAAGTGGTAGTTTTGCGAGAAGAAGGATGGACATACACAAGAATTGCAGAAAGGTTTGGAGTTTCCCATACAAGTCTGTCCAGAATGTTGCAGCGATTCAGGGAAAGAGGTATGAATGTCCGAAGACCAGGACAGGGTAGACCAAGGGTAACAACTGCCATTCAAGAACGTTACTTGAGAGTTTCTTCGTTGGGACAACGGTTCTCGCCTCCTTCAAAATCAGCTTGAGAAAACCCATGGGGTGCAAATTAGCACTCAGACAATAAGAAATCGCATCAAAGAATATGATTTAAGGCCTCGAGTCGCGGCAAGAGGCCTAGCTCTTACCCCAGCCCATCGAAGGGCGCGTTTGGATTTTGCGAGAGAGCATATCCATTGGAAAGAGGCTGATTGGGAAAGAGTTTTCTTCACAGATGAGTCTAGATTCTGCCTATACTATTGTGATCGACGTTCCCTTGTATAGAGACGTCCACATGAAAGATATGCTCAGTGCAATTTCCTGAATACTACTGGTTTCGGGGAAGGATCGATTATGGTATGGGGTGAAATATCTTTAACTGCTCGCACAGACCTAGTGGTCGAATACCTTGAAGAGGTTGAAGTCTCTCAAATGGAATGGCCAGCAAGAAGTCCAGATCTCAATCCGATTGAGCAAGTTTGGGACAACCTCAGTAGAAGGCTGAGAAGTTCAGAAAATCATCCAGCTACTCTTAATGACTTAGGAATCCAACTCAGAGATATCTGGGAAGGATTAGATCAGAACATTTTAAGTAGGATTCTGATACGAGTCGGCCACCATATCAACTCGGGTAGCTCGAATCGATAAATAACCACTGTTAACATCAATTCGATCAATATTTCGACCTGATACGTAACTGGAAGGTCCAGAGAGCGTCGATATACATGACTTGCGACGCTCAACATAGAGCGTCCCACTAAGTGCCTGTGTTAATCTTAATTACAGACAGAGAGTAGATGGCTCGTAGGTCTGGAACAAGGACGCATCATCCACTAGGCTAGGAGGATCCTATGCGGCTGTGTCTACAAACCCGGGAGTAATAGGGTCACATAAATCATTCTGGATGAATGGGAAACGGGAATAATTGCCAGCGTTCGAACGTTCCTTCCCTCTTTTTAGAGGCGTCTCTCTCCAAATCGGTACAAAATGTCGCGGAAGTTTTGCTTTTTAAGTTGTTAGCGAGGATGTTTCCGGAAAATTTGCCACTTGCAGGCGACCGGAAGAATTGGAAACAGTCTCTAATTTTTGATTCGGTTCGCGTTTGCATCGTTGAAAATTTTAGGGGAACAACTGACGTGAAGTCTGGAGCTTTTAATGGCCCAGATGTAAAACTGAAGCCGCTAAGACATTCTTATGGGTTTAGTCGCAGCTTCTATTCTTTTTTCTGTCAATGATGACGATATTTCACACGGCGATTACCATTGGTACAAGTTCCTACCACATCACTTGAATGGTTCTGAAAGTGGACCAATTAGATCACTTTAGGTAAGGATTCAAGGGTAGAAGTACTCCATAGACTGAAGGATGGAGGTAGAATCGACGAGAGGCAAAGAACTTCGATAACGAGTAAGAGTAAAGACAAAAGAGCTAGACGGGATAGACATTGAAAAAAATTTAAAATAGAGAGATTGAAATCGGTCGAAGTTCAAAGACAAAATAAAGAGGTAAACTTATGGTGGTATTTTGCTTTCATCTATAAGCCAATCTGTAAAGTTTCATAAGTTTACAAGAAGCATTATCAAATGACATATTATGAGGTTACGGTGAATGGTTTGTTTATTTTAGGACGAACACCAACGTTTTATTATAAGAAATTCATGATGAATAAAAATAATATGGCTTTGTTTATTGGATTGTTATCGGAAGAAAATCATAACAGGTAAAACATTGTTCAATAATATACATGACCTGAAAATCATCCTTTTTATAAGTAGAAACTTTATGAGAACTGGAAGGAAAAGGTTGCGTGATCAAATGAATCCATTTGAAATGCCGGAAGCCCAGAAAATGTTCATATTGAAGAAATGCCGAATGCCCGGTTTGTGAACATGTTTAGATTAAAGAAGCAGTGTACTATAAACTTAAAAAATGCTTTACAGTAATTTTAACCAAGAATTTTTTTTCTTTCCTGTTCAATTTATTAGATGAAAGAAACAAACGCAAACTACATTCAGATAAATGTATTTTCAAATTCAAATCTATTTACTCATAATACATAAAGTTCCATGATCAAATCTTACGAATAAAGGTTATGTTTTTCGAGGAGTAGTTCAAAAGTGACACTGTAAATAAGAAAGTTACAGAAACCATTCCAGAGTTGTATTATTTACGAATCTGTAAGTCGGCCAGTTACAGATCAATCGTACGCTACAGTATTGTTACTTACAAGATGAAAAGCAGAATACCACCATAAACCAATAGTTTAGAAATCCTTCGAAAACGACGAGAAGTTCAGCATTTGGAATAAACACAATAAATGTGCAGTTAAAGTGTATTTCGAGTTTGCGTGTAATTAAACTGATGTAAATATTAATATACAGTGTTTTACAAAGACTGACTTCTTATCCTACATATAAATGAAGTATCTATAAAACATGATGGCGTTCTAAATGATCTGAATGCACTCCCAACCAACCTAACCTAATAAAGACGCTTCTCACGAACAGATAACAACCGATTCGCGAATTATCATCCCGATAACTCCGTTCGCAAATCGGGAACAAGAGAGGCTTGATTTTAGCGCGATAACGTTGTCCGCTCTGGAAATAATTCAGTGGCGCGCGTCAACAGGTGTCGGCGGTCCTTAATTTACGACGGTCACATAACGATCTTCATTATTCCGACATTCAGCGAATTAAACGACGGTGATATGTAAACTCCATTTCGCGTCGAGCCGACGTCTGTGACAGTGATAATCCCTTGAAAAATTAATAAACGCGGCAACGTTGCGACCGCCGGATAAAGTTGACAAACGCGATTATCGGGGTCGTTGTTTTCGAGGAGGGTGCGGTTGTAACACTTGTTATCGAATTAAGTGCGTTTGTTACTCGAAAAGGGATGATGAGGGCTTTAACCACTTTTTATTGTTTTCGGTCGGAGCGACTGACTGATGACGTGCGACAGACTGAAGGAAACTTTTGCCCGTTGCCCGTCTGAATGTTCTTCAATATTTTTCCAACGATCTCAATCTGAATTGGGTATGAATTCTTGATTGAAATACATATTCATTACTAGCTTTTACCCGCGACTTCGTCCGCCTACCGACCCTCCAAGTTAGAAAAGTGATCCAATACTAACTTGAAGTCTTAGCAACACTCAGTTAAAAAAAACATCAAAATCATTTCAGCAGCTATGGCGTCATGCGCTTCTTGACACGATCACGCAAGATTTGCGAGGGAATGAGGTATTTTCCCGTCGTAAAAAGTAGCCTGTGTCCGTGCCTAGGATCCTATCTTTATATTAACCAAGTCTTATAAAAATCCGTTCAGACGTTAAGGCGTGAATGAGGTAAACTTTTAAAACAAACGATTAAAAATCACTAAATTAATTAGTTTTCTGCCTACTGCCTACGCCTTAAGTACGATAGCATGAATATTAATAGCCCATATCCTTTTCTAGGTTACTATCTATCACCTTACTAAATTTCATCAAAATCCGTTAAGCCGTTTAGGCATGATGGAGCAAAACTCCCAGCAAAAACCATAAAAAAATCACTAACTCAATTCAGTTTTCTGCCTACTTCCTACCCCCTAAGTACGATGACGTGATCATTTTGATCTTATATCCGTTTTTAGGTAACCATCTATTACCTTACTAAATTTAATTGAAATCTGTTCATCCGTTTAGACGTGAAAGAGCAAAAGGCCCAACAAAAACGACTAAAAATCACTAACTCAATTTAGTTATCTGCCTACTGCCTACCCCCTAAGAACGATGGCGTGATTATTTATAGCCTATGACCATTTCTAGGTTGTCATCTATCACCATACCAAATTTCATCAAAATCCGTTCAGCCGTTTAGGCGTGAAAGAGTAACAGACAGACAGACAGACAGAGTTACTTTCGCATTTAATATTAGTATGGATACACGAGACTTACATTTGACATAATAAAATTTATGTTTCAGTATAGCTTTGACATTTATCGTAGTGCTTCTGAATACTTTGTGCACGGTTGCCATGTCGATTTCACATTAAAATATAGCATAAATTGAGCATTAAAATGGGTCATTAATGCTCAATTTCGTACACATCAAAATCACCTTTTATTTCGAGGTCGGCGAAAAAACTTTTTATAATTCATTTCATCTTGATTCCAATTTTCGTCATAATTCGGCCTAATGAGAAATGACGGTTAATTCAATTTTTAACTACGAGCCAACTCGTACTTATCTCAGATGAATTCACGCATTCTCTGGCCCTACACAGCACACTTGATTGCCGGCAATTAATTATGCCCACCCTTACGGGCCCTTTTTATCTACATGTTCATAAAAAGTACCTTTTTTTCCTTTTCCTACTCGATTCGTTACCCTCCATTTAGTGGATTACGAGCGGATATAATATTTTGAGGTTTTCGGACTTTTTTAGGGCGAAACTTTTATCGTACCTCATAATTAGGGGGTTTTGGGCAAGTGAAATATGTTTGACGCAACTTGGCAGAAGTTTTCACTTAACTGTGAAATATTCTCGACAATAATTTCGCTTTCTTGTATGGAGGTTATCAGTCGTTTCAATGTAACACAAGGTTTTGTAGGAAAACGTTGCATATGGAATTTTTAGTTTTTTGTATTCGAAAATGTTATTTTCTTTGTCGAGTTCAACTTAAGAAACAGATTAGAACGCATAAAAATGAAAATCTATTGTTATTTTGCACAATAAAGTTTATTTTCCTTCAAAACATTCAAACAAATGACTTGACCAGATAGTAATAACTAAGCATAATGGGAAAATACATAAAATTATGATATTGTAACTTTTTTCAGGCTTAAAACAAAAGTCTTGTGCGCTTTTTGTCTAATTTATTCACAGAACCACTTAAAACACTAATTAATCATCAATAACAAACACTGGTTTGTTCACAATAACTAACACTAACTTATTTTCACACTTGCAGATTTATATTCACTTCAAAACAGTTCTGTATAAGCGCACTACTGATTTGTTAAAGTAACCGCCCGTTACTTTAACGCGCGCGTCTTTATATGCGTTCCGACCCTGTCTGGAATTATCTAGAATAATCTAGAGGCGTTTGAGTTCATTCCAGAGCGTTCTACGTTACAATATGATCTTATTTCAATGAAAATACTTGCATGTGATAGACAAGCTTTCAATTTTTCAATACAATTCAGGCTTTCCCTATCCATTTTTATTACTTCAAGGTATACACTCATCAGTAAAAATCTGGGGTAAAAATAAAATAACTCACCCTTAATCTCATGTCCGCCACTGTCCACACCCTGCTCGCGTAGTCGTTGGAAGCTGCAAGAATCAAGGAACCCGTCGAATCAAAGTCCAAAGACATAACACCCGCGTTACTACCGACTAACATGCCTTTGCTCACCACGTGACCTGCGAACATGTTAAATCTTGCTCAGTAAGTACCTGTATTATCTACATGTGAAAACTGGTCGCATTGAATGACGATGTGTTAGTAAGCTTGGTGATGAAGTTAAGTGATGTGGGTTTTTATTTTATTACTCAAATTGTTCATTAGCTTGTACACTGTTTGAATATTTCTTGTCTGAAATATAATTCAAAGTTTCTTGATTAATTTATAGTAACTTTTAAAATTGTATCAGTCAATTTTACTTATAGTCCGTTTACGAAAGTTTGAGCCGTCGGTCGGCCATGACAATTTGGCATATTCCACTATGTATTTCAAAATTTTAGGTTATGTTGTTTATTTTCTTGTCAAATTGATACGCAATGTGGTCAATATTGAATTCTCTGATAACTCGAAAGCTCGTCGGACGAGGCCGGGTACATTCGGCAACGTTGACTTTATTTCAATTTATGTCAGCAAATACTGCCAACTTCAGATAAATAAGAAAACGCCTACTATGCGCTCAAACCTTCGCGAACGGACTATACAACTGGTACAGGTTAAACAAGAGTAAAATAACACTTGCTACTTGACAGAGTAACTTCAATTCTATCAAAAACAGCCAATTTCTCATCAAGAACTATTTTCAGGTTAAAACATTCAATTTAACTAGGAGTAACCAATAATTTAAATTTTCGAAACTCGTTTAATATACTCCTTCATCTCTTCGAATAGAGACATTGAATCATCAATAATGTAGATTGTATACCATAAATAACAAAAATTCAACAAATTAATGTATCTTATTCGACGAAAAATGTATTTCATTGATCAATTACAACAACACTGGAGAAACTGAGATATTAATCTGAAATTACAAAACAAACCAGGAAAAGACACTTTTTTGAGAATGTACCTTTAGTGTAAGTCGGTGATTTGAGAGATTTTCGAATTAGTGTTGTCGACGCTCATTAAAACTGTGATATATAACACAATTCATTGTATATCAATGAAAAATCAATAATTTAATCACAGAATTATAAAAAATACATATTTTTTACATTCATTCCCAACATACTCCTGCAATTGAAATACCTAAAACTGGTGTTAATTTCACCTCAACACATTTGTATAACAAATTAAATTCTTTATTTCAGCCACAAATAAAGTTAAAAGAAACTATAATATAATTATTCGAGTTTTCCCATTGTTGTGAGTCGATATAGCATGAATAACATAAATAAAAAAATATAAGTATTCATAATGTGGAATTTTGTCCACACATGAAGCCGATTTATCGACACTTATTCATTCAAAAACTGAAAGTTTACATTTTAACCAACCGATTAGAAAACTGTTGATGGTTTTCACCAATAATATGAATAATAAACCAAATGTAAATGTATAATAAAAACCAGAATATATAAAATATAAATAACTTTAAGAGGCTGGAGAAATCAACAAATACAAAATACAACATCACAACGTTAAAAAAATTAACACCACCAACATAAATTAATACAAAAAAACAAAAGACTCAGACAAAACGAAATAAATTAAAAAACAAATTTATTCGAAAAAGAAACGTGTATAAAACCCAATAAAATTCCTCCACCACGTAACAAAAACAAGCATGATGAGATGAGCGGGTAACAGGGGAAACACCAGATGGTTCTTCCGGTTAACACTGACCTTTCGAAGCGTCCCAAAGTTTAACCTTTCTATCCGCCCCCGCGGTCGCCACCAATCCGTCGGCGGGACTCCACTTTACCGCGTTCACTTCACCGTCATGCGCGTCCTGAAAAAAAGAGCATTCAAAATTTTATAATTTTTTACTATCACTCACATAACCTAAAAAAATACTAATATTCGAAAAGAAAGTACATCGAGTAATTGAGCGCTCGTTCTACATATCACCAATTTTCATTGGCACCAAGCTCTATAATCACTTAAACAAAAAAATCAAGAGTATCACTAACAAGCAATTCAAAAATCAGATCAAATTACTTTTGATCAACAAGTGCTATTATAGTGTTGAAGAATTTTTAGAAGATAAGTTATGTTAAGATCAAAAATTTCTTTTTCTTTTGTTTTTGTTCTTTACTATGTTATTTTTTTGTAGAAATTGTCTTGACATGTCTTATGCATTTTATTAATGTCTAAAAGGATCAATAAATGTATTGTATTATTGTATTGTATTGTACTTATACAGGTTTGGAAATTCACATCTGAAACATACAATATAAAATGCATCAGACAGAGAATTCTTCCGTCCAGTTGCACAGATGAAGAGTCGAGACAATCACGTGCTGTAACACACTGAATTCCGTTGTCTTATTGCAATATTCTAGTCTTGTCTCTCTCTTATCGTTTGGAGGATCATAATTCATTTAGTATGGTAGGCAACAGTGAATCGAGTATTACGGGCAGCCTGACAAATTAAATAATTCTATAGGTGTATTACAGGTTCCCTACCATACTGCGATAGGAGAGAGACAAGACACTCACACAAACTAAAATATACTAATATTTGAAAAGAAAGTACATTGAGAAATTGAGCGCTCGTTCTACTTAAATCACATTTACAATTTCGAAAAAAATCTACAAAAGATTCAAATCTCGCAAAAATAATAAAAATATCTTCTATTGAATAAGACTAATAACTTGTTTCGGTAACAAGTAATATAAAAGACAAAAATCAAGCAATATCTGTTTAGAAATTTTCGATCAACCACTTTTTGATTTCTCATAATTTATGGTGGTATTCTGCTTTCATCAGTAAGCCAATCTGTAACTTTTCGTAAGCTCACTGAAAAATTACAATTCTGGACCTCTTTTTAAGGGATCTGTAGCTTACAGAAATCGTTAAATATTTACGAGTACTCGACGGGTGATCGGAAGCATTATCGAAAGACATATTGTGAGGTTACGTTGAATGGTTTGTTTATTTTAGGACGAACACCAACGTTTTAATAAAAGAAATTCATGATGAATAAAAATAATACGGCAATGTTTATTGGATTGTTATCGGAAGAAAATCATAACAGGTAAAACATTGTTCAATAATATACATGACCTGATAATCATTCTTTCTTAAAGTAGGAACTTCATGAGGATTGGAAGGAAAAGGTTGCGAGATCAAAAGAATCCATTTGAGATGCCGGATGCCCAGAAAACGTTCAGATTGAAGAAATGCCGAACGCCCAATTTGTGAACATGTTCAGATTGAAGAACCAGTGTACTATAAACTTAATAAATGCTCTACAGCAATTTTAACCAAGAAATTTTTTTTTCCTGTTTTCACTTTATTAGATAAGGGAAACAAACGCAAACTACATTCAGATAAATGTATTTTCAAATTCAAATCAAAACCATTTACTCATAATACATAAAGTTCCATGATCAAATCTTACGATTGAAGGTTATGTTTATCGATAAGCAGTTCAAAAGTGACACTGTAAATAAGAAGGTTACAGGAACCATTCCAGAATTGCATTATTTACGAATCTGTAAGTCGGCCAGTTACAGATCAATCGTACGCTACAGTATCGTAACTTACAGATGAAAAGCAGAATACCACCATTAATTATTCATGGAAATATTTAACAAATACTCACGATTTTAGCAACACACTTAGTCGGTAACATCGTCTCTTGCAAAGGAATGTTATAAGCTTCAGAAGCTTCGTCGAATGAGTCTCTGCTAGTGTCCCTACATGCCTCTTCGATTTCTTTCTGTACCTTTAGGTATTTTTTCCTAAAACAAAAAACGTAAAGTTAGGTATTAGTGAGAGAGAAAAGCGTTCGCTTGCGTCGAAATCTTATTTCACTCTTTATGTTCATAAGCTCGATGAAATTATTCATCATCATAACTTATCATCATATATACTATTTTTTATGTTTTTGGGAAAACCACTCTATATTATTTCAGCTAGAGAGAACATTATGAGCAAAACGAATTGTCAATAATATTAAATGAAATATGTCCATCTAGTTGGGAAAAATTCATTCAATTTAAAAATTACAAAAAAAATTCTTTACTCCAATAGTGAGAATTAAATAAAGTAAAACAGACAAAAGAGATGTTATCAGAAATTTTCTTCCAGACGAAAACAAAGATAACACACAAAGCATGCAGTCTTGAACAAAAGTAACTACAGAAAACACAACAAAATAAATGAAATACTACAAATAGAAAAAACTACCACTACGAACAAATACTAATAGAAAAATATAAATCAAATCTACAATTAGATTGCACATTGTACGTCTCTATAAGTGGTTTTGGTTGATTGGATAAAGCTGTTATATTTTTCAGAAATATTTTCATTATTCACAATAATTTAACATAATGAATAATACTAAAATTAGAGATATTCATTTAAATCACAGGATTTTGGATACAACTATGCCATGTTTTTTAAAAACAATAAACCTCATTTAACCGTTTATACGAGAAGATTTCAAAATTAAATAACTAAACTCAATAAAAAAATAATAAAAGAAACTAAAAAATGTTCGAAGTGTGTAGGACAAACTATAACAAGAAATTTTGCAGAACTAGGCAGATCTAGAAAACAATTGAAAGTGTGTAGACAGCAAATTAAAATTAATCTGAATTGAACCTCACAATCAGAATTATTAGAATAAAACGTTATAAATTTTTATTGGTGATAAAGACGAACCTTGAACGTAACAAAGTTTATCAGCTGAAATTTTCAAAATTAACCAATAATAGGTCAGAAAAGATATTTTTAACCACACCTCCTCAACCATCATGAATGATGATAAACAAAAATGAAGAAAAAATATAAAAAAAGAAAAATTCGCATATGAAATACGACAAAAATGAACACAGAAGTTGAATATTTAACGAATATTGACAAGTATGTATGTACAAATATAGAACCACCACCAAGAAAAGATGATTTATATTCTTGTTTAGCTACAATGAAAGTTACATAATGGTAACATCGAGCTTATGAACGCTAAACCAATCAACGTACCTTTTGAAAAGACCAAATGTGCTCAGTATTTTTTTGGACCCATCACTGGAATGTCAAAAGCAAGAAGCAACATGTATTATCTACTCAAGAAGCAACGAACAAAAATAAGCATGCACAAATAATGAAAAACTAGCACAATTATAAACTAATTGTATGCTAAAAGATACAAGATTATGCTACGTGAAAGAATACGACTGTCAATAAAATAAAAGAAGAGGTTCCCTATTGACGCATTCAATTTTCGAACAAGTACAACCCTATTTTTCATTAATATTTTAGATAAAGAGAATAAAAACACAGAATGAAGTTAATGCTAGTAAAAGGAACATTTATTAAATGAACACTTACAATTATTAATTGATTCGAAAGAAATGTGTAGAAATTTTCTAATTATAAAAGAAAAATAGAAAAAGTTGAAGAAGAAAAAAAGAAATAACGCTATGAATAAAATAATTTATGATCTGTTCGAGGTAAATTGTCACTATCTTCAGAATAAATTTTTTGAAAAAACGAGAACCGTTCATTTTGTGAAAAACACTAAACTGTTAAAAAGTTTTCAATGTAGTGGTTAAAGAATATGATGATGATTATAAAACAAACACCTGATTGTTAATATGCAGGAATGAACAAAATTATCATATCCAAGAAGACAGACTGTGGATCTCCATGGCGCTGAAAACTGCACAGAAATAAAATAGAACTGTTTTACGAAAAAAAAATAAGAGTATTACCTTCACTCTGTCACTGCAACGTTCTGCTTCATTTGAAAACGAAAATTTTCTGTGTTTTTATTGCGATGTTAACAAGGCAAATCTAAGAAATATTTTTCCAGAGACAAAAAAATTAAACGCATAGCTATGTGCTTATATACATAGTGACCAAAGTGACCTAACCTCTCCCAACCTAACACAAAAAATGCATAGCTTTGTGCTTATATACACATAGTGCGTGATATTTAAACGGGTCATCGAGGTGTTTTTTTTCAAGAATTTTTATAAAAGTTTGCACAGAATGAAAAAAAACCGAATACGTTTATGAGGTAAAATAATTCGTTTTTTGTTCATATTGTTATAAGCTCAGCAACAGAGGATCTGACGAGCTAAATGAAAAAGCATTTGTTTATATTCAAAATTCATCAAATTATAAAATTCAAACGGAATAAATATCAAATTACAAATCCGAACTAATAAGGTGCTTCACAACAGAACCAACGATGAAGTAAACAAGAATGAAAACATCTATTTCAAAACATTAAAAAACATAAAAATTTTAACTTGTGATAAAATAAAGAAATGGTTAAAGAAAAAAGTTTAAGAAGAAATAAATGTTTCAAATTTATGTAAAACTGTAAAGCGTATATTTGACAATGAAAAGACAGAAACGGCGTTAAAAAAAGAGGTCTTATTTAGAAATTTTCCAAAAGAAATGGTTAAAGTAAAAAGTTTATGAAGAAATAAATGTTTCAAATTTTTGTAAAACTGTAAAACGTATATTTGACAATGAAAAGTCAGAAACGGCGTTAAAAATAGAGGTCTTATTAAAAATTTTCCAAATGGAATTTTCTGTTTACATTGGCGAATTAAACGGACCTTGATGCTTGACCATTATCATTATCTTCACTTGCCAGAAAGCGAGCTGCAGTCCCCGAATAACTCTTCGAATAAACACGCATCAACAAAAATATATATGTATACAACTCTACCTTCGTCAAACAATACTGCAAAGACAAAATATAAAAAAACTCTACAAACACTTCTAAGATAAAAGGAAATCTCGAGTGTTAAGAAAACCCAAATCGGGAAAACTCGACTCACCTGAGAAAATTGTCGTTTTCCTCGTTCAACCTGTCCACATCTTTCGTTTTGTACTTGATCAGCCTCTCGACCAGCTGCCTGTTTTCATCCTGAAAAATAAAAATAAAAAAAATGTGACAGATGTGTGTGGGAAAGTGCAACAATACTCAACAATTACGATTTTCGTCGCGATGCTTCTATTTTCCATCTTGTCGGAAGTTCGAGTGAACCGGACAAATTTGGAGCGCGTTCAAGTTTATTAAATATGTCATCGGGGAGTTTTATTGCCTCGAGTCGTTCGCGGGTGATCTTTTCTGATCGAAACGTTGAAGGATTTAGGAATTTTGAAGGAAAAATCGGTAAGGAGAAAGGTTCAACCTGTTTTTGAAGGTATGACTCTAGATTGGATGAGAAAAGGGGCAATAAGGCTATTATTATTATTTGAACTGGGGTCATTATGGCTAAGTTAGCCTTCCAGGAACTGATACCATGTTCTTTACCATTCTCATTCATGGTAATCCAAAGAGGTCATCAATGGCGTTGATTAAACCGAAAACTTCCTCAGGAGGTTTCCCCATATCAATTTTTCTGAGGCCAGCCAGCTCTGAACACTTGCATACACTGGCGCAGCTAGGAGGGGGCTTTGGGGCTGCAGCCCCCTCCCCAAAGATTAATTTCTTCGTTATTCCTTTCTTCTTTATTTTTTCGAAACTTTCGTATTTGTTGTATCATCAAGAATTGTTTAGTTCAGTCCCCCCCAAAACAAAATCCTGGCTGCGCCACTGCTTGCATAGCATGTGTTAAGCTAAAGGGTTTTCCAATAAAAGATGTTATTTTGAATAGCCTGCTATTTCGGTAGATGTCACGTTTGTAGCTGTCATTTTTTGACATTTGACAAGCAGAAACTACGCTATTAATAAAAATGGAACGATATATGATTCAAGAACGCATTGAAATTATTAAAATTACCTACAAAATGGTGAAAATTTGGCAGAGGCGGTTCGTAAAACTCGAACATTTTTGGGTCATCGTGAAGCACCTTGTCGGACCGCAATAAAGAAATTTGTGAGAAAATTCGATCTGTTGGGACAAGTTAGTGATGTGAAGAATAAAGCCCGTGCACGTCGCTCAAGAACAGCCGAGAATATTGATTCTGTAGCCGAAAGTGTTGAAGAAAACCCAGGTTTGTCCATTCCTCGTCGTTCTTTGGAATTAGGCATTCCACAAACGTCATTACACCGTATTTTGCATAAAGATTTGGGTCTTAAGGCTTATAAAGTTCAGTTAACGCAAGAACTCAAGCCGGCCGATCATCAACAACGTCGTGTCTTTGCTGCTGTGTTATCTCTAGAAGAGGTGATCACAATTGGCCACCTAGATCTTGTGATTTAACACCTTGCGACTTCTTCCTTTGGGGCCAGGTGAAAGAGAAGGTCTACGCCAATAGCCCAGCGTCGATTCAAGACCTCAAAGATGGAATTCGTGAGGCTATCGAGGACATAGGACAGCCACTTTGCGATTTGTTTATGGAAAATTTTATTAAAAGGATATGGTCCTGTAAGCGTGGTCGTGGTGGTCATTTACCTGATGTTATTTTCCACTATTAACGACATAGCTTGTTCTTTATAATGAAATAAACATCCGATCATTCATATTGAAAAATGGCATTTTTCATTGAATATCGAAATAACACCTCTTATTGGAAAACCATATAAACTTATGTTACCAAGTGTATTTATTTATATCGTAATAACAATAAATACACGACAAATTCGAAATTGCCTATTGTCATTGTTTGCTATTTTCGAAAATGTTCGAGTTTGTTGCATCACTAACCTGTACGCGACCAGGGCTTTCGCAAAATATCCCACAAATCGGTGCAGAAACGCAGTCAACGCGTTACGTTTTACGTATTTGTCATCATGATATAAGAATACATGTTTCTTATATCACGGTATTTGTCATCATCGCCTCCCAGTGAAAAACAGACTATTAAGAGACCAACACTTGAAAATCGACGTTCAAACGGTAACAATACGCCATCCAGTAAGCATGTATTTATAGTTTATTCGCATCGTGAAAAAGAATAAGGCCGATAAAATCCACCGATATAAGCTTCTTTAGAAATGACCGCACGACGAAAGATGTTTATTTTACAAAATTGAGGAAAATTGTTTTGAAATCGGAGACGACAGCCACATCAAAGTGTGCAATTCGAAACAGATTTTATATTTATCGTCCGATCGTTTTAATTTTATTTCGCGCGGTTCGCGGAAATCGGTGTCAGAGTTTAGGAACGGAAGTTGGAATTGGTAAGGAAATAGAGCGAGGTTGCCAAATTGTATTTGTTTGTCTGCGAATAGCGAAGCAATTATACATATACATTCCGTTCACGAAAGGTTTAGTCGTCTGTTGGCCATGGAAATTTGGCATATTCCACTGTGTATATTAAAATTTTAGGTTATGTTCTTTATTTTCTTGTCAGATTGATACGCAATGTTGTCAATATTGCATAGAGTTCTCTGATAACTCGGAAGCTCGTCGGACGAGGCCGGTTACATTCGGCAACGTTGAGTTTATTTTACTTTATGACAGTAAATACTGCCAACTTCAGATAAATGAAGAAACGCCTACTATGCGCTCAACCTTTCGTGAACGGACTATACATCAATTAATTTATTTTTTATATAAATTTGTCACATGTTTCTTATCATTTTTCCGAAATTGAATTCGATATTTAGGATGAAATACCACAATTTAAATCTGTGGAAGATGATTACCCTTCAGTAGGGTCCTGTAGCGGTCTTAGAAGAACAGGAGATTCGAAAAATCATCACTTGGAATGCCAGACCTGGTTTAAAACACCCTCCTGGCCCAAGAGCATGAATTAAGTATTTTGTATCTGAATATTGAAGGTATTTATTCGAATAGTTTTAAGTTTCAATTTTGTAAAAACGGCGAGGCAGGGTTTTTTCTACTGAGGTATTTCCCTGTGCTCTGGGATCATACGCCTGAATAGTATGGTACCCTGTTTTGCACCAACCTCAGCTAGGGACTTTTTTGTTTCATGTATTGTATTTTGTTAGCACTCAATTCAAAAGAATAACTAAATTAATTAATTATCTAAAATCAAAATCCTTTGTTGTTGCCGAACGTTAATCAAAAGTTGTCTTATATTTGAGTTATTTTTGATAAGATTAAAAAAATTGTAAACAAATATAATTGAATAACAGGCATGGTTCTATTCAGAGAAAAATAGCGATAATACTTTGGAAATACCCAATTAGAAGACAATGAAATCCAAATTACCTTGTCCGCAACATTATTGAAACCAAAAAATTATTTTTTCGCATAAACAACAAATTACATATTACCGAAATGGAAAACGTTGTTTGAATATATGAATATTTACATGCAGTTCATTACAAATCCAGAGATCTTTTTCAAATTTGTTGTTTTGTGAAATCTTGTTTTCCTTCACTTAATTATGTTTCTCATTCTAGAACTCACTTGTGTCAATTTTTTTTCTCGTTTCACAGTTATTTTCGTATATCTATTAATACAGGGTGTAACTAAATAAGTGTAAAATATTTAAGGAGGTGATTCCTCATCGAAAAAAAGATAGGATCTTTCATATAAAGAAACTTCATTGGAGCATCCCTTGTTAAGATACAGCCCCTCAAAGCGAGTACATAAAATTTGTATAACAAATTTTTTTCACAAGCACCAAAAAAGTTACAATATTGAAATTAACCTGACGTTTCCTACTAGCAAAAAGACACTTATCCAGTTATTTATTTGGTTTACCCCATGGTTGTTAGGGTGGGAAACGCAACCCCTAAGGTTTATTTCCAATGTAACTTTTCGTCTTATTCTTTGTTTACCATTTAAAAATTTATTTCCGATAGCCTGTTTCATTCTAAACAAAAAACGTCTCTTGAGTTTTTTGCCCAAAATAAACCAGTTCGTAGTAAAAAATTATTTTACGAACAACTACAAAGATAGATCGTCATAAAAACAAAACTAATCTATCTAGTAGGACACTTTTAGCGATAGTGACAATTTTTTTTTTGCTAGTAGGAAACGTAAGGTTAATTTCAATATTGTAACCTTTTTGGTGCTTGTGAAAAAAATTGTTACACAAATTTTATGTACTCCCTTTGAAGGGCTGTATCTTAACAAAGGATGCTCCAATGAAGTTTCTTTATATGAAAGATCCTATCTTTTTTTCGATAAGGAATCACCTCCTTAAATATTTTACACTTATTTAGTTACACCTTGTATAGTATTCGTTTTGAAGAGTTTCGTGCCCCTGAGCTGTTCCAGTGATTGTGCGCAACCAATGGCAAGCCGTATTTCGAGCTTTTGAGTTACTCAGGAGCACGAAATTCTTCAAAACGAATAGGCTAAATGTTAAGAGTTTATAGGTCATGTGAACTCAACTCTATTATTTGGTATACCTTAAAATTAAACTCAGGATTGAAAGAATCAAATGAAAAATACCTCAAAAGATGTGTTATTTGGAAATCTGAACTGTGAACTGGACAAATAATCCCACTTCTGCCATTTCACAAAATTCTCTCAAAAATTTAAACAATAATAAACAAAATCATTACCTGCGTCGTTCGTAATTTTCCCTCCAAGGACGTAAATGCCATCTGAAGCGCTTGGTGTTCATCTCTCAGAGTGTCAATCAAATATTGTAGTTCTTTCAGAGCCTTTTCATACATTCCTATTTCAGCCTTTAAACTTGTACGCTCTATCGTCATTTCAGTTATACTACAAACATAAATCTCATTAAACTTGAGAACTATGGTCAAATAAAACTATCAAAACATCAAAATTATGTTTGAATAACCCAAAATCAGTGGCCAAAATTCTTCAGAAATGTTTTAGATACCTGGCATCTCTAATTTGCAACAGTTTTTCTTGCTCTTGTACTTTAGCGCTAAGATCAATGATTTGCTGTGCATTTTCTCCTTTCCGTCTATGCAGTTCGGTCAGTTCTTCCTGTTGTGTTAGCAATTTCTGCTCTAGTAACTGTATTTTCTCTTGGTAACGTGAATCTCCACCTGAACCTTTATCTTCACCTGATTTTAACCGTTCTACCTGACTTGAAAGCTGAATGTTTTCGTTACGAATGGCATTGGCATACTTAAAGATTTTTGTGTCTGAAATGGAAAGTGTTCATAACTAATGATATATATGTTATGATGCACTCACTTTGAGCTATTATATCCTGAAATTTGTTTGATTCTACTTTATTCCTCTGTTCTAATTGAATTCGTATAGAGTCTCTCCAATTTTTCTTATCTGTTTCCATAATTACTAGGTTAAGTGGAACAACAGCATACCAATCACAACAAAGTCAATATTAAGAATGATGGATTGTGAAGGAAATTAAAAAACAACCTGTTTTTCCTGCTTTTTTCTGAAAAAAACAAGAAATTCGAATTTATCAAGTCTTTGGAAATTTCAAAATAGATGATTTTCTATGACTGACTGAGAGACTTTGACGTTTATCTTATTATTTCTTGAATTATCTACTTTTTTCTTCAAATAACTAGTTGAATTCTTTTATGAAAGTTAAAATCATTCGTTATCAATGGATTTTTCATTTCATAATTCAATAATATTGGTAGAAAAGAAACGAATGAATTCTCATATCACGGCCTTCTAAATCCATTAGAAGGCCGTGGTGATATGCATAAAATATACGACGTAAATCCAAAAAAATTCTAGCTCTATATTCGAAAATCGAAATGTTTGGGGCATGTGAAGATCATATATCTAATAAAACTTATTTATAAGTATATGGTGAATATGCCAAGTTGAAATAGAAAGAGTTATTTTCCCATGTACACATTTTATTTCAAAGATTTCTCCTCGATCTTTTCAATTACCGGTTCAAAAGGAAATAAACTCACCAAGTACAATGATTCACAAATGTAAACATGAATTTTTACGAATTATCACTGGGAAATGTCTTTTTTCTTATATTCACGAAAAGCAGAATAACTTACTATATTCAAAAATAGCAAATTTCCCTGCATACACAGCACACATTCATATTAGAGAGATCACAATACCATAAAAATAACATAAAACTTATCATAGAAATGAATTATATTGGTTCATAGCCTTCTAAAGTTCTCTATTAAGAATAAGTAGTTGAAATTTTTTGGAGGTAAAATCATTTGTAATCACTGGTGAAATGGATTGTTCATTCAATAATTCAATAATATTGATAGAAAAGAAACGAATAATGGTCATATCATATGCATAAAATATAAGATGTTTGGGGCCTTTGAAGATATTATACCCATACAACTTATTTATAAGTATATGGTGGAGATGCAAAGGTAAAATGGAAAGAGTAAATTTTCCATATACACATTTTATTTTAAAGATTTCTTCTCAATCTTTTCAAGAACTTGTTCAATAGGAGATATACTCACCAAGGACAATGATTCACAATGCAAACATCAATTGTTACGAATTATCACTGGGAAATGTCTGTTTTTCTTACATTTACCAAAAGCAGAATAACTTACAACTTACAATATTCAAAAATAGCAAATTTCCCTTCATACTCAGCACACATTCATATTAGAGAGATCAAAATTATCATAAAAATAACATAAAACATATCATAGAAATAAATTATATTTGTTCATAGCCTTCTAAAGATTTCTGTAGATGGCTGTGATTAGTTTCAGGAAATATGGGAATTTCACAACAACAAAAGCACAAAGCTTATTACATAGTTTGGAATTATAGTGCAGTCGCAGTAAGAAATAGATAATTTTAGGAAAAGAATAAAGGTAAGAAACTTAATATCTATTTACATTAAATAGGAGTAAAGGCAACTTTCTTCTGTCAATAATTTTTCATACTACCGATCAGGAATACTCAAAATAGAGAAAGCTTTCCAAGTAGAAAAAATATTTCACAACTGAAAAGTTCTGTTCTTGAATTCCATATCGGTAGTAAGTAAATACAATTCACCTACACGCTAAATGTCCGTATATCAAAATTATTTTTTTACTACACCAAAATACTTTACCTTCAGCTGTTCATTCTAAAAATTACAGCCTCAATTTTATATTTCAGTTCACTGGAATCAATTTTCTGCTAAACTTTTAAAATTAAACACTATCCTTTGCAATAAAAAAATTAAAGAATAATTCTAGAACATCAAGATTCATAAGCGTTCTCACTTAATCAGTTTGTTTTTAAGATAAATTAAATTGTATTTGAAAACTACAAATATATTGAGCTTAATACGATGAAGAAGCAATATAATTTGACAAAATTCTTCAAAAACAATGAAAATCGGTTTATTCAAGTGAGTAAAATAAATAAAAGCATATCAATAATTACAGGCAATAAATTAATTTGATCGATGTTCAGTTTGTTTGGTATCACACTGGAAATAATAATAATATTGAAGTTTCTTGAAAAAAGCAGAGGAACATTCTATTTTCATTCTATATCTTTCGTTTATTAAAAGAAATATATATTTCATTTTTAATTTTGGGAAATTATTTAGAACTAAAAGAATCGTGTTGTAGATGTGAAAAAAATTGTGTTATTTTGCAGGATTCTCTCAGAAGTTGATAAATAAAATATTTTCAATGAGTATTGATCGAGAAAATGGAGGAAAATTGGCTAGAAATATGTATAACCTCACCTACCTGACTGAAACTTTGGATTTTTTTTCTGAAAAAACTAAGAGGATCGCAGACTTCTCGTTATCATTTTCGTAATCTGGGACCCAAACTTAGTGAGTACAATTTTTTTCACATCCCCAACATGATTCTTTTTGTTCTAAATAATAACCAAATTTTGTTCTATAACTTTTCTCGAAACTTCTTGATATTTTCTTTGAAAACATTAATTCAGATCATTTCAAACATTCAAAATATACAATTAACAATATAAAATTACAAATATAAAGTTTCAAGAATGGCCTTGAATACGTTAAAGAATAATCAAAATAAAATAAAAAGAGAATATTCCTAGCATTTAGACTTTAGACTGAATTTAATATTGTACGCAAGTGAAGCCAGAGATGTGATGTGATGAATTTTCTTTGGTTCAATATGGCAATTAATATAGGAACACCTATAAAGTTGAGACTAGAATCAATAGGTGAAATTACTTCTTGGAAATACAGCAGTCGCTTTGAGATACATATCCGGATCGGTTTGGTTGCGATAACGCCTTGTCAATACCAGTCCTATTAACTATAAAAAAAACATATTTATATGGATACTTTACAGAGAGAAGATAACAAATTTCATGGATTCAAATGAAAAATAAAATATTGAATTTCATTCTGAAATTAATAATGTTATTGTGGCATCTTGCAGTGAATACATGAAAATTGTTAGCTTCAAATTGTATCAACTCAATTAGAAAATAGTACAACCTACATAATTAACAGTTAGAAAAAAAAAAAGAAAATTTCAGAATTTCCAAACACCTGTTTAAAGGAAAATAGAAATAAGAAAGCAATATCAAAGTATAAAAGTTATGCTGTTATGAATGTATACTGATGGACAAAATTAGCGCACCACCTAAAATTTCGTTAAATTTTAACAATTGATATCTTCCCTATCTTTAATCGGATTTCAACGTTTTTTTCTTTCAATAGTAGCTCTGTTATTGTCGAATTCCCTCCATTAAACAGAAGTCCAAAAAATAAAATCTTCATGTTGTACAGGGCGTTTAAATAATGTCATCTTTTATAGTCAAATTTAAACGTCTTCTGTAGACAGTGCCAGGTTGCTGAGGCATATAAAAACAATAAAGAGTTATAGCCTAGTATCTCTTGAGTATTTTGTTTTTTTTTAAACCAATTTATCTTGGAATCGTCCAGAGATATTCAACATTTTATCAACTCTTGTATTTTATGCATTAGCCATGAATATCTTCGCAACCATTTGTCCGATTTGAATGTTTTTTTTTTCAGTTGTAGCTCTTTTATTGGCGAATATCATCATACAATGAGATGTTCAAAAAAAAAATGCATCATGCTGTACAGGGCGTTTAAAATTTCGGTTTTTTTTCATTACAGTTTAACGCCTTCTGTGGGCAATACCAGATATATGAGGCTTCTAAAAACTATAGTGTAATGTAGCCTGATGTTTCCTGATTATTTTGCTTTTTTAAAAAAGAATTTTAACTTGTACTCTTCCAGAGATATTCACATTTTTATAACATCTTGCATTTCATTCAAATCGGACAAATGGTTGCGTAGATATTCATGGCTAATGCATAAAATACAAGAGTTGATAAAATGTTGAATATCTCTGGACGATTCCAAGATAAATTGTTTTTCAAAAAAACAAAATACTCAAGAGATACTAGGCTACAACTCTTTATTGTTTTTACATGCCTCAGCAACCTGGCATTGCCCACAGAAGACGTTAAAATTTGACAATAAAACATGACATTATTTAAACGCCCTGTACAACATGAAGATTTCATTTTTTGGACTTCTGTTTAATGGAGGAAATTCGTCAATAACAGAGCTACAATTGAAAGAAAAAAACATTGAAATCCGACTGAAGATTGAAAATTTAACGAAATTTTAGGTGGTGCGCTAATTTTGTCCTAAGTATATATTCTGAAATGAATATTGTTATTGTGACATATTACAGTGAATACATGAAAATTGTTAGCTTCAAGTTGTATCAACTCAATAGAAAAATCAGTTACAAAAAAAATTAAAAATTTTAGAATTTCCAAACACCTGTTTAAAGGAAAATAGAAATAAGAAAGCATTATCAAAGATAATAAAAGTTGTGCTGTTATGAATGTAAGATGTTGTAAAATCCAAAACTTTTCGCAGATGAACCATATGAAGAATAGCAAAATAACCAAAATTAAACACAGCTAATAATATAACTTTCACATTGAAAATGCGCTTTAAAAACCCACCCATTCTCATGTAGTTTTCAGACTAGAGGAATGCACTCGGGTTAGCTCTAGGATCTTTCTGATTACGATAACGTACTGTTAGCAAAACTCCCATAAACTGAAACATGCAACCAACACCATATTAGTATAACCATAAATCTTTCACCTGAATATTATTGAAGTTAACTTTGTATTCTGGGTAGTTATTCACATTATAAGATCAAAGAAAAATCTACAATTCATCACATATTGTTCGGTGCTATGACTCACAATACAAGTAAAAGTTTTTTAAAATAAACTAACATGAATAAGGAATTCGAAAGAATGAAAAAGTTATAGAACTCATTATATACTACAAAAAGTTGAGAATAACTGCCCAGTAAATATATTATATTCGAAAGTAAAAGTAAGGTTAGGTTAGGTTAGGACCCTAATTCAACATTCCCATGACTTTATGGTTAATTATTAGTAGCAAATGTATAGAAAATTTATTATTTAGAACTGATATCTTCCTTAAATGTCTTTACAACTATTACAATACTAAATTTTCTATTAAGTTACTCAAAGTGCTCAGAATGTTGAAAATGCAACCCAAAGTTCTCTTAAAGATATAATTTACAAATTCAACCGCAGTAAACAATAAATTAGTTCTGTATTTACCTCAGTAAAGCTGAAAAATAAACCGATCCATCCGCAGAGTTTGAAAGCATAACTTATAGTACTTCTCAGCTTGTTCATACATTTAGGACATTCGCAATCTTCGAAGTTGGGATCTGGACAACATTTTAGCTGAAAATACATACTGTATTAATCCATACTATCCATACTAATATTATAAATGCGAAAGTAACTCTGTCTGTCTGTTTGTTACTCTTTAACGCCTAAACGGCTGAACGGATTTTGATGAAATTTGGTATGGTGATAGATGAGAACCTAGAAATGGTCATAGGCTATAAATAATCGCGCCATCGTTCTTAGGGGGTAGGCAGTAGGCAGATAACTAAATTGAGTTAGTGATTTTTAGTCGTTTTTGTTGGAACTTTTGCTCTTTCACGTCTAAGCGGCCTAACAGATTTTGATGAGATTTAGTAAGGTAATAGATGGTTACCTAAAAACGGATATAAGATCAAAATGATCACGTCATCGTACTTAGGATGTTAGGTTAGGATAAAATGTACTACAGTAATAAGGGTTGGCAGGTAGGTAGTGAGTAGTATTTTAAACTGATTTACATTATTTACTTTTTATATTTACTAAGGAAACATTCCGAGCTATCCATTATGTAGCTTAGGTTGCTTTTGAACAAATTTTGATGTGAAGTTGAGGACTGGAACACGATAGTGGGACATTGTTGCAGGGGGACTTACAGCCGGGAGAAAACAAAAAAACTTATGCGGACGAAGTCGCGGGTAAAAGCTAGTTAAGAAATAAATCATGGTTAATTGGGATGAGTCTGTTGATGAAGTTTTGTCTTTCCTTAATCTTATTTGTTCTTTTCAGCACAATCAATTGTATTGTTTCTTTTCTTCATTTTCTTTTTTCAGATTTGGAACAATAATTTTGTATATTTTGGACTGTTACAAGACCAAGGAAACTTGAATCTACGCATTGATGTAAGTTTTTTGTCACAGTGATCTTTCCTTATACTGATTTCCAAAGTAAAATTTTAAGTAGCCCCGATGAATGAATTCAAAATTTCGGCAGGTTTGCCAGAACAATAAAGAGTAATTTTCTCCTCGATTTAACTTCTTACTCGACTGAATCCCTTGGTATTTTGTTGATGTCACTTCAAAAGCTGGATTACCAACATAATATTTTTTGAGAGTGAGAAGAAAATAATAAAAAACATTCTTATCATTACCTTGAGGTCTTCTTCACATGTAGGTGGTGTTGTTTCTTTATCGATCTTATCATCAAATCCGCAACACGTAAAGGTATTTTGTACCTTAATTCTTGTTGCATTACCTCCTTTGTTCCATCCTTGTTCTGCTAATTGTTCTTGCTGCTCTGTATTTACTCCGAGACAAGCACATGCTACAGAAAATTGCAGGAGAAAAAGCAGGAAGAGTATCACCATGTACTGAATTCTAAATTAAGAAAAATACAAAAATGCAATTTATGTTTTTTACTCCCAGATCATATTTGAAACTCACTGAGCAAAAAAATTAACGCACATTATGGAAATCTCAAATTTGTTCTACAACTGAAGGTGTTCTCAATGATAATTATTTTTATCAGAAAAATGCATGCATATGTTATCCACTTTCAACGTTTTTCTTCAATACAGATGTTTTTTTCCCAGCAGGAATAAAAAAAGATGAGATCATCAGATTTTGAATGTAATGGCTCCATTCTGAAATCAATCCGATTGAGCAGGTTTGGGACAACCTCAATAGAAGGCTGAGAAGTTCAGAAAATCATCCAGCTACTCTTAATGACTTAGGAATCCAACTCAGAGAAATCTGGGAAGGATTAGATAAAAACATTTCAAGATCACTCATTTTGAGTATGAACCGTCGTTGCCGAGCTGTAATTAACGCAAGGGGTGGAAATACCAAGTATTAAATCACTTATCAGCATTCCAGTATTTTGAAAATTGTTTATTTCTCTTCTCTCACATTAGATCCAGTGAAATCCTGAATTCTTTTTCCATTTAATAGTCTTGTTTCGTTCAAAACCTTCCCGAGAGAACATAAAAAATAAGTTATAAACTCAATGTAGAGTTAACTTTCATTTAAATTGAGATTTTCAGAATGTGCGTTAATAAAATGTAATGAAATAGACAAAATATTCCTGAACTTCCTTTGATGTTATCATCTGATGCAATCTAATAGAAAACGTTCTATTATCTAATGAAAATAAACACCCATACGTGTCATGTCACACTTTCTACCCACATAATGTTAATTAAGCCCTCATTTGTGCAATATTGAACGATTGTGGCCACTTCCTTCACAGGATATCATTCAAGATAACAGTTTAAGTCGTGAAAAAAAAGGATACGAAAAACAGCATTACTTGGTGATGCTTGAAAGCCCCCAACAGCCCCAACATTGAGATCATAATCAGGATAATTCCACATGCTATCAAAACTCCAACTATCGGCAAATTAGATACAACAGAAGCTTCTCTTCCGTACACTGCAACACTTATAAGAATAGATCCCACCACCTGTAAGGCGAAAATTAGAGAAAATAATCACTCAAATTCAGTTAATATCAACTTACGATATACAAAATGTTCAGTGCTATCAGCGAGTTTTTAGAGCACGTAAATCCCCCACACATTTTCGTTTCTTGTTTTTCCGGATCGTCAAAATTGTTTTTTAAGTTTTCTTATTGGAAAATCACCGGAAAATAGACTACGTACTGTAATTGTTACATATCAGACAAAACAGAAAAGTGAAAATGGATTTGTCAGATTTGACAAGATAAACTAACCTCATTTCAAAGGGAAAGTTAACAATCATAGAATAAAAAATCTTTTTTTCTGGAGAAAGGTAAAGTTCGCTCTTGTCCGTTTTAAATTGAAAGCACGAATCAGGCTAAATCTAGAGAAAATGATCCTTATCTAGAAAATCGTATGATTTTGGGACTTCTTTCCAGTAAAATATTGACGGTTAGGTAGCAAAAACTTGTTTATTAGAATTTTCGATAGATGGCGCCTCATGTACCAAAAGTAGACTTTTGCAAGCTTATCTGTAGGGGAATACCTTGCTATCATATTGATATTTTTCGAATTTTGGTACGGGAGCGGTCTGGAACGTCTCAGTTGATCAATGAAAATTCTGTCTGGTCGTGAACACGATAACTTTCGAACGGATTAAATTAGGGTTCTGAAATTTTGTTAGGTGGTTTGAGTTCCGAATGCCGTGGTTGAGTTCTTTAACGGACCAAAACGGTCTAGTAGTTTTGGAGTTATTAGCATTCAAAATGTTTTATTATTTTCTCGATCTTTCCGAAATCTTAAATCCGAACTTTGATATTCTGACTGGAAAAAATGACGCGCAAACTTCTGCGAAAATTTGTGAGGGACATGCTTTTGGAACATTTCCAAACGAAAACCTCTGCGAAAATTCGTGAGAAAAATGCCATTGGAAAATTTTCAAATTTTAATTTGTCTGTGTATGATAAATCGATAAATTTCTGGTCGCTTTAACTCTTTAAATGATCTGGCAGTGCCGGAACAAACTCAATGAGGTAGGCAAGAAAATTAAGGTCTTTTAATCTGGGTTCTCGGCCACTCGGGAATCAAAGGAAACGAAGAGGCCAATACACTTGCCAAAGAGGGCTCACGAATGTCACTCTGGCCCAGAACCCTTTTGTGGTATATGTAAATGTACCTATAAGAAAGAGTTTCTGGAGAAGGAGAAAGCCGAGAGGGAAAAACTCTGGCAGAATCTCGCAGGGATGGATCATTCCACCAAGTTTCTTAGGAATTTTGAAACAGCAAGATACGAAAGATATCTGGATCTTGGTAAAAACCAATTACACCTCCTCAGTGGCTTTCTTACAGAACACTGTCGCCTCAAGAAGCACCTGTTGAGGATGGGATTATCGGTTACTGACGAGTGTAGGTTCTGTAGGGAGGAGGAAGATACCCCCATTCACCTAGTCACGGAATGCTTTGGCATTGCGAGCCTAAGGAGAGAATGTCTTGGGCGAGAAACTTGTAAGAGTGAGGAACTAGCCTTGTTGAAGCCTTCACAGATATTAGATTTCATTAGATCTCTGGAACTGGAAGGCGAGCTGTGAAGGGTTTGACCAGAACTGCACTGTTTTCGTTTTGTATATAAATTTCGTTTTTCCAGATCTCAATCGAGAAAATTCTAACCAACACTCTCATGAGCCATTTAAAACAAACTAATTTCACACGAATTCAAAAATAACTGTGTATTTCCTCATTGACAAAATTCGAGTACAAAATTGGAAATACAGCGCGCCGAACTTCCCGGCCGTCGGATACCTACTTGCCGCCTCGAGAAATTTCGCTCACATGCCCCAAAGATCTTCCTGGCGACCAACGACTCGCCGCCTCGCTGATCCTCGCTTCGCGTCTCCTAGGTGCGTGTCTACCCATTTATTTCAATGCAAAAGATCCCAGCGACCGCTTCGCTTCGTCCAAGTGCGCATCTAATCTGCCTCGCGCCTAACGATTCTGATCTTCGCTTCGCGCCTCCCAAGTGAGCGCCTACCCATTTGATTCAGTGCAAATCGTGCCTGCGGAAAACAACTCTTCGCTTAGTCTCGTCTCGTCTCGTCCAAGTGAGCGTCAACCTTAAAGGGGCACAATAGACCTTAAGGTCGCAGTGAACTGTAACCCCTTTTCAAACTGAACTAAACCAAACTTAACTCTTTAACGGAACGTCCTTTTTTGAGTTAAGAGTGAATAAGACACAAATTAGAGTTGCAAGCTACATCTATTTGGTCATTTACATAAGTACATACATGTTTAATGGCATTGGTAACGTATTTTCAATATGAGCACAACTTAATAGAGAAAAATAATAAATATAATAATATATTCATCATCAAATTTTGTTGCTTATCTCCTATAAACACCTCCAATGAAAGGAGTATGATCAGGATGATGGTTGAAAAATCTCTCAGACTCCTGATGTCCAAGCAAACTATGCTGGTCCAAACCATTGTTGACCCCGTACACTTCCCCGCTTCCAGCGTACTTTTTAGCCCCAAAACTGCCTTTACCAGCATTGCTGTTACCAACGTAATGCTCTTGATCGTAGTGGCCTTCCTTCTTGCTTTCCCCAGCATTGAATTTTCCGTCAGCATGGCCGCCTTTGAAGGCTGAAGCAGCGTTTTCCCCGAAGGAACCGTGTTGACCGTTGAAGAAAACGTTGTTGCCTTCGTCGTTTTCCTCGTCGTAGTATTCTTCTGTTTTTCCTGATTCGTCCTTGTGGTGGGAGGTCTTGAAGCCTTTGATGCTGTGGCCTTTTTTGTGTCCGTTGTTGATCTTCTTTTGTTGGCCGTTGGCACCTGAAAATTAAGGATAAGGACTTTCAAATACTGAAAAGCGTTTGGTTTTACAACTTATGAAAATATCGATTTAAAAGGAGTGTTGACTCATGTTACGAATTCATATAAAATGAGGTTTTCCTCATAGAAGGAAGTTTTTGCAATCCTAAAAAAACATTTCAGTGGTCCTATTATTATTATCGTTAAATCAAATAAAGCTTATTTAAATTATGTTAGATATTTATTATCGACTATCACGTGACTGCGAACGGCAATTTGAGGTAGTTGACGTCACTATCCAATATTTTCATTGCAAATTCGAATGTTTTGTGCTCAGATCAACAAAATACATTCATAAAGCCGCGTTTCACAAAACTCCAATCACCTTGATTATTGAAATGCCATCATTTATGTGCAATTTTCAGTTCATTTTTGACATAAACCATCGACTTAATTCAAAATCAAATTTTATTCGAACTTATGAAGATGAAAGCTGAAAAAAAACAGAAAAGTTCAATTATTAGTTACAAGAACGATAATCTACAATTTCCATTATAATGGAGGATTTATCAAGGGTAAAGGTAGAAACTCACTATTATTGATTTCCGATGGTCGCAAGTTTCTCTGTTGAAAACAAGGATTTTTGTGCAGCGGAGCTTAAAAACGTGAAATTGTAAAAATTTAACTCAAATTCCTCATTTAAAATAGAAGAAACACCTTATAGAGCATTTATACACCGACGTATTCATTTTGAGGGCTTAGATTGAACTTTTTCACAAGGAATCAGGCAAAATCAGTTCGCTTCGACAGAAGTCAAAGTTTGTTTATTGTATATTGACGTAGATAATCATCATAACGTGACAAAATTGAGCATTTCTGCGGGAATTTCTAATTGTCTTTTCATTTACGTATTTTTTATTGGCAATTATTATATTTTCAAGAAAAAAGTAATTTTTTCGTGTTTGTATAAGGTTTATCTTTAAAATAAAATAAATTTCAAAAAGTAGTCAACATCCCTATTATATCAATAGGTATTCTCGTAAGGTTTCGTTTGATTTAGTTTTTAAATCAGTTTCTCTTAATTTGTGTTCGAATTAGAAATAACTACATGGCTTATTTGTACCATTTCACTGTTTGCCATGGTACAGAATCGTCAATTATATTATTAGTTTTGAGTTTTACCTTCTTGAGCAAACTGTTGAGCTCCACTGTAATGTTTACCATCTTCAAACAATTTCTTTCCAGCCTCCTCTTCATTATAGTAACCCGAGTCTCCCTTATTGTTCTTAACAGCCACCTGTCCATGATTATACCCTTCATGTCCTCCACTAATCTCTTCACCCTTCTTACCCTGAAGTTTTTCGTAGTTTTCATCAACGATACTCTTCTTTCCACCCCTGTATATATTCTTATCCACTATTTGTCCACCGTATCCCCTATGGTAAGGTGATCCGATGTACCCTGCACCCAAACCAATACCTGGACCATATCCAATGTTACCACCATAAGGTCCATACCCTCCATAGTGGTAGTCTGCACCTATAGGCCCGAATTTACCTAACCCGGCGCTGTATTCAGCTCCTGAGTAACCCGGACCAAAGTTAGACAGTCCAACGCCCGCTTCGTAAGGGTAGTAACCGCCCTCCACCACGTGGTAACCGTGGACAGGAATGGTGGACGCGGCAGTCTTCATTAAATCTTCAGATTGGAACCGATATTTGTACATGGGTTTCAAGTCTTCAGCAAGGGCCGAAGCCAAGATGACAACAGCGACAAAACCCCTCATTTCTTAGCTGTTTTCGAATGGTGGTGAAGAACTGATGACTCTAGCTCGTCAACGAGAGTTTAAATAGTAAATTAGATTGTTCTGGTTGATCGGGTTTTGTTTGTTTTGTGGGAATATTAGAAGTTTGGTAATAGGGTGAAAAAACGACGACCTTTGAATGGATTTGAAGAAGTGCAAGTCATCGATAGTTGTCGTGTGACTTGCAGGAAGTTCGACTTGAAGAGGACATTCATTTAGTCGGTTGATTAAGGCGTGAGTCCGATGGTTTTGACCCGTTTACGGTTTGAAAAGTTTGGAGGTTTTCCCACAAGACTATTAAGTGCTTATAGTAATTTTTATAGGTTCTTCATTAAATGAAGTAATTAAAATAACTTTGGTATTTACATCAGGATGCGACAGAGAAACTTGCAATTAAACAAAAACCTATGCAAATAACGCACATTATGAAAATTTCAAATTCATTCTACAACTGGAAGTGTTTTCAATGATAATTATTTTTATCAGAATTATGCATGCATATGTTATTCACTTTCATCGTTTTTCTTCAATACAGATGTTTTTTCCCAGCAGGAATAAAAAAAGATGAGATTATCAGATTTTGAATGTATTGGCTCCATTCTGAAATCAGTTGTTCTCGATCAAATCTAGTGATCAATAGTTTTTCTGTCGTTTGATTTTTTACACTCGATCGCTATGCAACGCGAAACACGCAATTCGACCCAAGAGGAACGTGCCCAAGCGGTAGTTTTGCGAGAAGAAAGGTGGACATACACAAGAATTGCAGAAAGGTTTGGAGTTTCCCATACAAGTGTGTCCAGAATGTTACAGCGATTCAGGGAGACAGGTATGAATGTCCGAAGACCAGTACAGAGTAGACCACGGGTAACAACTGCCATTCAAGAACGTTACTTGAGAGTTTCTTCGTTGAGACAACGGTTTGTAACCGCTCGCTTCCTTCAAAATCAGCTTGTGCAAACTCATGGGGTGCAAATTAACATTCAGACAATAAGAAATCGCCTCAGAGAATATAATTTAAGGTCTCATGTCGCAGCAAGAGGCCCAGCTCTTACCCAGCCCATCGAAGGGCGCGTTTGGATTTTGCGAGAGAGCATATCCATTGGGAAGAGGCTGATTGGGAAAGAGTTCTCTTTTGAAACATAGATTCTGCCTCTACCATTGTGATCGACGTTCCCCTGTATACAGACGTCCACATGAAAGATATGCTCAGTGCAATTTCCTGAATACTACTGGTTTCGGGGGAGGATCGATTATGGTATAAGGTGGAATATCTTTGACTGCTCGCACAGACCTAGTGGTCGTTGATAATGGAGCTATGAATGCTGATAGGTACCTATATAAGGAACATTCTTGAAGAGCATGTACCTAGTGCCATTTGCCCCATACATTGGTGAAACTTTCATTTTTATGGACGATAATACCAGAAGTCTCTTGAATGGCATGGCCAGCAAGAAGTCCAGATCTCAATCCTATTGAGCAGGTTTGGGACAACCTCAATAGAAAGCTGAGAAGTTCGGAAAATCATCCAGCTACTCTTAATGACTTAGGAATCCAACTCGGAGAAATCTGGGAAGGATTAGATCAGAACATTCTAAGATCACTTTCATTTCATTTTGAGTATGAACCGTCGTTGCCGAGCTGTAATTTATGCAAGGGGTGAAAATACCAAGTATTAAATCACTTATCAGCATTCCATTATTTTGAAAATTGTTTATTTCTCTTTTTTCACATAAGATTCGGTGAAATCCTGAATTTTTCTTCCATTTAATTGTCTTGTTTCGTTCAAAACCTTCCCGAGAAAACATAAAAAATAAGTTATGAAGTCAATGTAGAGTTTACTTTCATTAAAATTGAGATATTCAGAATGTGCGTTATCTAATTGTTTTGCGCAGTGTAGTTAAAACGGTATTTGCATAAGTTTTCGTCTGATTGAATCTCCAAAGTTTCTCTGGTTCACCCTGTAGAATCAGAATCAGAAACGTTTTATTGATCTCTTCAAATTTCGAATAAACACGTAGTTTTTAAAATCAGAATATTTGATACTGGGCATATGAAAACAGCTGATCATATCAGTGTTTTCGACGAAATAATGAATGTCTCAGCTAAACATTTTGGATCGAAGATTTGGGTTATCAGTTACATAATTATGATAAATTGAGAGTATCACAGGATGTGAACTCTTTTTGATACTGTTAATTGGAATAATTTTCATACGAAATGGATATTTTTTCAAATATTTTATTGATATATGAATTATTTTGAATTGAGAGCTAACAAAATACAATACATGAAACAAAAAAGAACCTAGCTGAGGTTGGTGCAAAACGGGGTACCATACTATTCTGGCGTATGATACCAGAGCACAGGGAAAAACCTCAGTAGAAAAAGCTTGTCTCGCCATTTTTACAAAATTGAAACTTAAAACTATTCGAATAAATACCTTCAATATTTAGATACAAAATACTCAATTCATGCTCTTGGGCCAGGAGGGTGTTTTAAACCAGGTCTGGCATTCCAAGTGATGACCGCCGCAGGACCCTATTGAAGGGTAATAATCTCCCATAGTGGCATTTCATCCTAAATATCGAATACAATTTCGGAATAATGATAAAAACGTGTGACAAACTTATGTCAAAATGACATAATATTTTATCGATAATTTGGTCAAATGAGACTGAAGAACGATCAATATTCATGGATCAATACCATCGATTTTACCATTTTCAAGCAGTCCAACCACAAATACCAGCAATTTCTGGAAAATGATTCATAGTGAAAGGACCAGTAGGTATGTCCGTAAATGAAGGTCTCTGATAAAGCACTTCACAGTCAATTAATTTATTAATTTCGAAAAGCAGCTTCCGTCTGTGTGTCTAGGTTGTTTTTCTTCCTTCAGTTAATTTTCACGGAATTATTTCATGATGGAATCTATTGTGATCTCGATAAAAATAGGGGATTGGTTTGGAATGCTGCAAACCGGGTGCAATCGTAATCGTTTTAATTGAATCGAAGGCAGCGCAGTTTCAGACTACTTGATTGGTCTTTTGTTCTTTGTTGAAAGTAGATCAGAGCAACTGGAGAATGATGAGTTTTTGTTACTTGGTTGTTCTACGAATGGAGAACGTTTGCTGAATTTTCCAGAGTTTTGGAGATATCGTTTTTCTGAAACTAGTGCTCCTATATCGTTTTGCTCATGTCTGTTTTTCGAATTTTGAGCCAAAATGTTCTCAAACGAAACGATGAGGTTCGACTCTGATGACAATTCTTTAATCCGCGGCAAGGTTCGTTAATTATTAGCAAAATCGAACAGGCCCTTCAAAATTTTTGTTCCTTAATATCTAATATCCCAGACGGAACAAAATCAATCGGATCATTGAAAAGCAAAATCTGTATTTCCACAACAAAATATCCGATTCGAGTGAAAATAAACATACTTTGAGAGAGGAGATAAAGGGTTTTCCAATAAGAGTTGTTATTTTCAATAACCCGCTATTTCGGTAGATATCACGTTTGAAAATGTCATTTTTTATATTTGACATGTAGATACTACACCATTAATAAAAATGGAACGATACATGCTTCAAGAATGCATTGAAATTATTAAAATTCACTATAAAAATTTGGCAGAGGCGGTTCGTAAAACTCGAACATTTTTGGGTCGTCGTGAAGCACCTTGTCAGACCGCAATAAAGAAATTGGTGAAAAAATTCGATCTGTTGGGACAAGTTAGTGATGTGAAGAATCAAACCCGTGCACGTCGCTCAAGAACAGACGAGAATATTGCTGCTGTAGCCGAAAGTGTTGAAGAAAACCCAGGTTTGTCCATTCCTCGTCGTACTTTGGAGTTAGGCATTTTTTATGGCCGAAATTGGATAGTATTGATCTAGAAAACGTTTACTTTCAACAAGATGGCACCACGTGCCACACAAGCAACGAAACCATTGATCTTTTGCGGGAAAAGTTTCCGGACCGTGTTATCTCTCGAAGAGGTGATCACAATTGGCCACCGAGATTTCTTTCTTTGGGACCACGTGAAAGAGAAGGTATACGCCAATAGCCCATCGTCGATTCAAGACCTCAAAGATGGAATTCGTGAGGCTATCGAGAACATAGCGCAGCCACTTTGCGATTTGGTTATGGAAAATTGTATTAAAAGGATATGGTTCTGTAAGCGTGGTCGTGGTCATTTGCCTGATGTTATTTTCCACTATTAACAGCATAGCTTCTTCTTTATAATGAAAAAAACATCCGATCATTTATATTGAAAATGGCATTTTTCTTTGAATATCAAAATAACACCTCTTATTGGAAAACCCTTCACTTATACTGAATGTACATGCAGGATTTCAAGAGATTTGCATAATTCAGAACCATAGAAGTAATTTTTTCTGAATTATTCATTTTTCCGAATAATTCAAAATTTGTCAGTCTGATCGAGTTAAAATTTGCAGTTAAATGTTCAATGCCAATCCAAAGTTATACGAAGAAATTTGCCGGAGTTGCATTTATAAATTCAGTAACAATCTCCAGGGCTTTTCTTGAATTTTCGCTTTTGTAGCTTCAAAAGTGAAACTAATGAATATTAAGATTTCAAATCCAATGTCACAAGGCCAAGCTGGGCTTCAAATAGATCTGCCAAGTGAAGATCAACTATATCAAGGTTTTTATTTCTGAAATGTATTTTTATAATTTTTTCAAACCTCTGCCTCAGACGCTTTCGGTGGCCTTCTCCTAAAATCATCTAAAAGAAATGAGAATACCGATCAATCCAGTTCAATCAACAACCGATTGTTGTTGCCACCACATTCACCCTTGGCCTTTAGAAATGCAGTTTTCAACCACCAAATCCAAAACCAACCCCCGTCTACGCATACCAAGCAGCATTTCGATTTTATCCTGCGCCATACGTTCTTCAGCGCCTCCGGCTATCAGTGGCCACATTCGTAAACTGAAACGGCGCACCCTTCTACATTATTTGTGTTGAATAAAATATGAATAATCAGTGAATCTTGCGATCTCTGACCCCGTGCTAGAAGCTCCGAGCTCAATTTTCTTAAGTGCTTGATTCAGGTGGAGAAAAGCAGTGTCCAAAATGTCGATCAGGGAGGTTTTGGAGGAGGAGACTGATGAGTAAGTTGATCCAAGTTTTAGAGGCCAGATGTCCGAGTTTCGTAGTTTTGGTTTTGTCGATAATTGTTGTTTGGTTGTTATTATGCAACTGGTTTCTTTTCCTCTGTCTCAAACTTTTTTAAATTGGTTATTTTGGGCTGATCTAGTTTTTCTAATGGATTTTGTTAATGCGATAATGTAATTTCTTGAAATATTATTTTACTCTTAGAGTTTCACAAAAAAATTGTGAAGATCTTGACGGATATACCTTGTCGTAATACTTGAGGACTCTAGCTTTGAATTGTTTGATGATGTTACTGATTCGAGTGCTTTTCATAGGTCTAAAGACGTTACAATCTTTGTTTTGAGTTTTGTTATCGTAAGAAATAGTTTTTATTTTAGCCTGAATCCCTAGTGTAATATTAGGTCTTGAAGCCACAGGTGAAAGAATTCATCTGTTGTTTTTGTAATTGGTGAGAGATTTCAACACGAGGAAGCAACTCTCGAAACCATAAGAATATACAGGGTGTCCCGGAAAATGTGGGAAATCTGTCGGATTTAGATAAAACACAAAAATGAAGATGACAAGTTCCCATAATTTTTTTCCTAGCGGCCCTCCCTACGAAGATACGACCTCCTAAATGGCGCCACTGGAAATCCATTTTAGTGGAATAAGTTTCAAACTACTCGATATAATTTGGTGAAAATTTGATATGATTAATAGTATTAAGGACCTCCAAAATCACCGCACTCAAATTTCAATTAGCTTGTTCAGTTTACCAGGGGTGGACTGGGTTGTACATTTCAATGATTACATTTTTAACACCCTGTATGATAAGGTGCTAAAAAAAACAAATTTGGATACCTTGAGCATTAAGCTAAAGAAAAGTTACTCTTGTTCAATATCAATAAAATGAACCGTTTTAGAAACAAAATAATGAAAGAAGTAAGTAATTGAAATTTATTCCACTAAATTCCAGTGGCGTCATTTAGGAGGTTGTATCTTCGTAGGAATGACCGCTAGGAAAAAACATTATGGGAACTTGTCATCTTATTTTTTTATGTTTTATCTGAATCCGAGAGATTCCCACATTTTCCGGGACACCCTGTATACGGAATGTTAACGAATAGTTAGACCTTTATTACTGCATTAGTGTTACGAGAAATGTGAAAATGGACATATGCTTCACTCCAGTTATGTTTGTTATTGAAATTAAAAAAAAAATGATTCCCTTCTTTAATGTTCAAGAAAATCAAATTCAAGAATTTCGAAATCAATTTTTAAAACATGTTCATTAGCCTAATAAGCATTTCTGGTGTTTTCCAAAAAAAATCATTATAAAAATAATGAACCCTCCGAAAACCATAGCGATTATATGTTTTTTGTTTCGCTTTCAGATTTTCAACAGAGAATTATTGAAATCACCGAAATAAGTGAATTCAAACGATTAAAACTGGCGGTTCCGTGTGACGTACGCGTTAGCATTAATTCCTTTGGTTTTATAGTTTCAAATATTTTATTCATTACCTATTGTTCGAGGCTTTTGAAGCATTTTTGATTCGCAAAACCGCAGACGCAATATAAAACATATTGAGTGTTTGCACTTCGCTACCATAAACGAAATATGATAGTCTTGTTTATCAATGAATAAACAGAAATTATGATCCTATATGAAGAGTTATAAACTGTAATCTGATAAGGTCTTTGAGTATCTATATTATATCGTATAGAGATTCGAAAGGACCGCTCAAATACCATTCACTATTTCCTTTTATCGTATAGCAACCTAATACAGTGGGACTTCCCTATGACGAAATCGCCAAATCCGCATAAAAATTCGTTATAAAGATTTTTCTTTATACAGAAAATTTGTTTCTATAGTCGGCAATGTCGCGGTCGACTTCACTGATAAATTTAAGTTTATCATTCAAACTTAAGAACTTACTTTTAGACATTTTCCTACAACTTTCACACTAGCGTAATGGTTATATTGAAACCAAACAGCCGGGGGTGTATTTAAAACTGTTTCAGAAGGATCTCTCTGCCCGCCGTAATGATTCAGTTTAAGGTCGGGATTTATTACGTACGTCCGGAAAATTTTCGGAAAAAACACACCCTTATACCTTCTTAGCAATACCCATTCAAAGAGTGATGTTCTTTGAATATTTCGTTATAGAGAGAATTTACTTCGTTTAAGAGGGTGTTTTTAACATGGAATTTGGATTCAAGGTACAATGTCTTGTACGCAATTTGTTATACAGAGAGATTCGTTATACAGAGGTTCGTTATAGGGAAGTTCCACTGTATTTGCATTCAAAATGTGAACAAATCCGAAATCCTTTTCAAGTGCTCAGAATATTTCGAGAAACTCTGGAAAAGCAAATAAAGAATTTTTATTCCATTTTCATTATTTTCCGAGACACTGCCTGTAAGGTTTTATTTAGAAAAAATGCTTTATACCTATAGGGTGTCCGGAAAAGCAGGAAATTTTCCGCATGCAGATAAAACATATCTACAAAATAGAACAACAAGTTTACTAAGGGCAAACTAGGTTGTACATTTTATGCTTACATTCTTAACACCCCGTATGATAAGCAGTTCAAAAAAAATTGGATACCTTGAAAATTTAGCGAAAGAAAAAGTAGTACTTCTATTCATTATCGAAAAAATAAACCGTTACGAGAAAAATCAACATTTATGGTGAATTTTTTCAAATATAATAATTTTTTTTAAATTCCTTTACTAACGAATTGACCATGTTTTTCAACATAAAAGTTGATTTTTCTCGCTATTTTCTCTTCACAATATTAATACACTGAATGGTGATTTAACCATAACATCTTTCGTAATAAAATTTGACTAAAAACACCAAATAATCAAGCCTGTTCACGAAGATAAGGCGATTTTGATCCAGATAGCAAGATCTATAGCTTCGCGGTTCACCATTTAGTGTCCACTCCTCACTCTTTACTTCTATTTCATCCTATTTCGTTCACTCACAACTCAGTCGATAAGTTGTTAACCTAAGCGGTTTTACTTCGGTACACTCGTTCAAAGTTGCTGCGATAAAAGGTTAGAAAATGAGTGAAAATGGTTATAAAGAAATGGTGCGAGAGGAAGAAACAATGACTAAGGAAAACGGTGATAAAAGGTAGAAAAGATCAGAGCTTTTTTAGAGTTCATTATGTGCTATTTATCTTAGATCATATGGTTACACTTTCGCTAAGTCTGATATCAATATAAACTAGTTGCTTCATCGAGGTCAAGTTTAATAGTGTTGTCCTTGTCAATTGTGATCGAGAGTTCCGTTATACAGGGTATTCAACTTATGACTGGATCGATACATTCTTACCTAAAGTTACAAGAATTCGTTCCTTAGTTGAAATTGATGAATTTGACATCTAATTGTGAAATTATTCGAGAGGACTTGATCATTTTCCTTCCAAAATTAATTTGTAATTGTAAAAATTTTCGAAAATTATTTACTGACATTTATATTCCTAATAATAAATAGCATTTGGTTTGTAACATTCTTAGATGAACAAACAACCAAAACTTCCTAACTTAATGGATATTTTCTTTTATAATTTTTTATTGTTACTTTATAAAACTCAGTAATTAGTGTTATGTTTCGCAGTAAACATTGAAATTTTTCTCTAATTGATACATTTCATCAAAAATAATATTGTTATGGAAAAAAATGTATCGTTTGAAACTTCTTTTTGGGATGATCGTTAATTTATGTTGAATAATATTTCATCATATTTTTCTTTTATCAAAAAAGTGGGTGTTTTTTCAACTAATCATGAAAGTGCGCCTATAGTGTAAACCCCATTACTTTTCGAAATACATAATTCAATTAAAAAACTTTTGGGTTAAAATACGTTGTGAATTATTGTTGCAATATTCTACTATATTCTCTTCTGTTGACTAAAATATTAATCTAATTAACTTGGCACTAAACACACTAGGTATCTATGGTAATTAAATTCAAAATTTCGTTAAAATTCATTGATTACTTAACAACATGAACCAGATTTGAAAGCTTTCGGGATCAAAGGTAACTACGCAAAATGTTGTTATCATGCCATTACCAAAAATTGGAAATTAACGCAATTATTTTCGATGTTTACATCCTCTATTTTTGTTTATATTTGTATATCGTATTAATGAACTGATATTAGGATAGTATTGATTCCATACATGTGAAATATACAGGCGTTTTGTATTTCTGTGCAGAAAGTTCCATTTTTTTATTTTATTTATTTATTTTTTATTTCTCACAATTATTTCATTTTTTATTTCTTTTTTTCCCAGTCCCAGTCCAGTGTTTCACATGCAGTTTTATTGTTGGAACGAAAAAACAGATTCTTAATAGTTTCTCAACTTTCAGGTATTTCAATGGAACTGTCAGGCTCAAGAATCCTCACTTGGAACTTATGGATCAAGATATTTTATACCACTTGGCGTTAGGCAGTGGATCACACGACTTAGTCGAAATGTTTGGAGATGTTAAAGTGAGTTTGAGGACACTTAACCAATGTTTAAATATTTCCTCATAGACAATCAATCAATACCTAAATCTACTATATTTTTCTTTCAGTTCGTTTGTATGGGAGGTACCCCAAAACGTATGGAAACATTTGCATACTATATCATGGAATTAATTGGCCACAAATTACCAACTGGTACAACTCTCTTAGACATCAGCCAGTATTCTTACAGATACAGCATGTACAAAGTTGGTCCAGTATTATCCATAAGCGTGAGTATACACTTTTTAATTTCCATATCTTTTACAATTCTTGAATATTACTGCCGTTTATTCCTGGAACAGATTCAAGCATCGAAATCGAGCTTTTTATACGCAAGTACCAACGTTCTATGTTGAACGCTCTATTGACCACTTTCTTCTACAACCTACCGTTTTCAAAATATTTCGAATAAACTTGGTGGCAGATGAAAAAAAATTTTTTTTCATGTTTCGTTGTGAATAAATCGGTCTCTGTTCATCCGATTAGAATGATTGGGTACGTTCAGAAGCACTCAACTGTTGGCAACAGTTGAGTAAGTTAAGAAAGCGATAGCGTTCAGTAAAATCGCTGACAAAGCGATGTTTCTCAGCAGATGTCGATTTCTGGCAGCGGTAAAAATTTACGCTTTACCTATAACTCATCTGACCGCTGAGACATGCGCATTTACCCATTATTTTGTGATTTGTTTATGTTTAGGGTTTTTAGGTGAAGTTTATTAAGGATTATTTTGCTTACTGGCGTATTTCGAAAATATTTATCAAAAAGGATTGTCTGGTTACAATTTAGGTCTGTCAGAAGAAAACCAACAACTTGTTGTTGAATAAAAAAATATGGTTATGTATCATGATATGTCAGATTTGTAAATCACTCAGCGAAGCGTTCAGAAGATTTTCATCCGCTGAAACTAAACTCTACACAGCTGATTTTTGCTTTATACCAACAGTTGAGTGCTTCTGAACGTACTCATTGATACCTCATTTTATAGGTAAATTCATTCTCTACAAACGCCCTATTGACCACTTTTTTCTGTAACCTATCGTTCTAAAATTATTTCAAAAAAACTGGGTAGCAGATGAAAAAAAATTTTTTTTTCATGTTTCGTTGTGAATTAATCTCTGTTCATCCGATTAGAATGATTGATACCTCACTTTATAGGTAAATTAATTCTCTACAAACGCCCCATTGACCACTTTCTTCTATAACCTACCATTTTAAAAATATTTCGAAAAAAGTTGGTTGCAGATGAAAAAAAATTTTTTTTCATGTTTCGTTGTAAATAAATCGGTCCCTGTTCATCCGATTAAAATGATTGATAACTCATTTTGTAGGTAAATTAATTCTCTACAACGCCCCTCAGACCACTTTCTTCTATAACCTACCGTTTCGAAAATATTTCGAAAAAACTTGGTAGCAGATAAAAATTTTTTTTTTCATGTTTCGTTGTGAATAAATCTGTCTCTGTTCATCCGATAGAAATGATTGATACCTTATTTTATAGATAAATTAATTCTCTACAAACGCTCTTTTGATCACTTTCTTCTATAACCTACCGTTTCAAAAATATTTCGAATAAACTCGGTAGCAATCGGTAGCAAATGAAAAAATACATTTTTTCATCTTTCATTAGAAATATTTCGATAACTGTTCATCCGATTAGAATGATTAATACCACATTGCATAGGTAAATTAATTCTCTACAAACTCCTTATTGACCACTTTCTTCTATAACCTACCGTTTTCAGAATATTTCGAATAAACTCGGTTGCAATCGGTAGCAAATGAAAAAATACATTTTTTCATCTTTCATTGGAAATATTTCGATAACTGTTCATCCGATTAGAATGATTGATACCACATTGCATAGGTAAATTATTTCTCTAGAAACGCCCTATTAATCACTTTCTTCTATAACCTACCGTTTCAAAAATATTTCGAATAAACTCGGTAGCAATCGGTAGCAAATGAAAAAATACATTTTTTCATCTTTCATTGGAAATATTTCGATAACTGTTTATCCGATTAGAATGATTGATACCTTATTGTATAGGTAAATTAATTCTCTACAAACGCCCTATTGATCACTTTCTTCTATAACCTACCGTTTCAAAAATATTTCGAATAAACTCGGTAGCAATCGGTAGCAATTGAAAAAATACATTTTTTCATATATCATTGGAAATATTTCGATAACTGTTTATCCGATTAGAATGATTGATACCTTATTGTATACCTAGGTAAATTAATTCTCTACAAACGCCCCATTGACCACTTTCTTCTATAACCTACCGTTTCAAAAATATTACGAATAAACTCGGTAGCAATCGGTAGCAAATGAAAAAATACATTTTTTCATCTTTCATTGGAAATATTTCTTGTTTTCTGTAGAGAGCTGCAGATTTTGTGATTCCATACGATTTTTTTCAGCATGGAATGGGAGTGCCATCTATTGGAATCCTCCTTCACGAAATTATCAAACTAATGTATCACGCTAGAGTTAGGAATCCTATATTCTTCAGGATTGGAACCTGTGGTGGAGTTGGACACGAAGGAGGAACAGTTGTTATATCCAACGACGCCATCGATGGTCTTGGAAATCATTATTATGAAGTGGTAAGGGTTGATCTCATCTTCTTGAAAATTTGAAGGAGATTAGGTATTATTATCGTGAATTTTTTTATAGCCAATGCTTGGAAAGAACGTGAGACGACCTGCTGTATTCGACCAGCAGCTTGTAAGAGAATTGAAGGCTTGTATTGATCCAGATGAACCTTATGACACAGTGGTGGGGACCACGATGTGTGCCAATGATTTCTATGAAGGTATTTACTTGATGAAACCATATTTTACTGTTTAACTTTTATCACAGAAATTTTTGATATCAAAATAGAAAACATTTGAAGATGTCTGATGGGTGAAAATTCAACGGAGGAAGAAACATTCAAAATGCTTTGTCATTCATGAACTTGAGCAGTATTTAGAATATTTTCGAACGAATCAGAGTCTTTTTTTGCCAAGTCCTTCGACATTCTCCTCAAATTCTTCGAATGAGATGAAGAGAGAATTAACAGTTATTTTAACACGTGAGCTCAGTTGATTACAAGATTTTTCCGACGATCTCAATATGAATCGTGTATAAAAATACATTCTCATTTTGCACAAGACATACATTTGACATATTGAAATTTCTATGTTTCTAAGTTCCAGTAGAGTTTTGACATTTCTTGTAGTGCTTCTGAATACTTTGTGTGCGGTTGCTATGAGGATTGCACCTTGAAATAGCATTAATTGAACATTAAAATGGGTCATTAATGTTCAATTCCGTAGACATGAAAACCATCTTTTATTTCTATGTCGACGAAAAATATTATTTCTAATATTTTCCGTCTATCTCAAAATAAAAGGTGGTTTAATGTGTACGAAATTGACCATTAATGACCCATTTTAATGCTCAATTTTTTCTATTTCAATGTGCAATCTTCATGGCAACCGTACACAAAGTAGTCAGAAGCACTACAAGAAATGTCAAAACTTTACTGGAACTTAGAAACATAAAAATTTCAATATGTCAAATGTATGTCTTGTGCAAAATGAGAATGTATTTTAATCAAGAATTTATACACAATTCATATTGAGATCGTCGGAAAAATCTTGTAATCAACTCGGTTATTAATCGAGCGATTAATGGTCTCGAACTATCAACGCGAGAGCGGAGCCAACGCATTATAATATCTTGACCATTAGTCGCTGTCTTTAATAACCTAGTTGATTGAATAACTATAATCGTATGTATTTCTTTATATGAATTTTTTTTAGGGCAAGGTAGATTAGATGGCGCATTTTGCGATTATACGGAAGCGGAGAAAATGGAATATCTGCAAAAGTTGAGCGACCAAGGGGTGGTAAATATAGAGATGGAGTCTATTCCCTTTGCTGCTCTGACACACCACGCCAATATCAAGGCAGCTGAAGTTTGTGTTACACTCTTGGACAGACTAAAAGGAGATCAAGTGAGGAAAATTTCAGTCCACATATCAATGTTTTTTTATCCTTATTTTATTTAGGGTGTTGGTGAATAAGTGCGACAGACTTCAGGAGGTAATTCTGCGTGAAAAAATTACGACATTATGCTAAAGGGGTTTTCAATAAGAAGTGTTATTTTAATATTTAATGAAAAATACCATTTTTCAATATAAATGATCGGATGTTTATTTCATTTTAAAGAAGAAACTATTCCGTTAATAGTGGAAAATAACATCAGGCAAATGACCACCACGACCACCTTTACAAGACCATATCCTTTTAATGAAATTTTCCATAACCAAATAGCAAAAGTGGCTGCCCTAAGTCCTCGATAGCCTCACGAATTCCATCTTTGAGGTCTTGAATCGACGCTGGGCTATTGGCGTGTAGACCTTCTCTTTCACGTGGCCCCAAAGGAAGAAGTCGCGAGGTGTAAAATCACAAGATTTGGCCAATTGTGATCACCTCTTCGAGAGATAACACGGTCCGGAAACTTTTCCCACAAAAGATCAATGGTTTCGTTGCTTGTGTGGCACGTAGCGCCGTCTTGTTGAAAGTAAACGTTGTTCAGATCAAAACTATTCAATTTCGGCCATAAAAAACTTTTGTGGAATGCCCAATTCAAAAGAAAGACGAGTAATGGACAAACCTGAGTTTTTTTCAACACTTTCGGTTACAGCAGCAATATTCTCGGCTGTTCTTGAGCAACGTGCACGAGTTTTATTCTTCACATCATCAACTTGTCCAAACAGCTCGAATTTTTCCAACAATTTCTTTATTGCGGTCCGACAAGGTGCTTCACGACGACCCAAAAATGTTCGAGTTTTACGAACCGTGTCTGCCAAATTTTCAGCATTTTTATAGTGAATTTTAATAATTTCAATGCGTTCTTGAAGCGTGTTTCGTTCCATTTTTATTAATGGCGTAGTTTCTACTTGTCAAATGTCAAAAAATGACAGCTGCAAACGTGAGATCTTCCCAAATAGCGGGTTATTCAAAATAACACCTCTTATTGGAAAACCCTTTATATAACTCGGGTCCGCGATACGGGGTTGTTGAAGTTTTACTGAAAAACTGACTGAAAAAATTATACACCACTGAGATATTTCAAACTCACAATCATCTTTGAATTCTTCGTGTGAATCGCGACAAAAAATCTCCCTTGCCTTTTTCCGTATGATACAAAAAAATAAAACATCTTAACTCGTATTTGTATTTTCTTTAACACATTACTTAGTGAGACGCTGCGTTAGAGTATTTAATTTTTTGAATCAAAACTGCGCTCAACAGGATGAATTTTTTTCATAAATTCAAGGAAGAATTCAAAAAATATAGTAAGTTTGAAATATCTCAGGGTGTATCATTTTTTCAGTCGGTTTTTACGTAATATCATTCGCAGATAAAGGTTATTCAACATAACGTGGTTATTTTTCATGTAGAATCACCGTTATTCACTAACACCCTGTATTTTAAACAGAATTGAACATAATAATCTTAAAATTTTCAGGTGTTGGCACCTAAAGAAGTAATGAACGAATGGCAGATCAGACCTCAGAAATTAGTGGCAGCATATATCAAAAAATACCTGCAAACGAAAGGTAGATTACCTTCATCTGGCCACGGGCCTTGGTCCGTTAAGAGTCCAAGAAGGTTCAAGTTGGTACAGCAAGAATCAGAAATAATCGATTAAGCTAATTTCGGCTTTTTACATCAGTCAGCCTTTTTTTCGATAACCGATTTTTGTATTGTATTAGCACTGCCATTTTCGCACAGTTTCTTGAATTTTGTGTGATATTTAGTTGATAACGGAAACACTCGGTATTTAAAATCAGGCTCAAAAGTGAAGAACGTATGATAAAGACTAATATACAGTGTGTTCGGTCATGACTTAGCGATAATTTAAAGTCATTAAATATACCTAATATTATCGACAAAAACACCCAAACTTGGGATTTTACCCACTTAGTTTTGGAGTAGCCCCCATTTTTAATTTACTTTTTTATTTTCGTTGACCCTTCCGAATGATATCGATTTCTTTGGACATAAAGGTTCTACAGATGTGAAAAAAATGTTTTTTGAAAGATGATACTACCACCTCTCATTGAAATATAACAATATAAAAACATTCAACTTGAAAACGCCATAAAAACTTCTTTAAAAAAGTTCATAGTGAAAATATGTATTGATTTTTTCAGTAAATCCGTAATAATACAAGAACTAGCACATTGAAGTATAATTTTTTTTCAATAATTTAACACGCAAGGATATTAGCTACAAAACAACACTCACATCATTTCTGTAAGTTACAAAATTTGAAAGTTATTGCTGTTCGAACATGACCCTTATGAAAATTGGTAACATAAAAAAAACTCAGTACTGTACTTTCGATAATTTTGAAAGATCAAACAAACAAATTAATCCTAAAAATTGCTCAAAATGGCCGCCTCTGCTCTGTAGACAGACAGTGGCCTTCATGACGACCTGTCTTGTGTCTTTTGCTCGCGTAGTGATCATGTTCGAGCAGCAGTAACTCTCAAATTATGTAACTTACAGATATGATGTGAGTGCTGTTTTGTAGCTTGCGTCCTTGCGTGTTAAATCATTGAAAAAAAATTATACTTCAATGTACTAGTTCTTGTACTATTGCGGATTTACTAAGAAAATCAGTACATATTTTTACTATGAACTTTTTAAAGAATTTTTTATCGCATTTTCAAGTTGAATGTTTTTATATTGTTATACTTCAATGAAAGGTGGTAGTATCATCTTTCAAAAAACATTTTTTCCACATCTGTAGGACCTTTATGTCCAAAGAAATCGATATTATTTGGAAGGCTCAACGAAAATAAAAAAGTAAATTTTAAATGGGGGCTACTCCAAAACTAAAGGGGTAAACTTCCAAGTTTGGGTGTTTTTGTCGATAATATTAGGTATATTTGATGACTTTAAATTATCGCCAAACACACTGTACATTTGACCTTACCATCATTTTATACCTACTTAAAAAAAGAGTTATAAATGATGAAAAAAAGTTACAAAAAATAACAATAAATTCATCTCTGATTTCACAGATTCACTTAAGAGTAAACAGCAGTGGGATCGTCCAAACTTTTTGAAACTACGTCATTTAAACTGAAGTTTTTCTGGAACAGCTTCCTTGATTGAATAAAAATGTGCGTAGAAATTATCGCGATCATTTTCCCGGACACCCTGTATACCTTCCCTGTCATTGGTCATAGCGTACAAAAAAGTAAAGACCTCGACATTTCGCATGAATCATATCGATCTTCATCTTCGGCTATCAACTTTGTATCTACAAGAAAACTGAATTTTGTGCATGCTTTTTTGTGTTCATTTCATCGTATTATTTAAATTTAAGACATAATTAACTAATATTATTAGCAGAATTGTAAATATCACTCAGGTGGAACTTTTGACTCAAACTTATCGATTCTAACAAAAAACGTATCGTAAACGAGTTTACCACAATTAATGATTAATTTAAAATACCATATAAGAAACTGTGTAACAAACATATCTTCAATTTTTTACGAAAACTTTTTATAACATCTATCTTTCTTATTGGTATGTTTCTAAAACTTTTTGAAATAATAATAATGTCGTTTTTTTCATGCAGAATCATCGTCTCATATTGTCTAACACCCTGTATATTACCACAGATTCCTGGTGAAAAAAAAAATTCTGGTATGAAAACAAAACTTGTTTATATTTTTACTTTTTTTGCATATGTGCGTATGATTAAACTTTCGTCACTCAAGTGAAAAATAACTTAGGTAAGAATAATTAAAACAAAAAATCGGATCGTTTTTCACTTCTGAAAAATGTGTAGAAGAACGAAGAAAAAATTTCAAAAATAAAACCTTTTTTCTAATAAATAAGAATTTCGCGAATATAAAATAAAGATAAAAATATGTTACGCTATACTAAAAAGAATATCTCTTACTGTTTCACGCCTTTTTATTTTCTGATTCTTGTTTTTTTGTCTGCTATTGTTATCATTTACTTCAAACTTCCCTTTTTAGGCAATATATGTCCGAAGAATTTCTCTTAGACAACTTTTATTGGACCACCTTTCAAGAAATCAAGTTGACCCAGTTTACGATCGTTACTATTTTTTTTTGTATTAATTTATTTTCGAAATAAAATTTATTTTTTGTGTTTTTTATTTTTTCAAACACAACTTGTTTCTAGCATTTTTATGGAACTCGTGATTTAACTTTCTCTCGGACAAAACTAGAGTTTGAAAGGTTTTTTTTCAATCTAATGATTTTTTTATTTGTCGTCTAGAGCTTTCAAAAATTCGAATCAACATTTCGCTATTGGTTCTTCAGTTATGTCACTGTTTTGTTTGATATGTAGCTATATACGCGACAATACAGTAAATTGATAAGAGAATTTTACATAGGACAGTGTAAATACAACGATGAAACTATTGTGATTATTCACGCAAACCTGTTATGTATTTTAATTGTTGAAACTGCTAATGTTGATATATTATTGATAAGGAAATCCGATATTTTGAAATTCGAATAACGTCATAAAAACGTTTTTATTACATGAATTTTGCTAGTTTGATTGGATTGTAGGTGATAAGATAATGTTTTGAAAATTTTTGTCGGATATTATTTATTACTGCTTATATTGAAAGCGCAATTTTGAAAATGCCGCTTTATATGGTTGTCATTAAGTTTCGCTAGCGATAAAACAAAATGCGTCATTGTTGAAATAATTTATTGCAATAATTTTTGATTTCAGCTATTTTGACAGAGAAAAATTCATTTAATTTGAATGATCATACACATATAAAACATTTGAAAACTTATGAAATAATGAACCAACACAGCACGTATTGAGAAAAATGTCATAAATCGAACATTTTGAATAATATTGATGTATTTGTATAATGTTGAAGTAATACTAGGTAAAAACGATTGATTGAATAAGTTAAGAAACCATTAAACAATAATTTTCATGTGAAATTTTGTATCTTGATTGATGTCCATATAATAATCATTAAATAAATGTCGCCTGTTAAAATAAATTTTTGGCAGATATCATCCTACTTATTGAATATTGTTTCCATGTTAAAATTGATTTTTACTTTTTTTTAATTTATATTTGAAATACTCATTTGATTCTTTTTAATAAATGTACAGGATGAATAATTAGAAAAAAATTGTTATGCATTCTGAGAAATGATTATAAAATTGTTTATATTTCTACAGCTACTTCGAAAAGTTTACACTGAAAAAACTTAGATAAAATATTATCTGCAGACTCCCATTTGAGTATGGATAAGGTATGTATTATAGAATCTGAAGAAAACATTAGTTATGAGTTTGATAATTATTTATTACGCACGGTGGATGAAGACAAAAGAAAAGTTACTCCAGATAATACAATAATCTTCAGATAAACATATTTTTCGAAGAGTTTTTTGGATATACCCTAAGATAAGTAATTAGAGTTATAATTCTCCCAAGAATATATAGCAGCTATAAAAACGAATCATTCAATTCTAATGTTTCTTCCAGATTGAAAAATTGTAGAATTAGTCATAGATAATAATATAAATACGACAATTTTCACCTAATAGAGTACATGCGTCAATTGCTGTATGATATTCTACATAGATTTTCATAGCTTAAGTAACGGTCACTTTATTGATTGATAAACTCATTATATTCCCGCCAGTTTACCACCTCTCTTCTATTCAAATAGGAGATTCAACAGATCTCGTCAGATATCAAGTGCATTTCTAGTGCATCAGAATGGAAAAGCTAATTGGAAGAAAATTCGATGATGAGCATTCAAAGTGAGTACAAATTTTGTAAATGAAATGAAAATAATTACGAGAGACAAAAAACCGCTTTTGAGCAGTTAGAACCGTCAAATTTGTTCGATTGTCGATTTATTCATTTGGTAATAGAACTAACTCGGGGAATACCCTAATGTGAATCATAGAAAGAATGCCAATAGAATTATAAACATTGATTTGAAATGGACTTTACATCTTTATTTATATGTGAAAAATATTAGATTAAACCTTATTGTCCGTATATATTTCTGGCAGTCTGAATAGCTTCAACTAAACTGAAACACGTGAATTGTCTTTTTTTTGCAATGGTATTGAACATTTCTCAACCCTTTGCTGCAACCCGAACCGATCTCACACACCCAGTATGAGAATAATAGGAGTGATAATTTCGAAATTACTCTTAAATTAATGAACCGATTACTTCAAAATTGAACGTGAGAACATGAGGATCATTACTCTGCACCTGCATAGCAACTTTGAGAGTCATAGGTGGCATAGTTTCGGAAATATTGCGAATACTGTAAAAATATTCCAATCTGAATAAGTCAGAAATGAATAAACCGATTTCTACAAAATTCTGCAGAAACATGAAGATCATTATTTTGCTCTTACACACCAAGTTTGAGAATGACGGAATATTATCTTGGAATATTATCAACAGAATGTTATCACGGAATATTATAGACTGAATATAATCATGGAATATTATCAACAGGATATTATCGACTGAATATCATCACGGAATATTATCAACAGAATAAAATCACGGAATATCATCAACGAAATATTATCATAGAATATTATCCACAGATTATTCTACATCTTAGTTGAAAAATGTATTTTTTCATTCTTTCATCAACTGAGTATTATCCACGTAATATGATAAGCAAAATATTATCCACGGAAGCTTATCCACAGAATATTATGCATAGAATTTTATCCACGAAGTATTATTCGCGGGGTATAATTCACGGAATATTACCCACGGAGTATTATCCACATAGTATTATCCACGGAGTATTATCCACTGAGTATTATTCACAGAGTATTATTCGCGGAGTACTATTCACGAAGTATAATACTCTCCAACAAGACCAACATAAACATCAACAAGAACATGAACATCATAATACATTTTCATTTTATTTTTATTTTATTTTTATTTTCATTTTTATTTCTATTTCTATTTTTATTTTTATTTTAATTTTTATTTTCATTCTCATTTTCATTTCAATTTCATTTTCATTTCATTTTCCTTTCCGTTTTCGTTTCAGTTTTAGTTTTCATTTTAGACAGTTTGTCTCCGACAACTTGTCTTTGACAATTTGTCAGGGTATCATCTACGGAGTATTGTCTACGGAGTATCATCTACGGAGTATCATCTACATAGTATCATCTACGGAGTATTATCTACAGCGTATTATCTACAGCGTATTATCTACGGCGTATTATCTACGGAGTATCATCTACGGAGTATCATCTACGGAGTATTATCTACGGAGTATCACCTGCGGAGTATCATCTACGGAGTATCATCTACGGAGTATCATCTACGGAGTATCATCTACGGGGTATCACCTGCGGAGTATCATCTACGGAGTATCATCTACTGAGTATCATCTACAAAGTATCATCTACGGAGTATCATCTACGGAGTATCACATGCGGAGTATCACCTGCGGAGTATCATCTACGGTGTATCACCTACCGAGTATCATCTACGGAGTATTATCTACGGAGTATCATCTTCGGATCTATGGAGTATTGTCGAGTATTATTATTCTGTTGATTATATTCCGTGGAGTATTATCTAAGGAGTATTATCTACAGCGTATTATCTACGGAGTATTATCTACGGAGTATTATCTACAGCGTATTATCTACGGAGTATTATCGACAGCGTATTATCGAAAGCGTTTTATCTACGGAGTATTATCTATAGCGTATTATCTACGGAGTATTATCTACGGAGTATTGTCTGCGGCTTATTATCTACAGAGTATTGTCTACGGAGTATTGTGAACAAAGTATTGTGTACAAAGTATTGTGTACAAAGTATTGTGTACAAAGTATTGTGTACAAAGTATTGTGTACAAAGTATTGTGTACAAAAATTGTGTACAAAGTATTGTGTACAAAGTATTGTGTACAGAGTATTGTCTACGGAGTATTATCTACGAAGTATCATCTACAGAGTATCATCTTTAGAGTATCATCTACATAGTATCATCTTTGGAGTATCATCTACAGAGTATTATCTACGGAGTATCATCTACGGAGTATCATCTACAGAGTATCATCTACAGAGTATCATCTACAGAGTATCATCTACGGAGTATTATCTACGGAGTATTGTCTGCGGAGTATTATCTACAAAGTATTGTCTACAAAGTATTTTCTACAAAGTATTGTCTACAAAGTATTTTCTACAAAGTATTGTCTACAAAGTATTGTCTACGAAGTATTGTGTACAAAGTATTGTGAAAAGTATTGTACAAAGTATTGTGTACAAAGTATTGTGTACAAAGTATTGTGTACAAAGTATTGTGTACAGAGTATTGTGTACAGAGTATTGTGAAAGTATTGTGTACAAAGTATTGTGAAAAGTATTGTGGAAAGTATTGTGAAAAGTATTTTGAAAAGTATTGTGGAAAGTATTGTGAAAAGTTTTGTGAAAAGTATTGTGAAAAGTATTGTGGAAAGTATTGTGTACAGAGTATTGTGAAAAGTATTGTGAAAAGTATTGTGGAAAGTATTGTGTACAGAGTATTGTGAAAAGTATTGTGAAAAGTATTGTGGAAAGTATTGTGTACAGAGTATTGTGAAAAGTATTGTGAAAAGTATTGTGAAAAGTATTGTGTACAAAGTATTGTGTACAGAGTATTGTGTACAAAGTATTGTGTACAGAGTATTGTGTACAAAGTATTGTGTACAAAGTATTGTGTACAAAGTATTGTGTACAAAGTATTGTGTACAAAGTATTGTGTACAAAGTATTGTCTACAGAGTATTGTCTACGGAGTATTATCTACGAAGTATCATCTACAGAGTATCATCTTTAGAGTATCATCTACATAGTATCATCTTTGGAGTATCATCTACAGAGTATCATCTACGGAGTATCATCTTCAGAGTATCATCTACGCAGTATCATCTACGGAGTATCATCTACGGAGTATTATCTACGGAGTATCATCTACGGAGTATCATCTACGGAGTATCATCTACGGAGTATAATCTTTGTGAAAAGTATTGTGGAAAGTATTGTGTACAAAGTATTGTGAAAAGTATTGTGAAAAGTTTTGTGAAAAGTATTGTGAAAAGTATTGTGTACAGAGTATTGTGAAAAGTATTGTGAAAAGTATTGTGGAAAGTATTGTGTACAGAGTATTGTGAAAAGTATTGTGAAAAGTATTGTGTACAGAGTATTGTGAAAAGTATTGTGAAAAGTATTGTGGAAAGTATTGTGTACAGAGTATTGTGAAAAGTATTGTGAAAAGTATTGTGAAAAGTATTGTGAAAAGTATTGTGTACAAAGTATTGTGCACAAAGTATTGTGTACAAAGTATTGTGTACAAAGTATTGTGTACAAAGTATTGTGTACAGAGTATTGTGTACAAAGTATTGTGTACAAAGTATTGTGTACAGAGTATTGTGTACAAAGTATTGTGTACAAAGTATTGTCTACAGAGTATTGTCTACGGAGTATTATCTACGAAGTATCATCTACAGAGTATCATCTTTAGAGTATCATCTACATAGTATCATCTTTGGAGTATCATCTACAGAGTATCATCTACGGAGTATCATCTTCAGAGTATCATCTACGCAGTATCATCTACGGAGTATCATCTACGGAGTATTATCTACGGAGTATCATCTACGGAGTATCATCTACGGAGTATCATCTTTAGAGTATCATCTACATAGTATCATCTTTGGAGTATCATCTACAGAGTATCATCTACGGAGTATTATCTACGGAGTATTGTCTGCGGAGTATTATCTACAAAGTATTGTCTACAAAGTATTTTCTACAAAGTATTGTCTACAAAGTATTTTCTACAAAGTATTGTCTACAAAGTATTGTCTACGAAGTATTGTGTACAAAGTATTGTGAAAAGTATTGTACAAAGTATTGTGTACAGAGTATTGTGTACAAAGTATTGTGTACAAAGTATTGTGTACAAAGTATTGTGTACAAAGTATTGTGTACAAAGTATTGTGTACAAAGTATTGTCTACAGAGTATTGTCTACGGAGTATTATCTACGAAGTATCATCTACAGAGTATCATCTTTAGAGTATCATCTACATAGTATCATCTTTGGAGTATCATCTACAGAGTATCATCTACGGAGTATCATCTTCAGAGTATCATCTACGCAGTATCATCTACGGAGTATCATCTACGGAGTATTATCTACGGAGTATCATCTACGGAGTATCATCTACGGAGTATCATCTACGGAGTATCACCTGCGGAGTATCACCTGCGGAGTATCACCTGCGGAGTATCACCTGCAGAGTATCATCTACGGAGTATCATCTACGGAGTATAATCTTTGTGAAAAGTTTTGTGGAAAGTATTGTGAAAAGTATTTTGAAAAGTATTGTGAAAAGTATTGTGAAAAGTTTCGTGAAAAGTATTGTGAAAAGTATTGTGTACAGAGTATTGTGAAAAGTATTGTGGAAAGTATTGTGTACAGAGTATTGTGAAAAGTATTGTGAAAAGTATTGTGAAAAGTATTGTGAAAAGTATTGTGTACAAAGTATTGTGTACAAAGTATTGTGTACAAAGTATTGTGTACAAAGTATTGTCTAGAGAGTATTGTCTATGGAGTATTATCTACGAAGTATCATCTACAGAGTATCATCTTTAGAGTATCATCTACATAGTATCATCTTTGGAGTATCATCTACAGAGTATCATCTACGGAGTATCATCTTCAGAGTATCATCTACGCAGTATCATCTACGGAGTATCATCTACGGAGTATTATCTACGGAGTATCATCTACGGAGTATCATCTACGGAGTATCATCTACGGAGTATCATCTACGGAGTATCACCTGCGGAGTATCACCTGCGGAGTATCATCTACGGAGTATCATCTACGGAGTATAATCTTTGTGAAAAGTATTGTGAAAAGTATTGTGTACAAAGTATTGTGTACAGAGTATTGTGTACAGAGTATTGTGTACAGAGTATTGTGTACAGAGTATTGTGTACAGAGTATTGTGAAAGTATTGTGAAAGTATTGTGAAGGTATTGTGAAGGTATTGTAAAAAGTATTGTGAAAAGTATTGTGAAAAGTATTGTGAAAAGTATTGTGAAAAGTATTGTGAAAAGTATTTTGTACAAAGTATTGTGTACAAAGTATTGTGTACAAAGTATTGTGTACAGAGTATTGTGTACAGAGTATTGTGAAAGTATTGCGAAAAGTATTGTGTACAAAGTATTGTGTACAAAGTATTGTGTACAAAGTATTGTGTACAAAGTATTGTGTACAAAGTATTGTGTACGGAGTATTGTCTGCGGAGTATTATCTACAAAGTATTGTCTACAAAGTATTTTCTACAAAGTATTGTCTACAAAGTTTTGTCTACGAAGTATTGTGTACAAAGTATTGTGAAAAGTATTGTGAAAATTATTGTGAAAATTATTTCGAAAAGTATTGTGGAAAGTATTGTGAAAAGTATTGTGAAAAGTATTGTGAAAATTATTGTGAAAAGTATTGTGAAAAGTATTGTGGAAAGTATTGTGTACAAAGTATTGTGAAAAGTATTGTACAAAGTATTGTGTACAGAGTATTGTGTACAAAGTATTGTGTACAAAGTATTGTGTACAAAGTATTGTGTACAAAGTATTGTGTACAAAGTATTGTGTACAAAGTATTGTCTACAGAGTATTGTCTACGGAGTATTATCTACGAAGTATCATCTACAGAGTATCATCTTTAGAGTATCATCTACATAGTATCATCTTTGGAGTATCATCTACAGAGTATCATCTACGGAGTATCATCTTCAGAGTATCATCTACGCAGTATCATCTACGGAGTATCATCTACGGAGTATTATCTACGGAGTATCATCTACGGAGTATCATCTACGGAGTATCATCTACGGAGTATCACCTGCGGAGTATCACCTGCGGAGTATCACCTGCGGAGTATCATCTACGGAGTATCATCTACGGAGTATAATCTACGGCTCATTATCTAAAGCGTGTTATCGACAGCGTATTATCAACGGAGTATTATCTACAGCGTATTATCTACGGAGTATTATCTACGGAGTATTTTCTAAAGCGTATTATCGACAGCGTCTCATCTACGGAGTCTTATCTTCAGCGTATTATCTACGGAGTATTGTCTACGGAGTATTATCTACAGCGTATTATCTACGGAGTATCATCTACGGAGTATTATCTACGGAGTATTGTCTGCGGAGTATTATCTACAAAGTATTGTCTACAAAGTATTTTCTACAAAGTATTGTCAAGAAAGTATTGTGTACAAAGTATTGTCTACGAAGTATTGTGTACAAAGTATTGTGTACAAAGTATTGTGTACGAAGTATTGTCTACGAAGTATTATCTACAGAGTATCATCTACGGAGTATCATCTTCAGAGTATCATCTACGGAGTATCATCTACGGAGTATCATCTACGGAGTATCATCTACGGAGTATCACCTGCGGAGTATCACCTGCGGAGTATCATCTACGGAGTATCATCTACGGAGTATCACCTACCGAGTATCGTTGAGTTTTAATATTCTGTTGATGAAATTCCTCGAAAAAAATTTTTTGGTGATAATATTCCGTGGAGTATTATCTACGGAGTATTGTCCACGGAGTATTGCCTACGGAGTATTATCTACTCCGTGTTATCAATGGAATATTTTTTACGGAGTATTATCTACGGCGTATTAACTACGGCGTATTATCTACGGAGTATCATCTACGGAGTATCACCTGCGGAGTATCATCTACGGAGTATCATCTACATAGTATCATCTACGGAGTATCATCATCGGATTATTCTCTACGGAGTTTTTCTACGGAGTATCGTTGAGTTTTAATATTCTGTTGATGAAATTCCTCGAAAAATATTCTGTTGATAATATTCCGTGGAGTATTATCTAAGGAGTATTGTCTACGGAGTATTGTCTATGGAGTATTGCCTACGGAGTATAATTTACTACGTATTATCTACGGCGTGTTATCTACGGAATATTATCTACGGAGTATCATCTACGGAGTATCATCTATTTTGAAAATGGTAAGTTATAAAAAAGTGGCCAATAAGGCGTGTGTAGAGAATTGATTTACCTATAAAATGAACTATCAATTATTCTGATCGGATGGTCAGAAACCTATTAAATTTCCATAAAAAATGAAAAAATGTAATTAACATTTTCATTTTCGTTTTCATTCTCGTTGTTGATAATATTCTGTTGATAATATTTTGCTGATAATACTCCATGATAATATTCAGTTGATAAAATGCTGTCTATAATATTCCTTGATAATACTCCGTGGTTAATACTACGAGGATAATACACCGTGGATGATACTCCGTGGGTAAAACTTCTTGGACGATACTCTGTTGAAAATATTCCGCGAATAATACCCCGTGAATAATACTTCGTGGAATATTCCTTGATAATATTCTGTTGATGTTGAGTCATTTCTATGATTCAATTGGGGGATCTCCAAAAGTCGAATTATTATTATCAATTCAGAGTCAGATTAGCAAGAAGCTAATACATTTTTCAAATTTTGATTTTTTCAGATGTTCCCAAGGAACGATTATTCTTCGCAATCCACACCTTTTGACTATGGACGAGGACATATTATACCATTTAGAGTTGGGCACCAAGTCACATAATTTGGAGGAAATGTTCGGCGATGTTAAAGTAATTTTTTTATATTTCGAAAGTGACTGTTTTCTTTAACATGTTGTGACATAAATTTATAGTTCGTCTGTATGGGGGGAACGCCATCACGTATGAAGACATTCGCCCATTATCTGATGGATGTATTAGATTACAGCATTCCTATTGGAACCACACTATCAGAACTGACCAGCTATAGGTTCAGTATGTTTAAAGTTGGGCCTGTGTTATCTATAAGTGTGAGTAGAAGTTCACTTTTTTAGTCAAAATTATTTTCGAAATGAAAAGATTCACTTACAACTATCGTTATGAAAATAGAGATTGCAATTTCAGGGTATCAATCATTCTAATCGGATGAACAGAAACCGAAAAACATGAAAAAAATGTTTTTTCATTGCTACCAAGTTTTTTTTTAATATTTTGAAAATGGTAGGTTGTAGAAGGAATAGTCTGAAGAGCGTTTGTGGACAATTAATTAACCTATAAACTGAGGTACCAATCATTCTAATCGAATGAACAGAGACCGATTTATTCACAACGAAACACGAAAAAAAGTTTTTTTCATTTGCTACCAAGTTTATTCGAAATATTTTCGAAACGGTAGGTTATAGAAGAAAGTGGTCAACAGGGCGTTTGCAGAGAATTCATTCACCTATACAATGAGGTATCAATAATTCTAATCGGATGAACAGAGACCGATTTATTCCCAACGAAACATGAAAAAAAATGTTTTTTTCATTTGCTACCAAGTTTTTTTTTAAATATTTTGAAAATGGTAGGTTGTAGAAGAAAGTGGTCTGAAGAGCGTTTGTAGAGAATTAATTAACCTATAAACTGAGGTACCAATCATTCTAATCGAATGAACAGAGACCGATTTATTCACAACGAAACATGAAATGAAGTTTTTTTCATTTGCTACCAAGTTTATTCGAAATATTTTCGAAACGGTAGGTTATATAAGAAAGTGGTCAATAGGGCGTTTGCAGAGAATTCATTCACCTATACAATGAGGTATCAATAATTCTAATCGGATGAACAGAGACCGATTTATTCCCAACGAAACATGAAAAAAAATGTTTTTTTCATTTGCTACCAAGTTTTTTTTTAAATATTTTGAAAATGGTAGGTTGTAGAAGAAAGTGGGCTGAAGAGCGTTTGTAGAGAATTAATTAACCTATAAACTGAGGTACCAATCATTCTAATCGAATGAATAGAGACCGATTTATTCACAACGAAACATGAAAAAAAAGTTTTTTTCATTTGCTACCAAGTTTATTCGAAATATTTTCGAAACGGTAGGTTATATAAGAAAGTGGTCAATAGGGCGTTTGCAGAGAATTCATTCACCTATACAATGAGTTATCAATAATTCTAATCGGATGAACAGAGACCGATTTATTCACAACGAAACATGAAAAAAAAGTTTTTTTCATTTGCTACCAAGTTTATTCGAAATATTTTCGAAACGGTAGGTTATATAAGAAAGTGGTCAATAGGGCATTTGCAGAGAATTCATTCACCTATACAATGAGGTATCAATAATTCTAATCGGATGAACAGAGACCGATTTATTCCCAACGAAACATGAAAAAAAAGTTTTTTTCATTTGCTACCAAGTTTTTTTGAAATATTTTGAAAACGGTAGGTTATAGAAGAAAGTGGTCAATAGGGCGTTTGTAGAGAATTCATTCATCTATACAATGAGGTATCAATAATTAATTAATTAGATTTATGTGAAATAAGTTCTGTTACAATCGATCAGTTCTCTTGTTTCAAAACCAGTTCTGAGAGTATTAGGTAGTGTAGCATAATCAACTCATATTCTGCTTTTTTTCCAGCATGGCATGGGAGTTCCTTCCATTGCAATTCTCCTCCATGAAATAATAAAGCTACTTTACCACGCTAAAGTGAAGAATCCAGTATTTTTTAGGCTGGGAACCTCTGGTGGTATAGGCCATAAAGGAGGAACTGTTGTTATATCTGAGAAAGCTGTTGATGGATTTGGTCATGATTTTCACGAAGTTGTAAGTTGTATATTTGTACGAAAGCAATAGCATTTAGGACATCTCAACTATCAGCTTTTATAATAGCTATATTTGCTCAATTACTTAACAGGCAGTTCTTGGAGAGTCCGTTCGTCGGCCAGCACTTTTTGATAAGAAATTAATAGAAGATTTGAAGAGTTGTATCGATCAGGATGACCCATATCCTACCGTAACAGGAACAACAATGTGTGCTAATGATTTCTACGAAGGTAAGTAGGTTTACTTCTCATTGAAAAAATGCCCTATTTGAAATATTGTTAAAATTGGTATACAGGGTGTCCCGTAATTAGATCGACAAACTTCTAGTGGACATTATAGATGGTATTTTAGACAGATTCGACCCAAATCATATAATGCCAAATTGCTTCGTTAAGAAGCTAGTGCTCTTTGAAGATGACGTCCTGTCCACACTTCTTGCCACATATTCGCAAAAGGGAGTCACATAAAGTGCTGAAAGTTTACACATTGGCTAATATCAAAAATACGCATCGATTAGATTGAGTGCATTCCTTTCATTTCAAGCACAATCGTATCGTTTGGGGGGGGGCGAAGGGTATTTTTAGTTGAAACTTTTTAACTTTCATTATTTCGCGACATTTAAATCATATTCATAAACTCTGATCTTTTTCCTTGAAAAAAGATGCTCTTGTATAATAACGCCCAGATGCACCATTTCTGAAAAAAATAGATTTGAAATTTTTTCCCTTTTCACTAAGTCTTTAGAGTTAGTTAAATGATAAAAATAATATTTTTCTCAAAAATGCTGCATCTGGGCGTTATCAAACAAGAGCATTTTTTCAAGAAAAAACATCGGAGTTTATGAATATGATGTAAATCTCGCGAATAAATGAAAGTTAAAAAAGTTTCAACTAAAAATATCCTTCGCCCCCCCCCAAACGATACGATTGTGCTTGACATGAAAGGAATGCACTCAATCTAATCGATGCGTATTTTTGATATTAGCCAATGTGTAAACTTTCAGCACTTTATGTGACTCCGTTTTGCGAATAAGTATGTGGCAAAAAATGTGGACAGGGCGTCATCTTCAAAGGGCACTAGCTCCTTAACGAAGCAATTTTGCATTATATGATTTGGGTCGAATCTGTCTAAAATACGATCTATAATGTCCACTAGAAGTTTGTCGGTCTAATTACGGGACACCTTGTATATTTTTTCTATTAATTTCCAAGAATTCTAGACTTAAAATTGATTTTGAAGGCCAGGGAAGACTTGATGGAGCCATTTGTATTCACACTGAAGCGGACAAAATGAATTATTTGAAAAAACTGTATGAACAGGGTGTTGTCAATATAGAAATGGAGGCAACGGTTTTTGCAGCTTTGACTCATCATATTGGCATCAAAGCTGCTGATGTTTGCATTATATTTTTGGATAGACTTGAGGGTGATCAGGTACTTGATACTGTTACTTATTTCTTTTTTTTTCTCAGCAACTTCTCCATTATTGAAAATTTTCTCTTTCAGGTTACAGCAACGAAAGAACAAATGGAAGAATGGCAGATGAGACCCCTAAAATTGGTAGCATCATATATAAAGCGAAGTCTACAAAACGAATTTTGATATTAATGAAGATAGCATGCATTTTCAAATAGTTAAATTTTTTATTGTTATTAATAATCGATTGTTTAGAGGTTAAATAACTCGAAATATTTATCGAATGTTTATACTACTTACTATCCACTGCATGTCTAGATCATAGGAGAGAATACTGTTTTGAATATAACCATTGGCTTCGAAGATATTTACCTTTTGAATATTTCAGAAACTGAATCATTTCAATCTCAAAATAACTCAAGAGAAATTCTTTCCATATATTATTTACATAAATAAACTATACAAATGTAAGTTATTGTATAAAAACTATACTTATTTTCTAATGGAACCAGTAGCCAGCCAGGGGGAGAATTTTGGGGTTTAAACCACCCCCCCAGAAACGTTTCAGAGTTTCCTAAAAACATCAAAAAAGCTCCAGAATGCTACCCTTGCGATTAACTTCACTTCAAAGTCAATTGCCAAAATTTCAAACACCCCCGGAATTAATTTCTGGCTACGCCCTTGGGAACCATTAACACCAGCCCATCACAGCTTTGAAAAAAACAATCTTAAATTCATAGATTTTCAGGTCCTTTCCGTGACATCGGAAGTTTCTGCGGTTTTTGGGTTTTCCACTTTCCTTAGAAGTAAAATTTTAATCAAACGATTAAAGGGTGTTTCAAAGAAAACTGTTAAAAGAAAAGCGAAAAAAAATGTTGCCAAGGTCACTCCACAAGCGTTGATAGTCTGAAAAAAAATAGATTAATAGACATAGTAATAGATTATAGGCAAACAGAAAAAAACTATCTTATCAAATTTAGAAATAGAATTGAGTAATACATTAAAACTTACGAGTCCAGCTTTGGAAACAAGAAAAGGAGAATCGGTGCCAAGGTACATGGCCACAGCCACAAGAGGATTCAACAGATATGCGGAAAATGTAAGTCTGCTCAAAGGAATCCAACCAGGAAAAGACAGGAATTTGTTCATCAGAACTGAAAGAAGTCCTCATTAGTACCTACTATTAGATATTTATATGAGTTAGTGTATATTGTAAAGGTTTTTGTGGCTAAGAGTACTGGAAATGACCAATTAAATGGATTTGTAACCTTTTAAATTTTATTGGGAATATTTGATAGGTATTGATTTACCTAAATATTCTTTTCGGATTGTTAATACTCATTAATATACTGATGAACAAAATCAGCGCACCACCTAAAATTTTCTTAAATTTTAACAATTGATATCTTCCCAATCTTTAGTCGGATTTAAATGTTTTTTCTTTTAATTGTAGCTCTGTTATTGTCGAATTTCCTCCATTAAACAGAAGTCCAAAACATAAAATCTTCATGTTGTACAGGGCGTTTAAATAATGTCATGTTTTATAGTCAAATTTTAACTTCTTCTGTGGCAATGCCAGGTTGCTGAGGCATATAAAGACAATAAATCATTGTAGCCTAGTATCTCTTGAGTATTTTGTTTTTTTAAAACCCACTTTATCTTGGAATCGTCCAGAGATATTCAACATTTTATCAACTCTTGTATTTTATGCATTAGCCATGAATATCTTCGCAACCATTTGTCCGATTTGAATGTTTTTTTTTTCAGTTTTAGCCCTTTTTTGGCGAATATCATACTACAATAAGATGTTCAAAAAAGAAATGCATTATGCTGTACAGGGCGTTTAAATTTTCTGTTTTTTCTTCATTTCAGTTTAACGCCTTCTGTGGGCAATACCAGATACCTGAGGCTTCTAAAAACTATACAGTGATGTAGCCTGATGTTTCCTGAGTACTTTTCTTTTTCAAAAAGCAATTTAACTTGTACCCTTCTAGACTACAACGCTTCATTAATTTTATATGCCTCAGCAACCTGGCATTGCCCACAGAAGACGTTAAAATTAGACTAAAAAACATGACATTATTTAGACGCCCTGTACAACATGAAGATTTTATTTTTTGGACTTCTGTTTAATGGAAGAAATTCGACAATAACAGAGCTACAATTGAAAGAAAAAACATTGAAATAAGACTAAAGGTTGGGAAGATATCAATTGTTAAAATTCAACGAAATTTTAGGTGGTGCGCTAATTTTGAATACTTTACTTATTTAGTTATTTTTTATGACTTTCCTTTTTCTATAGCATCCGAACAAGAAACTTGCCTTACCTGCGTTTCCTGTACAACAAGCGACGACTACCCATGCGATTCCAATACCCCATAAAGTCCTCGATATTCCTACATAAACTGCTGTAAACTCCAGTGAAAATTTTTTTGTATGCATGGTAAAAAGTATCCACAAATTCAACAGAGGGAATAATGTCCATAAGATTACTTTTGAATACTGAAAATTATAAGAATTGAAAGATGATACACATAATATTATTAAATACAGACAAGAATTTAAGACTATGAAGAAGCGACAATTTGTGAAATCGTATTTTCGGTTTTAATAAATACTGTTAGGAAAAAAACACTCACTTTTCCCAATATAAGTTTGAATTTCATTTTTTTAACTAGTAAATACCCAGTTATTGTTCCAACCATATAGGGGCCTATTCTGAACCATGGCAGATCATAAATTTTATCCACCTGATGCAACTGTTCATCCATACTAAAAACATAATATTTCAGATTTGTGCAAAATTAACATCGAAGGAATTATACAACTACAAATAAATTGTTATAACTCTTTGATCAGGATACTTGAAATTATTTTTTAACATACAGATATAACTAATTGCAACATAGACGAAAAAAAGTGTATTTTCTCGTTGATCCCAATTCAAATAAAAAAATACTCACGTGGGAATATAGCCGATGGAATAAGATTGGAGTGATGTGACTAAACAGCTACATATTATCGAGAAAATTGCTATAAATGCTGCTGTCTTGAATGCGCTAAAAAATATTATGAATTTTTGTGAAAATTTTTCTGAGTATGATATAGAACGGATACAGGAAAAAAATTAAATTGAAACTCACAATGTAGAAATTATAACCAAGAAAGCTGCAATAATAAAGGCTTGTAAATCCATTGATAAGTACCAAGACCAACTCAAACATATTTCACTTTTTGGATATAAATTGTTAATATATAAAAAGTTTCTCCACCAATATTTGTCACAGTTAAAATCTGCCAGTTCACTGCTTTCCAAGGATGACGTGCTTCGTAAATAGGTAAACATTACACTACTTACAAGTATCACTAACATATAAACTGGAGTAAATCTAAAAATAATTATAAATTAAAAATTGACATTTCTTCAAGCGAACAAAAGAGGAGTCGACTCTATACCTACCTCATAATTCGATATAAACACATTATTATAAATTCTTTCACTTTTTTAAGAAATTCCACAGGCCCATTTTCCATTTTTTTCGATTTGTAGTATAAATAGGACAATAGAAATCCGCTAAAAAATAAATTAAAATGAACTAGAAACGAAGATTATGCAGAGAAATATATGAAATTCTGGGAATTTTGATATTGCTCATGGTTTTCAGGATAGGTAAAAAACTGAGAGTATGATTTTTAATTTTTGCCATAATTCAATATCTATATGTGAAATTTGTTCAATATTTTGTGGTATAATCATTATTCTCACCTCATAAATAGATAAGTATCCACGGCATATGTAGAATTGGTGAATATTTCAGCTTCTAAAAGCTCTCCAAGTCTGAATGCATATGGAACATTTCTAGCCATGTCTACCGAGTAGTACATAGAATGTACGGTGGATATCCATATCATTCCAAAAAATCGAATTCCATGTATAGGTCTTATTGAATTTTTCGAACCTTTTACGCCCACCAAACTTTTTACGTTAGAATACAAAGAAAAGCATCTGAAAATTTCACATATTTTGGACTCCTCAGTTTTGATGGTTTCTGGTTCGCGAAAAGTCTTGACCAATTCAACCTCTGAAACTGAACACAAAATTCAATCAATGGAGAATTAAGAAATGAATATAGTCGAAACAAATGTAGTTCTACAGTGTTCTACATAAAATGATCTGCTTTGAAAGAGATCCATCATGAAAACATTTTGTAGGTTTTTTGTTATGATTATACTACGCTTAAAGATTGTGTTGTAATTTTGTCTTATGTAATTGCTGATACTTTTCTGAATCGACAGCATGGACATAAAAAACAAGTCTTTCGAGGACCCGATTGTTCAATTTTCCGGAACTACTTCCTGAAATTACTTGATACTTGCTCGTCCGATTGGGATGATTTATACCTCGTTGGAACCGTTATATATTTCTCTAAAAACGCCCCATTCATAACTTTTTTCTAGGACCTCAAGTTTTCGATATTTTTGGAAAAGTCTTTCGAACACTCGATTGTTCAATTTTCCGGAACTACTTCCTGAAATTACTTGATACTTGCTCGTCCGATTGGGATGATTTATACCTCGTTGGAACCGTTATATATTTCTCTAAAAACGCCCCATTCATAACTTTTTTCTAGGACCTCAAGTTTTCGATATTTTTGGAAAAGTCTTTCGAAGACCCGATTGTTCAATTTTCCGGAACTACTTCCTGAAATTACTTGATACTTGCTCGTCCGATTAGGATGATTTATACCTCGTTCGAACCGTTATATATTTCTCTAAAATCGCCTTATTCATAACTTTTTTCTAGGACCTCAAGTTTTCGATATTTTTGGAAAAGTCTTTCGAGGACCCGATTGTTCAATTTTCCGGAACTACTTCCTGAAATTACTTGATACTTGCTCGTCCGATTAGGATGATTTATACCTCGTTGGAACCGTTATATATTTCTCTAAAATCGCCCCATTCATAACTTTTTTCTAGGACCTCAAGTTTTCGATATTTTTGGAAAAGTCTTTCGAGGACCCGATTGTTCAATTTTCCTGAACTACTTCCTGAAATTACTCGATACTTGCTAGTGCGATTAGGGTGATTTATACCTCGTTGCAACCGTTATATATTTTCTAAAAACGCCCCATTCATAACTTTTTTCTAGGACCTCAAGTTTTCGATATTTTTGGAAAAGTCTTTCGAAGACCCGATTGTTCAAATAAATATTTACAAGCTTACCTGTCTTTTCTGTTATCTGTTCAATATTTTGTTTCAGTGAAAACAGCTTTGACTTTTCTTTGTAGTATCTTTTCATATCCAATACTGTTCCAACAATGGTGAATATCAGTGTTATTGCGAAAACACATCTGAAAAACAAAATGCTTATTCAACATTGGGTATCTACCTGATATTTTCACGATTATGCTATTCTAGAAAAACGTTGGTGTGTAAGAACGAAAAACTGTAGATACCAAGTGTGAAATATTCTCTGCAATTTTTCGTTGCAACACCTATTTAGCGACAGCCTGTATATACTCACGTCAGAAGAATGGTTTTTGGTAAATTAAAAATGAAGAGGGGAGATTCTTCTAAACTCCTGACTCTTTCTACATCCAAATTCAAATTGTACAACCGTTGAATATTTAAATAATGTCGTAGAAGATATTCCTTGAATAATTGGAATAATTCTTTATTGGAACAACTTTTAGGGACGCACAATCCCACATGTACTGTGAACTGTGAAAAAAAGGAAAAATTGATAAATACTGATGGACAAAATTAGAGCACCACCTAAAATTTCATTAAATTTTAATGATTGATATCTTCCCAATCTTTAGTCGGATTTCAATGTTTTTTTCTTTCAATTTTAGCTCTGTTATTGTCGAATTTCCTCCATTAAACAGAAGTCCAAAAAATAAAATCTTCATGTTGTACAGGGCGTTTAAATAATGTCATGTTTTATAGTCAAATTTTAATGTCTTCTGTGGGCAATGCCAGACTGCTAAGGCTTATCAAAAAATGAAGCGTTGTAGCCTAGTATCTCTTGAGTATTTTGTTTCTTTAAAAACCAATTTATCTTGGAATTGTCCAGAGATATTCAACATTTTATCAACTCTTGTATTTTATGCATTAGCCATGAATATCTTCGCAACCATTTGTCCGATTTGAATGTTTTTTTTTAGTTGTAACTCTTTTATCGGCGATTATCATACTACAATGAGATGTTCCAAAAAAAGAAATGCATCATGCTGTACAGGGCGTTTAAAATTTCGGGTTTTTTTCATTACAGTTTAACGCCTTCTGTGGGCAAAACCAGATACCTCAAGCTTCTAAAAACTATACAGTGATGTAGCCTGATGTTTCCTAAGTATTTTGCTTCTTTAAAAAGCATTTTAACTTGTACCCTTCCAGAGTTATTCATATTTTTATAACATCTTGCATTTCATTCAAATCGGACAAATGGCTGCGAAGATATTCATGGCTTATGCATAATATATAACAGTTGATAAAATGTTGAATATCTCTGGACGATTCCAAGATGAATTGGTTTTTAAAATAACAAAATACTCCTGAGATACTAGGCTGCAACTCTTTATTGTTTTCAAATGCCACAGCAACCTGGCATTGTCCACAGAAGACGTTAAAATTTGACTATAAAACATGACATTATTTTAACGCCCTGTACAACATGAAGATTTTATTTTTTGGACTTCTGTTTAATGGAAGACATTCGGCATTAACAGAGCTACAATTGAAATAAAAAAATATTGAAATCCGACTAAAGATTAGGAAGATATCAATTGTTAAAATTTAACGAAATTTTAGGCTGTGCGCTAATTTTGTTCATCAGTATAGTTATAAGAGATATTTCTGTTTCAATACAAAGCAAGAAGAAATTTCCTTCCACTCACATCGAAAGGCAGATGCACGTGCAACTGCAAAGTGCTGTTGTGCTTCAAAGAGCTTTTCGTGAACTTGACAGGAAATGGAGGATAGTCGAAATCCGTAGGTGGTGATTGGACGACCTTCTCATGATTGACTTGTAATGGATTTCGATTATGTATGTCGATGCAGTACGATCGAGATCCTACCCACAAATTATTTCCGTAAAGAAAACCTCTTCCAGGTTGACCACTGGCATCTAGAACTGAAATGAAGAGAAAATATTATGTTATGACATCCCAATTATTATTTGTCATTATATCTTGAACTATCATGCCAATTGAATGATAAAACACTAACTGTTGATATTTGCAATTATTATCTAACACTTGAGGATAATTTAAGATGTGAATTCTTACGGAAAATATGCTGCTAAAAGTCGAAGTTACGAGTGCAACTCTTATTATTATGCTGTAACAATTTGTTCGTTGAAATGAAGTTTTTTCACTGCATAATAAAATATTTGCGTCAACCTTAACACTCGGATGACGAGATTTTTTAGAGGAGTTGATGAAAATTTTATTAGTGTCAATAAAATTCGAAAAAATGCTTAAAATTGAAAAAGTTGACATGCATTTCTGAGAACCTGCTTCTATTGATACGAATACATAAAAAAAATTTGAAAAATATATTTTTCACCAAACACTGAGGTCTCTCGAATAAAACAAAATTTCGTGCGAATAAAATTTGTGATTTTATGGCATATTCGAGTGAATTTTTGGCCTCGACCTGCGTTCTCGGCCAAAAATTGACATTCTCATGTGCTATGAAAAAACATTCATTTTACGCATTTAATACAAAAAAAACTATTTTATAATATTTATATATTTCAAGGAACTATTTACATGAATAGAATAATAATTTCTATTATTCCTAACATAGATATAGACAGTAGATAACGAATGGGAAAAAATGATATGGGATAAAGTTTTTTTCGTTATGAATACCTATGTTTTTTCATTCCAGATAAACTATAAGACAATTGGTTGATTCATTGTATTCACACGTTATGATAAAAGCTATTGAAATCATGACAAATACGTCAATTTAGGAATATCCGAGTTAGATTTCAGACATATATTTTAATATTTTATTGAAAAAAGCAAGGTAGAGGTTAATTGTTCAGGTTCACGCGGCTCCTGATACAAATTCCCTAAATTGAATGAATATAACTTAATATTCTTCTCAAAAAAACTCTTAATGTGAGATGTTTTCAAAGTCATACATATTGTTTCGTAATTGGTTAAAATAGGGAAATTAAAAAAAAAATCTTCAATGTAAATATTTCCAAATTTCCAAACCGCGTGATTTTTTCGGACAATGAACAATAATGAACACTAAATAAAGATTTTTTATGATTCTCAGAACCTACTGGTTTATAGCGTGGCCCTTGAAAGTTGAAGGCGGCACTAAAAAACCGGACAACCTCAAATAAATTGAATTTCGGTCAAGAATATGAGTAGGTGCATTTATTTTTTATTTTTTCACACCATTATAAAAGTTTTAGACTTGTTATTGATATTGGCTGATGTTTTTTGACTGAAAATTTCCAAATTATTTTACAGCACGTTAATAGCGCCATTCATAAGTATGGAACTTCACACGGGTTTGTTTATATTTGAGGCAATATAACAAGATATTTTATGGGGTTTTCCCCAAACAGACATTATATTGTTCCCGCGAAAAGTTCAGCAAGTTCTTATTTGAATTGAGACAGAATTAATTATTTTTGTCAGAACAATTTTAACAGAATCCTTGGATCAACATGAAAGGGTTTAAGGTCAGATCGAAAGGTTTTGCAATTCTTGATATGGCTCCTACTTATTTAGTGTAGATTTTTTCAAAATCTGTTATCTGTTATCTGGTTATCTGTTCCAGTGGCGCAGCCAGGATTTTGTTTTGGGGGGACTGAACTGAACAATTCTTGATGATACAACAAATACCTACGAAAGTTACATAAAAATGAACGCAGAAAAAATTGAAACTGATAAAATCTTTGGAGGGGGCTGCAGTCCCAAAGTGATCTGTTCTAAATATTGATAATTTCGAATCATAATAGTTTTTTTTAATAATTTTCCCAATTAAAAAACTAGTTATTGATTATTTAAATAAAGTCGGGCAGCACACTCGAAGTTTTTGATTATATCTTCTAATCAGAAATGGTTTTCAACCGTGGATTTTGTCTCAACAAAGTTAAATAGCCACCAGACTTTGGTTCCTGAACTGTTTTACGTCGTTTTTACGACACAGCTGTTTTTTTACAACATCTTTCACGATTTTCAACTGTGGATTTCCTCCCAAAAATGTTTTCCTACTGTTAGATAGTTACCTCAAAAATTTGATTCTGGTTACGCGGTTCGCGGTAAATTGTATCAGTATTTGATTCGGTTCGCAACCGGTAAATTCTAGAATGGAAGCGCGATTCGCGATCTGCATCAAGTACCTCTCATTCGATTTACCGCGAACCGCGTAACCAGGATACAATTCATTACAATCGGACATACGGTTTTGTACCAAAAATTTAAGAAAAAGGCCTAAGCAGGAGCTTCTGAGCGCTAGTTCTTTGGAGAAGCAATGATACTATTACCTCAAAATTTAATATGGGACTTGAGAACGATACCGAATATATAAATGCAAAATCTCAGAACAATCGGAATAATATTCTGGAAATTATTTAGAAAATCTGTAAAAAATAAATAGTTAAAAAAATTCAATTCTATTGTTCTGATGATACGATTCTCTTGAAATCCTGCATAAACATTTAGTATGTCAGTCCTGATTCTCAAAATAAATTTCTGTTATGAAAATATATATGTATAAAGATTCTTCTTCTCACCATTACAATTGAATTTTTTATGGTTCTTTCAACACCATGGCAACAAAATTTTGCACGAACATTCAGTGTATCAATCTTTATTTATAAATTAAATATCATTCGAATCGGATTTTTTCATGGAAATATGAAGTTTTTTTTTCAATATTTCAATTGAATTTTCTACGGTTCTGTTTACACTATGGCCACAAAATTTCGCATGAGGAATATTATGATCATCTTGCATGTGGCAGCAACATTTCATTTCGATGTGTTTTGTTTTGTCTGAGATATTGATGAACAAAAATTTTGAATGGCCATATTTTATGGAATACCCTGTACGATTCGGCTGGTTAACGAACTTAACCGCGGCATTTGGGAACCGAACTCACCCTGAAAATCTCAAGTCTCTAGGACAATCGCTTCGAAAGTTATCGTGCCAACGAGCGGGCGGACAGAATTGAGTTTGACCACGAATTCACCATCAGGAAGAAGAACCCTATCGTTTGAGACCATTTTCGGCTCGAAATTCGAACATTACAGACATTTGGGCAAAACAATATAGCACTAGCTTAAGGAAAACGAGCGCTCAAAAAAGTGAAAATTTAATAGATTTCGAGAATTTTTAATGTTTTTTGGCTTGTCAAAGTTTCAAGAAAAACTTTTAATTTTGTCAACGTTATATCACCCCCTTTTTATAATTCGAATACAGATCAATTATTTTGAAAGGACTCAAAAATGTGTCGAATAATTGCCAGATTTTGCTCAATAACTCGACTTACATAAGCCCATAAGAATTCACAAAACAAAAAGCTAAAAAGTAAAGAAAAACAAGGACCAGAAAATTATTCAAATACTTTTCAAAATCACCAAATTCACATTAGAAAAATTAAATCTTCTTACCCTTTAAAGCCCATACTTGTTTTTCCTCAACTGCCCTGTAAAGAACATTGAGTTCTTCTGTACAAGTGGTCAATTTTTCTCTTGTGAAATTTTCCGTCAAAGATGCTATACCGTACAGAATTGATTCACCACTCAACTTATCATCTAAGCCGAAAACAACAGGAATAAACAAACTTAACAAAACAGACAGACGGAAAAGGTACATTTTCGGGAAAGAGCGGAAAAGTCGCACTTTAGGATAGTTGAGTATAAACTAAACAAACCAAGAATATTCTGTTAGGCGAATTCTCTTCTTTGAGGTTCGTTGGTTGGAAGGGGGTATTGTTTTGGTGGGAACAACGGATAACAATTTTTTGCTTTGTTTTCCCAATTTTGTATCGTGCATTGTGTCGAGGCTATGTCTTGCCTTTTTAAACAGGTGATAGACCCCTGTTTTTTCGTGTGAAATCTAATGATAGAGCAATGATAAGAAATTGTTAATCAAAAAAAAAATTATTTCTATCCTTAACATCAGAAATTTTTGTAATTATTAGTTTTGTTGAAAAAATCTTATTTCGACATCCTATCGGAATTTTTTATCAATGATTGAAGAAGTTTTGTGTTAGAACTTGAATATTATTTAAAATCCGATAAAAGTTCTATTGGAGGATTCAAAAACATTTTTTATGCTCTGATTTTTTAGTAAATATATGTACATATGAATGGACTGATTGCAGAAGCGCTCAGAAAACTCTCAGCCCTCCTCTAGAATATTTTACCAGTTTATTCATTAATTTAATAGGAAATTTAAATTATTTTTCTCTTTTTCGATTGAAATATAATCTGGGGGAATTCCGCATTTCCAAAAAACTTTATAATTTTTCACTCCCAGTCTCTGAAACAGAAATAATTAAAAAAATTAATGAAGATGAAGTGCTCCTGCGAAAATTTTTGTACTTATTTGTCAGGAGCAAATTGGTTATGAAAAACAGAATCCCTAACAGTTAAACTTAAAAAGGAAAATAAATGAAAAAGATAATGTAACGTTTCGGTGTCTATATCAGACACCTTCTTCGGACAAACTTGTAAAATTTTCAGAATTGTGTGTTTTTTCATTTGCAGTCTAATTTTACAAGTTTGTCTGAAGAAGGTGTCTGAAACGTTACATTATCCTTTTCATTTATTTCCTTTTTTAGGCAACAATTTTATCAAAACCAATTTGCTCCTGACAAATGAGTGCAAATTTTCGTAGGAGCACTTCATCTTAATTAAAAATTTTCAATTATTTCTGTTTCAGAGACTGAGAGTGAAAACTTATAAAGTTTTTCAGAAATGCAGAATCCTAGATTATATTTCAATCGATAAAGAGAAAATTAATTTAAATTTCTTATTAAATTAATGAATAAACTGGTAAAATATTTTAGAGAAGGGCTGAGAGTTTTTTGAGCGCTTCTGCAATCAGTCCATTCACATATTTACTAAAAAATCATAGCATGGGAAATGTTTTTGAATCCTCCAACTTTGAACTTTTATCGAATTTTGAACAATATTCGAGTTCTAAAACAAAACTTCTTCAATCATTGATGAAAAATTCCGAAAAGACGTCGAAATAAGATTTTTTTTACTGATAAATACAAAAATTTTGTTGTTGGTCTTTTTCTACCATCTCTGATGTAAAGGATATGAAGGCGAATAAAGAATCAACATAATACAGGGTGTCTATAAACGATTATAACAGCGCAGTTGGCGTTGCACTATTATTAATATTTATATTCTGATGTAAGCTTTAATTTAAACAAACAAAACTATGAGTTTCGGCTGGCCATTCTAAAAGAAATTGAAAAATGTGACTGGAATTATAAATTTCTAGACTTTGCAAAAGAAAAGATAAGATGATAAATTTCCAAAGAAACTTACGATGTTACAATAATCTATAAAGACCCTGTATTTTTTATTTATTTTCTGTAAATTGATATTCCTACTTACCTTATCAGTGGAAAGATCCCTGAAATTTTCAATTTTTTCTAGCTCTTCACGATGCGGAAGTGAAGGTAAGAACGACCAAAAAGAATTGTTTTTGACCTCGAAAACTTACAGACATTTGGCCAAAACTAAAGCACAAAAACAATTGATGATATCAAAAATAGGACGTGGGTGTATTTAAATATTTTTTATAAGTACTTGAACATTAAGAATTCCAAATACAGAAATCATGTAATATTCATTCGTCCCTGAATTTTATATTTCGGTTTTTACTTCAATATGGCGAAAAAAATAGAATTTCTATGGAAATTTGAAATACTTTTTATAAACACTATTAGGTACGTGACATTCATTAACTAGCTCCATTTGCGCGCTTGTTCCTAGAGAAACAGTGTGGTATTTTTTGGCTCAAATATCTGTATGAGGTCTCCGACTCAGTAAATGTGTTGTTGTATTATTTTAATGAATTCTTGAACTAGATAATCAGAGTCATATATATTATTTTTTGCCCTGAGCAGGTGATTTTGAGCGCTCAGTCATTGGTGGAGCAATAATGTTATTACCTCAAAATTTTGCACAGGACTTTAGATTCATACTGAGTACATGAATGCAAAATCTCAACACGATCGGAATCATATTCTGAAAATTATTCAAAACACGCACAAAATAAATAATAATAAAAAAATTAAATTCTATGGTTCAAATGATGCGATCCTCTTGAATCGGATATCCTGATATGCAAATATAAATATTCTTCTTTTTAATATTCCAATTGAATTTTCTATAGTTCTATTAACACTATGTCTACAAAATCTTGCAAGAGGCTTATTATGAGCATCTTGCATGTGGCCGCAAAATTCCATTACGATTGGTTTCACTTTGTCTGGGATATTGAGGAACAAAAATTTTGAATGGTCATATTTTATGGAACACCCTGTACGCGGAATTTGGGAACCGAACTCACCCTGAAAATCTTTAGTCTCTAAGACACAATCCATCGAAAGTTATCGTGCTAACGGCCGGCCGGACGGCCCCACGGACCGAATTGAATTAGACCATGAATACGTCGTAGGCTCAAAATTCGAAAATTCCAGACATTTTGGCGACACGATATAGCAGTCGTTTAAGAAGACCATAACCTGTGGATAAATAGAAAAACATTCATTGAACATAAAATTCTATTCCTCATCTTTTAACCATATATACAGAGAGTATAACTAAAAACAATTAGCATGATAATACGGTAAAGACCATCAAAATAATACACAATATAATACAATAGAGAATATAATTTACAATAAATAATATTGTCGCTTAATATTGACATCACATTTTTATTGTGATGTTTCATTTTACTAATTTACTCATCATCATCTTCTTTGCTTTCTTCCTCCATTTCTTTAAGTCTAATAGGAAATCTCATCATTATGAAAAGCATTCTATAGCAACAAAATTTTTATCCTAAAATCTCAAATTAACCTTTAATACTGTACAGAATTATTACACTACCAGAATTATCTGCATTTTGAAAATAATTTCATCGAGAAATGTCACTATTGAAGATTTTTTTGTGAAAATTCAGTAATTGATAAAAAAATTTTAAGAACTGAAATAAAGAAGATCCTGCTAAGTCCACAATAATTCGGTCACATTTTTGTATCTGAATACTAAGTTGGGTCTCTTAAATGGAAACTTGTAATAAAAAATTAGTAGATTTTCTCACTTTGAATGTTGCAAATAATTTTTTTTTCCTTTTTAGTTGGCCTATTAGACGTTTTTGGAGAACTAGAGAATATTTCGTTCTGAAATTTTAGGTGCAGCCTTGAGGGTGAAGGAACTCTTCGTCTAAAATATTTTCAAGGCGACAGTGTTGCCACGTCTATCTCAAACGCATATTTACTCTCTTATTTCAAATAGAACTACCTATATTTTTGTTTTTGTATCGATTCAATATCAAATTCGCAGTATAACCTACTAAAAAAAGTTCTCTGACATGCACTGTTGCCAAATTATGCACAAATAAATGATTACCATGTGAAAATTTCGAAATATTTCAATTTCCACATTTTCGAAGCAAAATCTTCGAAAAACCTCATGGTCCATCAAAATACTGAATATACCACATGAATGCATGGCATCTCTTCTATAAGACTGCTGAGTTTGGTTTCGTTCGCATAGAAAATAATCGAGATATTGAATTTCCAAACAGACAATGCAGATGTAAAAAATTTCAACAATTTATGCATAACTTGGCAACAGTGCATGTCAGAGAAATATTTTTTAGTAGGTTATACTGCGAATTTGATATTGAATCGATACATCAATAAAAATATAGATAGTTGCATTTGCAGTAAGAAAGTAAATATGTTTTTGAGATAGACGTGGCAACACTGTCGACTTGAATATATTTTAGGCGAAGAGTTCCTTCACCCTCAAGGCTTCGTTTAAAATTTCAGAAAGAAATATTTACGAGTTAACCAAAAACGTCTAATATGCCAATTTAAAAGGAAAACCCTGTATGTTTCATGGAAATCCCTATATTTTCGAAGTATTCATTTTATAGAGAACTCTTTTGTGTATTTTGAGAGAATCACAGGGAAAAAATCGTCAATAATTATTATTATATCAAGAAAAAATTGCTTTCAACATGCAGATAATCTAGAAGCTATTTCCATTTGATAAAAACACTCATGTCCCAGAATTTCTAGAAATATTTTCCGATTATTTCCAAAAATAACAAGTCAACAATTCAATATCCACCGTTTAAAATAATAAATTCACTCGTATAACGAAATTGTCAAATTTAAGATCCAATACTAGATATTTTGGGACACGGTGAATTTATCCAACACGTATTTTCCACTCATGAAATGATGATTACACTTAGAAAAATAAATAGATTCTATGTAGGCTACCTATTGTCATCCATAACGACTTGTTTGAATAATTGTGCACCCGTGGACATTTGCGATTTCACCTCATGGTTACCCAGGGCAGCAGTTCCGTCTTTGGCTATGAATAGTTGCAGTCCAGAAGCTGAAACATTTTTAATAGATATTTCAGAGAAATTTTTCGCATTTAAAAAGTTTGTGATCAAGTTGACATTGAGAAAATACATCAAATGAAACTATTATCAAATTCGCATCAATATCTTTTCAGAATTTCCGTTTTTCAGAATTTTTTGATTGGTAAAAAATTCTGAAAATTTTGTCAAAAATTCTATTTTTTTTAAATTACTTAAACACATAGACCATTTGAATCAGCGTATGTAATATACATACATTCACTTCGCCGATAAAGTCGGATTATTGTCCTCTCTGCTGAATGCACAGTTTGATAATGACGGGTTTGGTGGATGCGCTGCACGAAAATGGTGAATGCGCAACATATTCGTGGTGGTATAATAATTATTGTGGAGTTTCGTGCTCCTGAGCTGTTCCAGTGCTTATGAGCAGCCAATGGCAAGCCGTATTTCGAGCTTTTGAGTTACTCAAGAGCACGAAATATCTCAAAACGAATAGGCTAATTGTGTCTGAATAACACGATATGTTGCTTACATGAAGTTACTGTTTCAATTTGTAATGTAGAGGGTTTTTCTATAAGAGGTGTTATTTTGAATAGCCCGCTATTTCAGTAGATGTCACATTTGAAGCTGTCCTTTTTTGACGTTTGACAAGTAGAAACTACGCCATTAAAAAAAATGGAACGATATACGCTTCAAGAACGCATTGAAATTATTAAAATTCACTTTAAAAATGGGGACAATTTGGCAGAGACGTTTGTTCGTAAAACTCCTAGTCATTCAAGATGATTAATGATTTTTTTATGGCAGAAATTGGCAAGTATTGATCTGGACAACGTCTACTTTCAACAAGACGGCGCTACGTGTCACAGAAGCAACGAAACCATTGATCTTTTGCAAGAGTTTCCGGACCCGTGTTATATCTCGAAGAGGTGATCACAATTGGCCACCGAGATCTTGTGATTTAACACCTTGCGAGTTCTTCTTTTGGGGCCACGTGAAAGAAAAGGTCTACGTCAATAGCCCAGCGTCTATTTAAGACCTCAAAGATGGAATTCGCGAGGCTATCGAGGACATAGGGCAGCCACTTTGCGATTTGGTTATGGAAAATTTCATTGAAAGGATATGGTCCTGTAAGCGTGGTCGTGGTGGTCATTTGCCTGATGTTATTTCCCACTATTAACGGCATAGCTTCTTCTTTATAATCAAATAATCATCTAATCATTTATATTGAGACATGAAATTTTTCTTTGAATATCAAAATAACACCTCTTATTGGAAAACCTTTTAGTCCGGTCGCTTCAGAGGAGATAGCTCTGAAATGCTGGCACCTGAAAAATTTTTGGGGCCAACTTTTTTCAAATCGTTACAACTTTTAAACGAAAAGAACTAATCGACTCGATTTCTTCTTCAAAATAACTTACTTTCGGCTTCGTCGTCCGCCGGTTCTAGATTCGTGTTCTTCAGAAGATCTTCGATCAAATGATCGGGGTTCACTCTGGTGTTTTCTACCCTACCGGCGACTGGTACGGCGTCGGAGTCTAAAAGCTGGTTCTTCTTTCGTCTTTCGTATGCGGCCTTAGCTCTGTCTAACGAACCAGTCTCCGATAGCGCTAAACTGCTGGAACTGGGGTTCCTTTGAAAAATCAACAGAAAGATAAGAATCGATTAAGAAACATTTTAACGTTGTTTCAAAAGATGCAAGTGCAGTAGTAGGTGAGAAGAACAGTGCTAGCAACATAATGGGGAAGCAATAATATTTAGTCGTAAGGATGATTGTATCGATAATACCAAAAAAATATAATACGATTCCATTTTTTCAACATATTAAGAAATGTAAAATAAAATGAAACACACTATTATTGTTTATTATAATCTTCGGCTATCGATTTCAGAATTATTCCATCATCAGGCCAGCTGAAAGTATACAAATGTAGAACATGTATTTATTTAGGTGAGAGTATGCAACTTACTGAACATAAACTGTTTGAAAACATTTAAAATCGTCTTCTCTTGTTAGAATTGTTAAAATTTTTGAACTCTAGTCAACTCTTATTATCGGTATATCTCTTGTAGGAATGTCAACTGAATATGGAACTGTAGGATATCTGCGAAATGATCTAATATCTTACTATAGGTATATTGGTGGCGGGAATTTTTTTAATTTTAATATTTATTGTTGATTTTTAAGATTATCTAACGTGATATGATGTCCAGTATCCGCTTTCAAACGATACCGGACATCATATCACGTTAGATAATCTGAAAATACTTCATAAAGAAAATAACTACCATAAAATATTATTACTCGAACAACTAGAAATTTTCAAAAAATAAAGACAACCAATTTTTACTCAATGATAATATAGAATTCAACAGAAGGATTCTTAAAAACCAACAATAAATATTAAAATTAAAAAAATTCCCGCCACCATTAGACCACCTATAATAACATATTAGATATCACATTTCGCACATATCCTACAGTTCCATATTCAGTTGACATTCCGACAAGAAATATACCGGTAATAAAAGTTGACTAGAGTACAAAAATTTTAACAATTCTAACAAGAGAAGACCATTTTAAATATTTTTAAACAGTTTATGTTCATTTTAATTCAAGACAGTAAGTTGCATACTCTCACCTAAATAAATACATGTTCTACATTTGTATACTTTCAGCTGGCCTAATGATGGAATAATTCCGAAATCGATAGCCGAAGATTATAAGAAACAATAATAGTGTGTTTCATTTTATTTTACATTTCTTAATCTCAAGAGAACATACTATAAAAAAATTCATTTGTAAAATATTAGCAACATAATAGAAGCAATCGTTTATTTAATAGAATCAGATCAGGTGAAAAAAGCTTTGCTATAGCGACCAAGAAAAAAAGACAAAATAAATAGCAGAAGTGAAGCGTGAAGACAAACAAATTCAAAGAATTTTTTGGAACAGCCAACAAATGTTGTACGACATCAATTTCATTCGCTTACGATTATAGCCATAATTATGGGACATGAAGAAAGCAAAAACAAAGAAAAATAAATAAAAATGCTGAAGAGACGCATATGGCAGACGACACACAGAAGACACAAAAAAGGTGAACTAACGTAGTGACACTAGGACGTCGCACTGTGACCTGACAGTTTTGTGTTGTAGCACATGTAGCATCATTCTGAAGTGGATGATGATGAGATGGGGCTAAAGCCTCGTCTGGACTGATTGCCACAGGTGCTAGCTTACCCCCGGCAGAACCGCCATCTAGCAGCTTACGATGCTGCCTGAAAACCACACATATTTCTTCTTCTTCTTTTTCTTTTCTATAGACAATCACAATGATGAGGAGGGGAAATATCCTGTTTTGTAGGGGTTTAATATGAGTTATCAAAATTTTGAGTCGAGATGAACATTTGTGGGTGAAATGAATTAGATATTATTTATGTTGAAAATAGAGATTCCTTGTTAAAATAAAATAAAAGGCAAAAAACCTGTTCACAACATGTAAACTGAAAAACAGTTGCTTGAAATGAAGAAGTTTTTAAAATAAGAGGATCAGTTTAAGTCCTCAAATCTTAAAAATCTTCAACGGAAAGCTTAGGAAATGGTTTCAACAAAATGATATCATGGTGAATAGTTTGATTGTATTTGGAAACTAGAAATGGAGAGAAATTTCCTGAAGAGTTCGTTGAAAATGTCAATAATTTATTGACGGAATGGGCTGCACGAGAAAATTTCGACTAATTTAAATTATAACGTAAGGATTGAGGTAAAGTCCAAAGTGTTGGGTAAATGATAGGAACCTTAAGATTTATCTTCTCATTTTCGTACATAGGTGCAAAAACAAGTATGAGGTCAATTATTTCAAAGGAAAACCACATTGCCAGACATGTTATAAATTTTAAATTCACATGCAGCTAAATATCAAAGGTTAACAACTGTGTTGATAATCTGTAAAAGGCAAGAAGAAAATCCATTAATATAGTGTCTATCTAGATTTTAAACCAACCTTCGAAAAATGAAACTGAGATGTTGCTTAATATGAATGAAAGTTAATACGTACGATTTTATCTGAAGCCCAATGCCAGGTCTGAAAAGTCTTTTTGAGCAGAAAAGTGAAAGAAAGAGAAGAAAAAGATACAGTTATATAAAAACGAAAGAACCTCTGAAAATAACATGATAGTCTTTTCATTAATGTGGAAATCATTTATTTGTTCTCTTCATTCATTCTCAGAAAGGATAAATTATAATTGAACAATGAATAAAACAATTCAAAATTTTCATTATTAAAGTACAGGGTGCGGCAGCATAACTTCCTTTTTTAAAAACTTAATAAAACGCGTTGTATGAATCAGAAAATTTTTATTCTTTTTTTATAATATAGGGATATACATAAAGTTTTGTTTTAGGTACCCAGTTTTGTAGATAAAATCAGATAGGTGACGTCCCCCATTCTCCATACACTGAGTAAACCGATTTCTGGCGTTTGTCATGACTCCAGCCAGTATAGCAGGCGTTATGTTGGCAATTTCTTCCTGGATGTTGTTCTTCAAATCCTGTAGGGTCCTTGGACGGTTCACATAAACACGAGATTTCGAAAAACCCCATAGAAAAAAGTCATAAGGGGTCAAATCGACAATTGCATCAAAGGTATTTGCATTCACCTAAAGAGTGGCCCGCTCTCCTGATTTGACCCCTTGTGCCTTTTTTTCTATGGGGTTTTTCGAAATCTCGTGTTTATGTGAACCGTCCAAGGACCCTGCAAGATTTGAAGAACAACATCCAGGAAGAAATTGCAAACATAACGCCTGCTATACTGGCTGGAGTCATGACAAACGCCAGAAATCGGTCAACTTAGTGTATGGAGAATGGGGGACGTCACCTACCTGATTTCATCTTCAAAACTGGGTAAAACAAAACTTTAAGTATGTGCCTATATTATAAAAAACGAATCAAAATTATCTGATTCATACAACGCGTTTTATTAAGTTTTAAAAAAAGGATGTTATGCTGCCGCACCCTGTAGAAGAAAACAGATTCTCTTCAGAATTCAAAGAAAACCCTACCGTTGTTATCCAGAGGTTATTTCGTTCGAATAATAAAATTAAGATTAATATGAGTAAAAAGTACCAACAAAATACATGAAACAACAAAACTAAAGCAATTAAAGACAACCCATATTAAAAGAACATTAGTAAAAAGAACCCAGATGAAAACAGAAAAAACTGAAAACCAAAAAACAACAAAACTAAAGCAATCAAAGACAACCCATATTAAAAGAACATTAGTAAAAAGAACCCAGATGAAAACAGAAAAAACTTAAAACCAAAAAACAAAAAAACTAAAGCAATCGAAGACAACCCTTATTAATTTCAGCATAATAGAACATTAGTAAAAAGAACCCAGATGAAAACAGAAAAAACTGAAAACCAAAATGTCTACATTCGTACCTCTTGATGACCTGGACGCTCAGCCGTTGCCCGTTGGCCTCCCCAGAAGCACCAGCTCCATTCTGCAAGGAGTTCAAGGATATCGTATGGAAGGGTTGTTTGGTTAGAGGAGAAGGAGGAATTTTGAAGGGATTTGAAACGGTTACAGGTCGCGTAGGGGTCGAAGAAACAACGTTCTTCCTCTTCGGACTCGGTGTTAAAAAAGCGTAGAGACTCTCCGGTATCTTACTGGCCAACCAAGTGGCCTTCGAGGAGATAGGACTTAAAGCGTAGTCGCTTTTGGAACGCATCACCCCGTTATTTTGGTTACCGGTCAATGATGTGTTGAGGGAGTTCCTGGTCATCTCGAACTCTTTGTTCTTCATCCGGTGAAATTCCACCACCGTGGTCGAAAAAGACTTTTGGAGTTCGTTGAAATTTTGAGAAAACACGTCGTTGGCGGTGTCCTGACCGACCTCCGGAGTCCTGTACTCTTCGTTGCTGGAGCTGCTCATGTTGCTCGTTTGTTTGTTCAAAGAGCCTTTGGGGGTGGAGTAAAGAGAGGTGTCGTTTAGTTCGATCGAGGGAGGAGCGTTCGACTTGGCGACGGAAATTTGGGGGTCTGTGCTTGAGGGTGACTTGGGGATACGGGGCGTTAGTTTGGCGGGGATGCTTTGGGTTCTGGTGAATTTGGAAGTGTTCAAGGCCGATTTATAGAAAGACGCTATCCTTAGGGACGAATGAAGGTTCCTATGTAAAGAAAAAAGTGAAAGTGCATGCATAGCCCCTGTTTGTTTTTGTACAAGTGGGAAAAATCTGTCACCGGTGGTTTTTCGATCACAATTTGAGTAAAAATTCATAAACAAGGTGTGTTGATTTCGAATTCTGTAGATTTAAAACAAACTGGAACAACAATTTGGATGCAAGGAAAAATTTAAAAGAGCGAAGAACAAAATTTTCAACAGAAATTGAAATAACGAAAGGATTATTCTATAAAATTTGTATGAATCAAACATTTTTCAGAAAACTATTAGGTGTACAAATAAGTTTCCGCGGTTTTTCATTTGACCTCGTCATCCCTCTCGAATTTCTTTCCCTAGAACTATCTCTTCAAGTTTAGAAATAGATAATAATCACTTGGGGTTGAAGCTGCAGAATGTGGGGGATGAGGAAGCAATTCGAGGCGTAATTCTACCATTTTGCCACCGTCTTTATTGATTTGTGAGCTGCAGCATTGTCTTGGAGGAAGAACCCTTTTTTCTTTGATAAATTTGGGAGATGATTCCTCGATCAAAATAAGCAGCCTCAGCTGCAGATTTTTTCACATTAAAGAAGTAAATCAAAAGTTCCCGCAAATGATGCTTATTCGGAATAAAACTTGACATTTTTGCAAGAAACAAATTACGTGATGCTGATACGGAATCACTAGTACTTTAAGGTTATGGTGTTGCCAGATGACTAAACTTGGGATATTACGTTTTACATCTGACAATTTCTCCATAACCTTCTGGTGGGGCCATCTTTTGACAAACCGCGGAAACTTATTTGTACACCTAATATTATATTTGATATGATATCCACTGAATTGACAACAATCTGTATTAAAAACTTGCCAAGAATAATACGGAAACCCATAATAGAAAATAATGAAATGAAATTGAAAAATAGAAGAGGGACACTAACAAAAACAAATGCAAACTGATAATTATTGAAATAATAATAAAAAAATGAAGTGATGTAGACTTCAGTAACAATTATAATAGATATCGATTGAAATATATTCTGGGAGGATTCTGCATTTCTTAGAAACTTTATAGGTTTTCACTCCCAGTCTCTGAAACATAAATAATTAAAAAATGCCTGTCTACAGAGCAGAGGCGGCCATTTTGAGCAACTTTTATGATTATTTGTTTGTTTGATCATTGAAAATTAAATTATCGAAAATACAGTAGTGAGGATTTTTTATTTTATCAATGTTCATGTGGGTCATGTTCGAACAGCAATTACTTTTCACATATTATGTAACATACAGAAATTACATTGGTATCGTTTTGTAGCTAATATCCTTGCGTGTTAGCTTAATCAGATTACAAATGAAAAAATACACAATTCTGAAGATTGCAAGAGTTTGTCTGAAGAAGGTGTCTGATATAGCTACCGAAACGTTACAATATCCTTTTAATTTGTTTCATTTTTCAGTTTTACTGTTAGGCAAAAAATTTTTTCAAGACCAATTTGCTCCTGACAAATACTTAAGTGCAAAGATTCTTGCAGGAGCACTTCATCTTAATCAAACATTTTTTAATTATTTATGTTTCAGAGACTGGGAGTGAAAACCTATAAAGTTTCTAAGAAATAATAATAGACATGGAAAAAGATTAAAAATACTGAATATGTTCAACGAAAAACAAGAACACAAAAAGTAACAACTATTTTTCAAAATTTACATGAAAATCGAAGAAATTAAGGAAATAATTTTCACAATTCAATCAACACACCTTGCACTTAACAACTTACTTGAATATCACTTTTTTTATGACCGAACACGAAATGAAAATTGAGATTAAATGTTTTCATGTGAAGATTTTTCCCATAGACAACTACCACCATCTTTTATTTTTATACAAACCATGTATCGTGAACCAAAATTAAAAAAAATAACCTTTGATAAAATAAAAAGAGAATTTTCTTCTATAAGTTTGTACGTATTCGCTTCCTCAGGGAAGAATATTTACCTGATATGTCCAGAGTCTCCAGAGCTGGATTGTCGACTGTGAGAATGAGAATGAATACTGCTGTATCCTGAAGCCTTCGACAGTTGGGAGGTGTTGGAGGAATTTCTGGAGTGTCCCGGTTCTCCCAGGGGAATCTCCTCGTGGTCGATGGGTATTTGCATCAGCGGTTCCGAAGTGTCCACAGGGGCCACAGTCACGGGAATATTATTCTCTGATAGGGTCTGACCAATCACCAGTTCTGGAGGAATAGCAAAGTTGAAATTAAGGTATTGCTTGGTCGAGGAAATTTTTATAAATCTAAGTCAAACACAGTTAATAATCTTCAGCAGATTTGTATGAATAAGAATTTTAGTTGCTATACAGGGTTTTCCTTTTAAGTTGGCCTATTAGACGTTTTAGGAAAACTAGTGAATATTTCGTTTTGAAATTTCAGCTGGAGCCTTGAGGGTGAAGGAACCTTCGCCTAAAATATTTTCAAGTCGACAGTGTTGCCACGCCTATCTCAAACACATGTCTACTTTCTTATTTCAACTACCTATATTTTAATTTATGTATCGATTCAATACCAAATTCGCAGTATAACCTGCTAAAAAATTCTCTGCTATGAGCTGTTGCCAAGTTATGCACGAATTCCTGAAATTTTTGACATCTGCATTGCCAATTTGGAAATGCAATATCTCGATTATTTTTTATGCGAACCGAACCAACCTCAGCATTCTCATAGTACAGAATACATGCATTTATGAGGTACATTCAGTATTTTGTTACATCGTAAGGTTTTTCGAAGATATTGCACCGAAAATGTAGAACTTAAAATGAAAGTATTTCGAGATTTCCAGTATTTTTCATCTCATTCGAAAACTATCGAAAATAAATAATTAGTGTAAAAGGAGACTGCCATTCATTTTTTATTTCGAATCGAATGCTGTAAAATAAATATGGGGTTGCCATTTGAAAATTTTGAAATATTTTCATTTTAAGTTCCACGTTTTCGGAGCAATATCTTCGAAAAACCTTACGATGTATCGAAATACTGAATGTACCACATAAATGCATGTATTTTCTACTATGAGACTTCTGAGTTTGGTTCGGTTCGCATAAAAAATAATCGAGATATTGCATTACCAAACTGGCAATGCAGATGTCAAAAATTTCAGGAATTTGTGCATTACTTGGCAACAGCGCATAGCTATACTGCGAATTAGGTATTGAATCGAGGCATAATTTAAAATATTCACTGGTTCTCCTAAAACTATAATAGGCCAAATTAAAAGGAAAACCCTCTATATCTCTCTGAGGTCAAAAAATGTTGTAAAATTCTTGTGGAATCCCATTCTTTGGTTTGATTTCGGAAAACGACAGAATTATTTTCAAGTCCATTCTCGAAATTCGAAACTCAAATACATTTGGGCAAAAATCTGGCCCACTGTTCCTTCAGAAAACCGAAAAATGTGATTTTATGTTGGATTTCGATGAAGGACATTAAAATTAAAACTCGATGGCTAAGATTTTTCAGAGAAGACTTCATCCTGGCAATATTTTAGGGACTCACTGTATATTCCGTGCGTCAACAACACGTTCCACAGAAAACCCTTTTCTATAGAATTTAATAATAATAAACATCCAGGAACTACACTAATCTACATAAAGGTATTCAAAGTTCTAAAGCGATAAGAATTTTCCACACACGTTATCTATCTCGAATATTTTTTCGACATCGCCGCATTGTTATTTCGTACAAAATATTTTAAAATAGTTCACGATTCGAAATAATAAAGCAGTCTAGGATTTCTCCATGTTGCGATTAAATCGAGAAATTCGAAATAGAGTCCATCAGGAAGTATTGACCAATTCGTACTCCGATCTGATCGTAACGAGTTTTTTGCCCAAAATAAACAAGTTCGCAGTAAAAAAGTTACAATATTGAAATTAACCTGACGTTTCCTACTAGCAAAAAGACACTTATCCAGTTATCTATTTGGTTTACCCCATGGTTGTAAGGGTGGGAAACGCAACCACTAAAGTTTATTTCCAATGTAACTTTTTGTCTTATTATTTGTTTACCATTCAAAAATTTATTTCCGATAGCCTGTTTCATTCTAAACAAAAAATGTCTCTTGAGTTTTTTACAAAAAATGAACCAGTTCGCAGTAAAAAATTATTTTACGAACAACTACAGAGATAGATCGTCATAAACTGACAGCGTTATACCAATTTAAATGTCACTATCGCTTAAAGTGTCCTACTAGATAGATTAGTTTCGCATTTATGACGATCTATCTCTGTAGTTGTTCGTAAAATAATTTTTTACTGCGAACTGGTTTATTTTGGGCAAAAAACTCAGGAGACATTTATTGTTTAGAATGAAACAGGCTATCGGAAATAAATTTTTAAATGGTAAACAAACAATAAGACAAAAAGTTACATTGGAAATAAACTTTAGGGGTTGCGTTTCCCACCCTTACAACCATGGGGTAAACCATATAAATAACTGGATAAGTGTCTTTTTGCTTGTAGGAAACGTCAGGTTGATTTCAATATTGTAACTTCTTTGGTGCTTGTGAAAAAAATTGTTATACAAATTTTATATACTCCCTTTGAGGGGCTGTATCTTAACAAGGGATGCTCCAATGAAGTTTCTTTATACGAAAGATCCTATCTTTTTTTTGATGAGGAATCACCTCCTTAAATATTTTACACTTATTTAGTTACACCCTGTATCAAAACGGTTCACGATTCGAAATAAAGCAGTCTAGGATTTCTCCATGTTGCGATTAAATCGAGAAATTCGAAATAGAGTCCATCAGGAAGTATTGACCAATTCGTACTCTAATCTGATCGTAATGATCGCGTTCCTATTAGCGATTCTATTTCCGCGGAATCGTCCGGCTATACGGCTTTCGATTATCGCCGATTCGAATAATAAATTAATTCGGATCGTACGAATGAAATTAGCGTTCGATTTGTTGTTTTGTTTTCGATCGCAGATAACCATCGCCTACAAACCGGGGATTTCCCAACAGTTGTCTAAGAATTCGTTCGTTCTACGAATTGTAATTCCCGATTTCTTCAACTCTGAATATTCAAAAGGATTATAATTATTTACTTTGCTGTTGCACGTTTTATTCCGACTAATCTTTAGTGTGGTAATCCCCACACTTTATCTATAAGTTTTTCATAGATGAAGGGTTTTCCAATAAGAGGTGTTATTTTGAATAGCCCGCTATTTCGGTAGATGTCACGTTTCAAGCTGCCATTTTTTGACATTTGGCAAGAAAAAACTACGACATAAATAAAAATGGAACTACAGGGTGTTCCTAAATTGAACGTACAAACGAAAAGGGGAGATTCCTTAAGTGAGTTTAAGAAAAAAAGTTCCATAAACATGGGGTCGCAAACGTTTCGTTTTCGAGATACAGAGTGTTGAAGTTTGATTTCTTTTCAAGTTTTTTTCTCATAGTATCTACACTTCTCAAGATATACAACTGAAATTTGGCATAGATATTACATTCGAGAGTTCTCACCACGTGACATGGCAATTTCGATAGAAGATCTACAGGGTGATATTTTTTCTGGAACACTGCCACTTGTTCTTCTGCAGAACTTTTTTTTGGTGAGCAACTGTTGATTTGAAAAAATGTAAAAAGAAGCTTTGTTCTTATACTGAATTTTTCGGTCTCTTGTAGTTTTGTCGTATCTACAAACGATTTCGAGAAAAAAATTTTGAACGATTCTCTCGAAATCCTCGTGAAAATCCAAATTATGTTGGGAAGGCCACTTTGTAAGCTGTGGTGAATGAATTCAGTGCCAGTTTTTATGGAAATTTTCCTGATCTGTAGCGATGATTCATAAAGATTCGATAAACTCGTATAATCAACACATGTTTTTAATTAACTTTAACACCCTGTATCTCGAAAACGAAACGTTTGCGACCCCATGTTTATGGGACTTTTTTTTCTTAAACTCACTTAAGGAATCTCCCCTTTTCCCTTGTACGTTCAATTTAGGAACACCCTGTATACACGCTTCAAGAACGCATTGAAATTATTAAAATTCACTATAAAAATGCTGAAAATTTGGCAGAGACGGTTCGTAAAACTCTAACATTTTTGGGTCGTCGTGAAGCACCTTGTCGGACCGCAATAAAGAAATTGGTGGAAAAATTCGAGCTGTTGGGACAAGTTAGTGATGTGAAGAATAAAACCCGTGCACGTCGCTCAAGAACAGCCGAGAATATTGCTGCTCTAGCCGAAAGTGTTGAAGAAAATAGGTTTGTCCATTCCCCGTCGTTCTTTGGAATTAGGCATTCCACAAACGTCATTTTCTATCATAACTTTATCAGAAAAAAAATAATAAAAAATAATAACTTGATCAGATAAAAAATAATTTTTGAGTAAACGTCTAGTTCTTTGATTTTGTCCACAACGCTGACTTTGAAGGCTAATTCTAGCAAAAGTAGACTGTTGAGTACCATTTTTTATTAATGATTCTGAAAGCTGAGTGTTGAGCGCAGTTTTTAAGCCTACTGAGAAACCATGAAGTAGCCTGTTTACATTTTTGATTTAAATTTGAAAGTTTAGATCATGATCCAAAATACGTAACTTTTTCACTTGAGACCAACATTTCTATAATTTTTATCAAATTTACGATGCTGCGTATTTTATGTATGAAAGTACATTTCATGGCGATTTATTTACAAAAAAGATATATCAGAAAACTCTTGTACTTTTTTTTAATATCTTTTTTAATATGGTCAAGTTGAAAATTCTCAAAAGTTCATAAACAAATCATAACTCGGAAACCGTGAAAAATCGCATAACATACATGGGGGTGATTCGAACACCCCATGAGACGAGGGACCTGTTTTTTCTTTTGGACGTCAATCGTTCGGCCACCCTGTATAATGGCGATACTACCATTTGGGAAGAAATTGATATAATTCAAGAAAGAGAGATCTTACCTGAAGACAACAAGGCAGGTCGTTTCTTTGGTAAGCTTCCAAAACCGGAACTTCCGCTAGCTATGGATCCGCCATGAGATCCTCCTGAGTAGTCGTCTGTGCGTTGTTCTTGAGGTGGTTCTTCTGCCGCTGCGACCGCCGATTTTGGCCTCAGCGACGGGGAAGGACTGTGGAAAGATTTTTACGTCAGTTGGTACAGTGGAAACATGAAAACAAGCCTTTACTTGAAGAACTGTTAATGTTACATTTGTAACCGGAAAGTTGAAGTACAAATGAAAGTAAATGGGAACAAAAGAGCAGGATTAGATCCTAAAACAGGTTAAATCATAACTTTCTTACTCAAGAAGCTGTACCAAAAGAGTCCCTTCATTTGGAGAGTTAGAACTGAAGAAAATACCAACGAAACTTTCCAAATTTTCTTGGCAAGCACATCTCTGGTATTTTACTGGATAATCCTGAATGATTCGAGAGAGAGTTTTTCATTGCGTGTCAGATGATCCACGACATATCCTTTGTCGCTTTTTTCTCTCCGGTAAATCCGTCAAAAAGGAATGAATTCGGGAACAAAAGGACCGTCACCTCTCGACATGATGCTCCCATAAACGTCCGATTCAGGACGTGTCGTTGTCTTTCGCAGAGCGTTGTACCAGTCACATGCCGGATGAAAGACTAATTTATTTCGCATGGTGATGGATTTAACAGATGAGGAATGTTGAATTACGTAACACTCTTTCAACTTCCTTTTTACATTAATCGAATGACTAAGGGATTACTCTATACAGTGTGGAACAGCCAGATGGAATAAATTCGATAAAGAACATGTGAGAGCGTGTTGGGAAAAACGCTTGGACACGTCGATTGGTATTTTTAGATACGCATTTTTTCAAAAAATAGTTATTTTTGTATTAAGTGCGTAAAATTAGTATTTTTTTTCATGACAGCAGGTCGAGGCCAAAAATTCACTCGAATGTACCTTGAAAACACGAATTTTATACGCGCGCAACACAAACAACATTTTTGTGCAACTGTGAATGTGAATTTACATCGTCTGAAATAAAAAATGATTGAGACAATGCTTCCAATGTAATATTTCCATGCACACAGTCTTTACTTGTTCTCACTGTTAAAAAAGAATTTTTTAACGGCGAAAAAAAATAGTATATTATATTATAAGCATTAAAAGTACATCTTTTTATATGAGCAATATTTGCAGTTGCGAGTTAAAATAGGCACTTTTAATCCGAATAATATATACTATTTTTTCTCCAACCAAGTCAAAATTAAAATAAAATTGGTTTTAGTGAAAAATCGTTCATAATTTGGTTATGAATTTGAACACAGAATCATGACAGTGATTGTCAAGTAGACTTCAAATGCATTTACTTTTAATCCTAGGATTAAAAGTGTTGCTAAGCAACGAGCAAATTTTTGTACGGTAAGGGAATTTATGACTTTTGCACAGTACAGAAAAGTCAACATTTTCTGATGGTTGGAGAAAATAATCATTTACGCATTCATAGTGACAGAGAAAGGTCAAGTTTTTTTGACAGTTGTACAAAAAATAATTATATAGGGTGTGTCATGTGACAGTGGCCGACACCAACTTTCTTATTTTAAATACAAACCCCTGTGTATTATTTTTTTTTGGATTCTTCAGAAAATTCTAGAGATATTTCATGTACAATGCCCCATACTTATCTTCATCTGTTTCGGAAATATGTATTAAGTGTTTTCAGATGTATTACAAAAATTAACATTGAAAAAAGAAAATGATCTGACACCATTAGACTTTTTTTTGTGGGCATATGTCAAAAGTATTGTATACCAAACTACACCACTCAACTTAGATTTTTTTACATTATTTGAGAAATAAAATAATTTTCTTTTTTAGATGTTAATTTTTGTAATACATCTGAAAACACTTAATATTTCCGAAAAAGTTGAAGATAGGTATGGGACATTGTACATGAATTATGCCTAAAATGTTCCGAAGAATCTAAAAAACTAATAATACATAGGGATTTGTATTTAAAATAAGAAAGTTGGTATCGGCCACTGTCACATGACACACCCTATTAATTATTTTTTCTTCAAAAAAAATACGCATGTAAAAATACAAATCGACGTGTCCAAGCGTTTTTCCCAAAACGCTCTGATTTATTCGTTATCGAATTTTTTCCATTTGGCTGTTCCACACGGTATGTTTTCACAATTTTTCTTACGAAATTTTATGCCTGGAACAAAAGTACCTACTGATATTATCGCGTTATTCGGTTGAGAATTATCTGTGTTCATTTCCAGTGACATCATATCGTCAAAAAAAGATGTTACACAAGCCGGTAAATCTCCATTTGGACGCCTTTATTATTATGCCTAGGGAAAATTATAAACATCAACTCGTAGAATAGTGTGACTATTACTGTTAAGTTTATCGTGTTTCGATGCATTTTTTCAGTAATAATTATTATCCCAGCATCATCGCTGATCTCATGTGATTACTTAATAATTTTCTGGCGATACATCGCGAGAAAATCGAAATATGATGAATCGGTGATCGAAAATAGTTCAGATGTAACAAACCAATTATTTTTGTAATTGTATTGTAATTAGAATACTCGAGGCTGCGGTTATTCTATTCCATAACAAAGCTGTTAAAGTTTGTGGTTGAAATAATAATAATTTCATTACTTATAGGAATTTATTGTTATGGTTAAAATCACAAGGAGGTGCTTCTGTGGAAGATGGCCATCGATTAGCGTTGCTTTGGGCCTCCCATGAAATGTAACATACCAACATTGTGAATTGTGAAATCTCGTGACATTTTTCTAAATTGAGTTTGAAGAAACGCATATTGCACCAAATACTTTGTAACTTTTCACTTTTCAAATTAATTACATTGCACGAAACGCATTCATAATAGAAAAGTGCAATGTGAAAAGTCAAGTGCTGAGTGAGAATCACTTCGCAGAAATTAAATATTGGGAAAAATGTTGAGCAATATAATTAACTAGCAGAACCAACAGACGTCGTTCTGTATACACAAAAATTCATTTAATTCGATCCAGCCGTTTAGTTGCAGAGTAGATGAATAACCTAAATAACGACTACAGCGTCATCTGTTGATCTGATTTGTGATCATAAACAGACGGGCATCAGGCAATCCAAAATACATTCATACATCCCTCACACTTCGGTACCTTCTCCTACCCGCCTAGTGCCTACCTCGGAGGCGCATTTTGGTGCGATTTCATCTTCAACCTGCCATATCTTTTGATGTATTCATTATAATTGAATGATGTAAAAGGCAATTTCGTTCTAAATTAAATACTGGGTATGGACGACGTGTGTAATTGGATAAATATCAATAGCGTATTCATAAAAAATACTCCCAAATAATGCATAATTTTGAGAAACATTCGGATACCTTTAAAAGGTGATACCGAGTGAACCTTGAAAGATAGATATATGCTATCGCGGACTTTTTTGTAGAACTATTAAAGAGGTACATTTCCGTCATACATTGTTTCCATGTACATCTTATGGTTTTTGCAGCGCACCTGAAAATAGCTGATCATGGCTGATTTTGGTACTCATATTTATTATCATTGAAGTTATAGTAGGTTTCCTTAATTTTCTCGGGTGAAAAGTGTAGCCTATGTTACTCACGGATAGTGTAGCATTCTAAGGGTGAAAGAATTATTGAAATCGGTCTAGTAGCTTATGAGTTAACTCTTATCAACGCTTCAAACCCACAAACATACAAATCTTTCCTCTTTATAATATTATAGATTTCCACTTTTGAAATTTGTCAGAATGCAAAGTTGCAAAGTATTTGGTACAATATAGGCCCCTGAAAAAACTTATTGGAAGGATTTCAGTTTCTTCCTCCTCCAAAAACTTTTTCTCGTAAGTGCAGGTACCATAATAAGATTCTGAACCAGTTATTGGCGCGTTATTGATTCCTAAATGACCAAGAATCGAAGAAAATGACAACTTGGAGAATAAATAAAGAAATCATACGAAAAGTATCGAAAAACAAGTGGGAATACTTACACTTTAAAAAGGACATCTCCGGAGAGCATGTTCATGACGATGGAGAACTTGAGCATGCTGTTGTCCTGACGATGCCTGGCGTCGTAACCGACGAGCAGCGCCTTCTTGTACGTGATGCCGGCACCGGCGTATTCGGCCAGGTTCAAATCTACGAAACCGAGCTTGTTGAAAGACCTGCCGCCCTTGCTCTCCTTACGGATCGAGATGCGGAGGACGCAACGTTCCAAAACGCCGGTGGAAGCGTTCGCCATCATCTTGCAAGGGAACGAGAACTTTGCGCCCCAGCTCACCTTGTGGTCCTTGACTTCTTCCCTAAAAACACAAACGAATGAAAATTTGTTATGATAAACAGTAGTATGGACCACTTTAATGCCCTCAAATTCGAATTACAGTGGAACTTCCCCATAGCGAAAGCGCTAAATCCGCAAAAATCGTTATAAAGAAAATTTGTTTCTACAGGGTGTTTCCTAAACATGCGACAAAAATTCAGGGGATTGTTCTTTGGACTATTCTGAGAATATTTTGTCCTTTGATGATTTTTGAAAAACCTCTTTGGTTCGAAGATACAGGGGAAACAAAATTTTAGATAATAACATTTTATTATGAAAAATTACATGAAAATTTAACTTAACCTAAAAAACTGTTGAAAATGACCACCTCTAGCCAAAAAAAACGAATTCAAATGAAAACCGTGTTTAATCTGTATTCCTTTACCATATGAACTTATCAATTTTAAGTCAAAAAACTGGCCGTTTTTAGTAATTGGAATGTTGTTAAACAAATTTAAAAATAAATTGTACCTAATTATTAAACACAGTGCGGTACGCATTTTTATTTAAACTATTATTTATTTTAAAAAAATGAAAAATGTTGTTCGCCCTGTATCTTCGAAACAAAAATGTTTTTCAAAAATCATCAAAGGACAAAACATTCTCAAAACAGTCCAAGGAACAACCCCCTGATTTTTGGCCGCATGTTTAGGAAACACCCTGTATAGTCGCCAATGTCGCGTTCGACTTCACTGATAAATTGAGTATAAACGTATCGTTTGAGGCCATTTTCGAATCAAAATTCCAAGACATTTGGGCAAAAGGATTTACATAGTATAGTAGTAGAAGTAGAACGAGCGTTTGAAAATAAATATTGATGAATACATAAATACTTCCTAAAAAAAAATTTAATTCACCTTCCTTTTTGAACAGACCTTGCACTTAATAGCTGCAAAGGCTGAAAAAAACTCAGTAAATGAGAGAAATGGCCAAAAACTACCAGAATTAAATAGATTGGAAATTTAGTTTTCCTATAATTTTCAAAATGAAGAGGGTGTTATAGGTAAATACAGTGGAACTTCCCTATAACGAAAGCGCTAAAACCGAAAAAAAACTTCGTTATAAAGAAATTTCTTTATCAAGAAAATTTGTTTCTATACTTAGTCGGCAATGTCGCGGTCGACTTCACTGATAAATTTAAGTTTATGATTCAAACTTAAGCATTTTCTTCTAGACATTTTCGCAAGACTTTTCACACTGGCGTAATGGTCAGATTGAAACCAAACAGCCAGGGGTGTATTTAAAACTGTTTCAGAAGGATCTCTCTACCCGCCGTAATGATTTAATTTAAGGTCGGGATTTATTACGTACGTCCGGAAAAATTTCGGGAAAAACCCACCCTTATACCTTCTTACCAATACCCATTCATAGAGTGATGTTCTTTCAATATTTCGTTATAGAGAGAATTTACTTCGTTTTAGAGGGAGTTTTTAACATGGAATTTGGATTCAAGGTGCAATGTCTTGTAAGAAATTCGTTATACAGACGTTCGTTATAGGGAAGTTTCACTGTACCTATCTTGTTTAGTTTAACAGGGCCTGACTAGGTTCTGCACTTTAATGCTCACATTTTTAGCAACCTGTATAATTATTATATTGAACCGGTGAATTTTCCTATGAAAATATTGAAATAGCAGGATACGATAATTAAACCTGATTCATATGATGTTTGATGAGTCGATTCATTTTCATTATACATGTTTTAATATTGGAAATTATCCACCGGCGCTTTCAAATGACATTGTTTATTCTTTTTTAATAAAAGGGAAACCTTTATTTACGAAATTGATTCTACATTAATGCACGTACAGGAAGTTGATACGATTTATCAAAGTAGTCTCTATTGATGGTGTTCGACGATTACCGTTAAAAAATAACGTAACGTTCAGAACAAATGTTTGCATTTACATTCGTATTCATGGAAAATTAATAACATTGGGCAGTTCATTGGACAGTTAGTCTGCTAGTCATTTCACTTTCAATCAATTCTGTGAATGTTTAACTTTGAAGAACGCCAATTTTCGAACGAAATTGTGTAACTTATTGTCCCTTTTGATACAACGAACTGTACATTTTCTCCAAAACGTATTATATTATCAATGGGAGATAATTGAGTGTTTTGTAGTAACTTTTGTACGTAGAAAATCCAATGATTTCTAGTAATTCACACCATTTTTCCAATCAGATTGGTATCAACCGATTACCTCATCACCAAAATAATACATAACATAACAAAGAATTTTGCGATGTTAACTTACCCACGTAATATGAACGAATTCGAGCAATTCGAACGCCACTTTTTCGTAAAATTTAATCGCGGTTAAAAAATTCAGTTTTGTAATCTCCGCAGCGCACTCCTCGGCGTGGATGGCAATTAACGAGGACGTGAATTCACAGAGATTTATCTGGAAGTGCCGGGGAAGCAGATAGCGGAAATAAAATTATTATTCCCCAACCTGTTTGCTTCACTCCTCGCAAAGTTTCTTATTTTATTTACGTTTTTTTTTGTAACAGGTGGTTCATTTTGGTTGATGAGCTCTTAAATCTAATTTAACAATGGCGTTCAAAATAAGACATATAACGAAAATAAACTGACGGAATCAGCATTCAGACAGGTCGGAAAATTTCCAGATTTGAGGTTGAAGGAAAAAAGCGATATGGTAGGTAGATGCGTTACCTTTGGGATGGAACATTACAAATCTGGAAGCTTCTACATAGGAGAATCTTGTAAACCTTAATATTTCAACCGATCTATATTTGATGAATACATTTTTTAAAATGTTATCAAAATAATTCAAGAATTAATTTTTGAAACTAGTGAATTATTCTTCCTTTCTGCTATAAAAGATAAAGACCGAAACGAAATAAAACCACAGGTGCCGTATTCTCAACAAGTGATCTTTCAAAGCGAATACGAACTTCATTGCGCAGTGTGCATTTTTGCAGGTAAAAGAGGGACTCGCGAAATAAAGTTCATACTCGTAATGCTTTGAAAGATCACTTGTCCAAATCTTCGCTCCACATGTTCGTTATCATAATTTCTCAACGACATATAGAGTATTAACGTGATAATAATTGGAGGTTACGTTCGATTGTCAACCACTTGAAGTCAAGAGGATATTCAATTACCATAAAAATCGACGCGATAAACTACAATTCCATCGACATCAATGTCGAATTTGAACTACTCGAACTTAACAATCAAGTCAAAATCGCCGTTATTGGCCATGAAAATTGTGTTCAGTTATCGGTGTAAATAAAAATTGAGGACGAATACGACAAATTCAATATTTTCTTATTAGATTTAATCAGCAAGAAAATCAGTTTCAACTCTAAACATTCACTAGATCGACAATAATTCTTCCTACAATCGTAGGATTCTATATTCTATGTTTGTACGTACCGGAAGTTGAGTTCTCAGGCCGGATGTTACATAACGTTTGAATTTTTGACCCCGTTAGTATCATTATTATTATTCCGCGAATATCTACGCAAGTTGCGAATGTCCGACGAAATAGACTGGCTACTTGATTCCTTGGTGGTTTAGTTTATTCGTCATGAAACTGAGAACTGCTATGAGAAAAGGAATGGAAAAAGGAATACACTACCAAAACTTCGAAGTTAATAAAGGGTTTCCCAATAAGAGGCGTTATTTTGAATAGCCCGCTATTTCGGTAGATTTCACGTTTGAAGCTGTCATTTTTTGACATTTAAAAAGTATAAACTACGCCATTAATAAAAATGGAACGATACATGCTTCAAGAACGCATTGAAATTATTGAAATTCGCTATAAAAATGGTGAAAATTTGGCAGAGACGGTTCGTAAAACTCGAACATTTTTGGGTCGTCGTTAAGCACTTTGTCGGACCTCAATAAAGAAATTGCTGGAAAAATTAGAGCTGTTGGGGCAAGTTAGTGATGTGAAGAATAAAACGCGTGCACGTCGCTCAAGAACAGCCGAGAATATTGCTACTTTAGCCGAAATTGTTGAAAAACACCCAGGTTTGTTCATTCCTCGTCGTTCTTTGAAATTAGGCATTCCACAAACGTCATTACACCGTATTTTTCATAAAGATTTGGGTCTTAAGGCTTATGAAGTTCAGTTAACACAAGAAGTCAATTTTTTTGAGGGAAAAGTTTCCGGACCGTGTTATGTCTCGAAGAGGTGATCACAATTGGCCACCGAGATCTTGTGATTTAACACCTTGAGACTTCTTCCTTTGGGGCCACGTGAAAGAAAAGGTTTACGCCAATAGCCCAGCGTCGATTCAAGACCTCAAAGATGAAATTCGTGAGGCTATCGAGGACATAGAGCAACCACTTTGCGATTTGGTTGTGGAAAATTTCATTAAAAGGATATGGTCCTGTAAGCGTGGTCGTGGTGGTCATTTGCTTGATGTTATTTTCCATTATTAATGGCAAAAATTCTTCTCCATAATGAAATAAACATCATTTATATTGAAAAAAATGGCATTTTTCTTTTAATATCAAAATAACAAATCTTATTGGATAACCCTTTAACATCAAATGGTAAATACAGATGATTCTCTGTATGGTTTAAGTAGGACAAGGGCCCTATTGAACCGAAATACTTTGCAACTTTTCACTTTGCACATTTCAAAAGTGAAAATTACTTATGTTGCACAATATTTCTCCCAACAATAAAAGCACTTATCGTTCCTAATATCAATTTTATTAATAATTTATTAATAAATTATACATAAATAGTTCCTTGCGACTGATACCTTCACCTATTCCATTTCTCCCAACGTTTAATTATTGCGGAGTACTTTTCACTATAAACTTGACTTTTCACATTGTATTTTCCAATTATGAATGCGTTTCGTGCAACATGATTAATTTGCAAAGTGAAAAGTTGCAAAGTATTTGGTGCAATAGGCCCCAGCTCTCAAAAAGACGAGATACGACAGATACGATTTAAAGCATACCCATTGAATTAATATCGCTAGATCCGACGTGTCTGTGATTGCCTGAATAATTTCGTCCTGATGAAAGATAACACATTGCAGCGTGAACTTTGCGCCAATTATTCAGATTATCGGTAAATTTCGACGCGTTATTCTCCCATCGGCGTAAAATAGCAACAAGCAGAACGTCCGGTATCTGGATAAACGTGATCCGACCACGTGTGAGATCGATAGCTCATGCTCATGCAAACATAGTTGGCATGGCGCTCGAGTCAAGTTCAAGTCGTCACCTTTGAAGCAATCGCTTTTCGTCGTTGACCTGAGGTCAAATCGATCTGGCGAAAACCGCATAGCCGAATCAGCATTCCGGACTTGCACCAGCAGCCACTAATTGCTTGATTGGCGCAATTGTTGAGGAATTATTATCGACCACCAGAGAGTACTCGTTGTCGGTTGCCTTCGACGACAGCCTCAAGGTCGTCTCGATTCGTGTCAGCAGCCTCTCTGATTGCTATTATCCTTGGAGGAAACGCTTCGCGAGTTTTTGGGTTCTGACCCAGTCGTTGTTCGCGGTTTTGCTCGAATTCATACATGATATGCATAAAAATTCATATCAAAATGAATAATAGTATATTATTCGATGAGCGGTAATGCAGGTCAAAACACACGCAGATGAATTTTGTACCACGAGCCGTCAGGCGAGTGATGTAATTCATCAAGTATGTTTTGAGCATTAGCGCGAATTGAATACTATACTTCATCCACGACTTCTTCAGTAAAATTCGAATTAATCTGCATTTAAAAAATTTTGAACAGTTGTCAAAAGCGTTGACAACATTTCGTCCTACCGTCAAACCTCTGTACTCTGTGGTCGGCAATCAAATCCGAGTCTCTAACTAAACAAATCAAGTACTTTCACAACTTCAAAAATTTACTTTTTCCAAAAATAAATCTGGAATGAATCGCTAGAACGTTATCTTGATGGCTGAAATAGATTTCCGGATCGATCCTACTTTTTATTCATTTTTTTGTAAGCAATTTCATTTTTCCTAGGTATTTTTATTAGCGGGTGTTATGGGCGGGTGTTATTATAACACTCGCTTTTCGGTTCATAGACATGTCTATGGTTGTGTTATAGCTACTATTACACATAGAAATTAGTTTAATAATTGACATATTACTCTATAGGAGTGGATAAATGAATTTACTCTTTCGCTATACGAATCATCTCTTGCCACAAGAGTATTTCAATTTTTAGAGAAGTGTTTGATTCCTATTACAGTGGAACTTCCTTATAACGAACTTCTGTATAACGAATTTCTCTGTATAACGAATTTCGTACAAGACATTGCACCTTGAATCCAAATTCCATGTTAAAAACACCCTCTAAAACGAAGCAAATTCTCTCTATATCGAAATATTCAAAGAACATCACTCTTTGAATGAGTATTGGTAAGAAGGTATAAGAGCGGGGTTTTTCCGAACTTTTTCCGGACGCACGTAATAAATCCCGACATTAAACTAAATCATTACGGGGGCAGAGGGATCCTTCTGAAACTGTTTTAAATACATCCCTGGCTGTTTGGTTTCAATCTGACCATTACGCCAGTGTGGAAAGTTGTGCGAAAATGTCGAAAAGGAAGTGCTTAAGTTTGAATGATAAATTTAAATTTATCAGTGAAGTCGACCGCGACATTGCCGACTATAGAAATTTTCTATATAACGAAATTTCTTTATAACGAATTTTTTTTTGCGTATTTAGCGCTTTCGTTATAGGAAAGTATTTTCTGTATACTCACTTAAAATTAGATCAGATGAGTGGCGGTGAGGATACAAAGACCTAAGATAAATTGTTCAACACAACGATGTTTGACATTCCAAAAAGAAGGTCTTCATGAATCATTTATTGTCACTGGAATTTTTGACTTCGAAAGAATTTCTGTATAACCGAGTGGAAAAATACTCTTTTTCATTTTCTGATGGTTCAAATGTTTATATCATCAATACCTTCTTCATTCTTATCTTCGAGGAGAATAATGCGAATGACAAGCTGACATGAAGCATGGTCGAATCGAATCGTATCTAAAGCCAGAGACTGCAAGAAGAAGTGTTAATCCCTACGAAGTGCCTTGGGCATCAGCACTCAAAACATTCGCGAACAAGTTTAGTAGAACCGGTATAATGTCAATGCGCAAAATATCAGCCGGATGCCTCGAATTAGTTGATTAGCAGGCTGTGTTATCAATGCTGATGCGACCGCAGATGGAATGCGACCTCGTTTCACACGACAATTTCAAGACCTGTCCGGTGTCCATGTCCTATGATGATGATGTTTAGGTTACCTCTTGTGTATCGGAAGAACGCCGTTATCTGATGGATCTCGGGATAGAAAGTTATCGATTGGATGTGAGCTCAGAGGAAGAAGTAAAAAGTTTACTTCTTCCTCTTAGGATGTGAGGATGAGAAATTATACAGGGTGTCCCGGAAAATGTAGGAAATCTCTCGGATTTAGATAGAACTTGAAAACTGAGGATAAAGAGTTCCCATAATTTGTTTTCCTAGCGGCCATTTTAGTGGAATAAGTTTCAAACTACTCGATATAATTTGATGAAAATTTGATATGATTAATTATTATGAACCTCTTAAATCACCGCACTCAAATTTCAGTTAATTTGTTCAGTTTACCAGGAGCGGACAGGGTTGTACATTTTAATGCTTACATTCTAACACCCTGTATGGTAAGGTGCTAAAAAAACAAATTTGGATACCTGGAACATCAAGCTGAAGAAAAGGTACTCTTGTTCAGTGTCGATAAAATGAACAGTTTTGGAAAAAAAGACGTAAGTAATTGAAATTTATTCCACTAAAATGAATTTCCATTAGCGTCATTTAGGAGGTCGTATCTTCGTAGGGAGGGCCGATACGAAAAAAAGTTATGGAAACTTGTCATCTTATTTTTTATGTTCTATCTGAACCCGAGAGATTTCCCACATTTTCCGGGAAACCTCGTATAAAGAGAGTATAGAGTGATAGGCTATCGCAGCCTTAAGTTCAGCCGACATTTTGTATCTTGTCTTTTCAGAGATTTTTGAAAAGGATCAGGACAAAATAGAATGATGTATATGGAACGAAAGTTGAATTATTTTGAGTTTTGAAAAAGTAAAAAGGTTACAAAGATCCAATATTTGAATTAATTACTGTCTCCTTCATAAACTGTACAAAAGGAAAGTCATAAGCTAATTTCAATAATAATAATAATAGTACTTTGTATTGTAAATAACAACAAGGGAACATCCGACAACGTCACTTAACACAGGACAATGAATTTGTGTTCAGGTTGTTATACAAGGTGTTATAAAATATAGAATGGATGATATCTTCAAGTTGCCAATAGGGGAAATGAAGTTCACCTAATCCAATCGACAAAATGATGAGATACAGTCGAATCTTAAAAGGCGGAAAACTGGAATATAATTAAACATGGCTATAAATAGACACTTTCTCGAGTCGACCTGATGAGCATTAGTATTTATGATGGAATATGAAAATACTTTTTTCAACACAGTTGATGCTATAGCTCAAAATATTTATGTTATCGGTTTCTTTGTGATATTCATAGCAGATGATGACTGGAAGATACCGAAATATTTCGAAGGAATGTGTTGCGAGAGTTCTAAATCAAATCGTCAGTTGAGGATCGTAAATATGAAGTATTTTCCTATCCAGAATAACCGACAGGCCTCAATCTCGCCGATAGCTTGTTTTATTATGGTTACGAAGTCTGCAGATAGGAATTCGCAAGAAATAATATTGACCACATGCGAACTGCTTTGACTAGGCATAAATTACCGTTATATTATGCTGATACGGTGATATTTTTAGATATCGGAGTGGAATTTACGACTTTCTTGGATATTCCAGTTTGAAAATTGAAACTTAGGACGGATTCCTCCAAAGAGACTCATTTGATGTGCACTCATTCGATAGATAGCCATTTTGAATAAGCCTAGACCTTCATCCAGAAGATATCAGAAGATGTACGGTAAAGAGAAGTGAATAATTTAAAATCAACATCAGAAGAAGTGGAAAGAAAGTTAGAAGAAATTCATTTTTAAATTTTATGCTCTCCTTATTCATTGAATAATGGAATTTTGATCTGTCGAATAGTGCCCAGAATGCAGAATTATCTATACTAATATTATAAAGAGGAAAGATTTGTATGTTTGTGTGTTTGATACGAGTTAACTCATAAGCTACTAGACGAATTTCAATAATTTTTTCACCCTTAGAATGCTACACTATCCCTGAGTAACATAGGCTATACTTTTCACCCGAGAAAATTAAGGAAACCTACTATAACTTCAATGATTATAAATATAAGTATCAAAATCAGCCATGATCACTTATTTTCAGGTGCGCTGCAAAAATCGTAAGACGTTCATGGAAACAATGTATGACGGAAATGTACCTCTTTAATAGTTCTACAAAAAAGTCCGCGATAGAATATATCTATCTTTCAAGGTTTACTCGGTATTACCTTTTAAAGGTATCCGAATGTTTCTCAAAATTTTGCATCATTTGGTAGTATTTTTTTATGAATACGCTATTGATCCTTATCCAATTAAATACTTCGCTCATACCCAGTATTTAATTTAGAACGAAATTGCCTTTTACATCATTCAATTATGATGAATACATCAAAAGATATGGCAGGTTGAAGATGAAATCGCACCAAAATGCGTCTCCGAGGTAGGCACTAGGCGGGTAGGAGAAGGTACCGAAGTGTGAGGGATGTATGAATGTATTTTGGATTGCCTGATATCCGTATGTTTATGATCACGAATCAGATCAACAGATGGCGCTGTAGTCGTTATTTAGGTTATTCATCTACTCTGCAACTAAACGGCTGGATCGAATGAATGAATTTTTGTACAGAACAACGTCTGTTGGGTCTGCTAGTCAAACAATAAATTGTAAAAGATCAGCAGGTACATTTAGAGTACGAATCCATCGCCGATTCGCGGATTCGTAATTAGGCTAATTTCCTAGTAATCAACCTTGCACGCGAAGCAAAGTTCAAATATTGGTTTAATTATTTATAGAATTAAAACGCGGCGGTTTCCATCGAGACCGGCGGGTTCTCGGGCAGGCGATACGAAACCGATCGGAAATAAATTCGTATTCGATGACCGACTTTTCGAATTTCTCGGTTTACTTTGACGTTTCTTTGAAATTCTTCGAACTCTGTTTAATAATGAGAACTTTGATGCTCGGTTTCCTTCCTTCCAAGTTTATTTTAATTATTCGTTCTAATTGATTTGGCCCCAGAATCGCCTCAGTATTAATTCATATCAGAAGTTGTTGAAACTGATGTTTCTTCAGTATAGAGTTCCCTTACTATCAAATATGGGTGTACCTTTTCACGCTAAGAGCCAAAATTCTACTTTAAATACAAGCAACTTTTATTTCTTGTTCTATATTGACAACTATTATGACAAGTTCTTAAAAACAATTCTCTGACAACTTGACTATCAACTTATATTCTAACAACAAAGTAGGTCAATTCTGAATTCCAACACACTCCCACCTTGTGTCATTTCTTCATAGAAGTAATGACACAATTATTGTCCAAATCTTTCAGGAACCTTTACAGGTCTTCCTGAACTCGTTCTAACTATCGGCTCTCTAATTATCGATCTTTTCGATAATTGTTCCTCTTCTTCTTTGTAATAATTATGATCGCTCATCTTTTCTGGCACTGCTGGTCTTGGTGAATCTAATGACTTTTTTCTGAACTTCAAAAAATACTTGTAGTGCCATACGGAATCTTTAGACAGAGTGGATGATAAAGGTGGAGGACCTCCAATCCTTTTCAGCTGTTCCACTGAAGGTACAAAATTTATTACTTTAGCTAATTTCCGACTATCGGAGTCTCCTAAAGGCTTTTTCAAAAATCTAGGTTCAATAGAATGGGCCACCTGCGCCAACGCTATGCTCAAGCACTGAACCGCCTCCCTATTATCGCTAGGCTGCTCTGATTCTACATCATCGCTTTCGGAATCTGAGTCACAAGTTTTAGGAGTAGCAACCAAAAAATTTCCCGGATCTTGCCTGCCAAATCTCGTCTTAACTTCAGCAGCAACCACGTCGTCTTCTTCTTCCTTGACAACTTCTTTGACGACTTCCTGTCTGTCAAATCTCGTCTTAACTTCAGCAGCAACCACGTCGTCTTCTTCTTCCTTGACAACTTCTTTGACGACTTCCTGTCTGTCAAATCTCGTCTTAACTTCAGCAGCAACCACGTCGTCTTCTTCTTCCTTGACAACTTCTTTGACGACTTCCTGTCTGTCAAATCTCGTCTTAACTTCAGCAGCAACCACGTCGTCTTCTTCTTCCTTGACAACTTCTTTGACGACTTCCTGTCTATAAATTTCCGATCTGTTGATTTCACGAACGCAATTTTCGTAATCTTTATTAGACAGGGCGTTTCGCCATTCTTTTATTTCTCCACCAAACTGTCTGAATTGAAGTTTGGGAAGCTTCAATTTGGTTTTGGATTCTAACTTCTTGGAGATGTTTTCTTGGCATATCAACTTGTCAAAAAAACATTTCATCTTATGATATTGAAAACTCATCATATCCATTAATTCAACTTCTGCATTCATATTTGCTTCTTCTTCTCCTGAATCCAACATTATATCAATCATGAGTTGATTCAGTTCGGATAATTGAAGCATTTTTTCATCCAAAGCTTTGATGCTACTCTGTAAATCTATAATATCGCATTTTTCTTTGGAGAAATCTTCTTTCAACTTATCATAAATCCTCATAAAAGCTGTTCTTTGTAGAGCTAAGGCTTTCTTGGTTTTTTCCATACTTGCAATAGAAAGAGTCCTGTCACGGTCGCCAAATGTTGAAACTGATGTTTCTTCAGTATAGAGTTCCCTTACTATCAAATATGGGTGTACCTTTTCACGCTAAGAGCCAAAATTCTACTTTAAATACAAGCAACTTTTATTTCTTGTTCTATATTGACAACTATTATGACAAGTTCTTAAAAACAATTCTCTGACAACTTGACTATCAACTTATATTCTAACAACAAAGTAGGTCAATTCTGAATTCCAACAGAAGTGTTCGATGTAAAGTTTTTACTATTAACTTATTTATGCTTAAAATTTTGTTAGAAATTATGTCGATCGAAATTTAGTCTAATTCCTGCTCAATAGGATGCATATGGCAACTGTGCTTTTGTTCGTGTAACGAAGCTGGTGTCTCTGAATTAATCTCAGACTTTGGTGTGTATGGCACCCAGATGTCTGTTCATTAGTGGCGAGATTGCTTAATTAATTTGTCATGGGTTATACCGATATCAGTGTGAACCAGGCTTATTATTACAACATTGAATGTCCTTCAATGAATTTTTGCTTGTCTTTCTGTTTTTTGTGGTATAAAAAGTATATATTAGTACCGGGTTTTTCACTATAATTTGACCCCCACCCCCTTTAACCTTGTTACTGAAGGAGATACAAAAAAATGTTTCGTATAGAAGTTTCACGAAATCAACTGAAGTCTTTTGATCTGAGTCCAGTCTAGTGAAAAACCCGGTACAAAATCAACGTGACTTTAAAAAAACGTGACGACGACCGAGCGTGAACACCACCCCGTGTCACCCTCGAGGATTCTTTATCGAACATGCGACGATTCCATGGAAACGACAATTTAGACTTTAAGGGTGACACTCATGATGTCCGGCGAGACCCTGAAAAGTTATTAGACCGCAGGGTGCGATTTGGGGTCAACATAGACCGATGCTTTCTGGAATTCTGGTCAATGACCAGAAAGTATTCGACTTTTTTTAGGTTCTGCATGAGGAAGGCGAAATTATTCTTTTTGTAGGGGTGACAACAGTTTAATGAAGCTACTGAGATTTGGAGGGGATTGGTTATGATTCGAACTGCCAAAAAAAATTGACCAAAGGGTCTATTTCCTTTTTGAAGAACTCTTTAAAATACAGTGGAACTTCCCTATAACGAACGACACTTTGAATCCACATTCCTTATTGAAAACACCCTCGAAAACGAAGTAAATTATCTCTATAACGAAAGAACATTACTCTTTGAAGGCGAAGGTCAAATTTTCCGGATTTTCCGGAGGCCATAACTCGAAAACTAATTCTTCTAAGAATTTTCTGACTGGATATTCGAGAGCTACACCCTCGAATTAATAAATAATGATAATTTGGTCTTGATCCCAACCAAAAAATTTTTTCGAAAAATCGGAAATTTTTAATACATATGTATGCAAATTTTGTCAAAAAATGAAAATTCTTCTATCGTCTCAAAATTTTGTTTCTTAACTAATTCGAGGGTGTGATTAAGAAAAAGTGGTCGGGAAATTGTTAAAACAATTACTTTTTGAGTTATGGCCTCCGGAAAATTGGACCTTCGCGGAAAAATCCATAAAATCCACGGTTTTTGCGATAGGCGAGAAAATGATGGCTCTAGTCATTCGCGAAAGACCAATCTATAAACAAAATAATCAGCATATACCCAAAGCTATTTTTCTGGTTGCTACAGCCTCTCATAGTTGACCAATTTTTCCGGAATTTTCCAGTTATAGCTAAGTTTTTCCGGAACTAATCAAGCTAGAGAAAAACTTATTGCACTAGCGTAATCTTCATTATTGCATTAATCAAAAAAGAGAATTTCATCAGAATAGAATAAAAACAATTTTTTTTGGACGAAAATTTTTTATGGTATAGCCATGATAGTTTCTTTTTTGGGTAATTCGATGACGTAGATCACGAAAATGTAATCAGATTTTCTCTAGCTCCATTAGTTCCGGAAAAACTTAGCTATAACTGGAAAATTCCGGAAAAATAGCTTTGGGTAGATGCTGATTATTTTGTTTAATGGTCACATGAAATATCCGAAATCACCTTCGAACAAAATAAACAAAGTGCGGTATGCAGACCAGCAGTAGGTCATTTGCCAGTGGCAAGGCTGAAATCAAGGCGATTACGAATTAACTACGCTGGTCACTTGCACTACTTGTCCTATCGATTTCAACAGCGCTGGAAAGTTATGCAAAAATACGCGTTTTAGGAATTTATTTGAACGAATGGAATAATTCCACCTCAGTTTTTCCTGGAACTATTTTTCTTGGAAGTACGAGTACAATTTTTTTCCAGAAACAAGAGATTGGAAATGTTGTTCACATGTAAAGTAGAAGTTTACACCCTGAAATCGAATTGAATTTTTGTACAACATTTGGAGGAATGCACAAATTATTATTAATAAGTTTTTCAACAATTCTAGGAATGAGTGATGAGTGTGGACTCAAAATTATATGAAAAGAACACACGTTCATTCTGCTTTGATAATATTATCAACTTTTTAGTAATATAATGTTCGAAACTTCTTACAATTGGTAACCATTGCTTACGAATTGCTTTTTGAAAGTCACAAATCTGAAATTTGATAGTGAAAAATTCACTAGAATTCAATTGTTCACTCGAGGGAAAACTCTCACTTTTATCATCTTAATTAACGGTTGAGCAATATGTCATCATGATCTTTAATGTTTCCATATAATATAACAATATTTCATATACTTTCACCCGGTAGCGATTCTTAGACATCAACAAGTGACGGCGTAACAAAAGATGGTCTAGCGGAAGTATATCATCATTTCCGCTAATGATGATAAATTAAATCGAGTGAGGAAGGTCAGTAATTATTATGAGATTTTTGTTCTACGCGGTTGGTTCGAGGCAATTGTTCGAAAATGTCGTGGGAATTGATGAATATATTCATGAAAATGTGCATTTGATTTATGTCCATGCACAAGGATTAATTTAATTAATCGAAGTCATGAAAATGTTAACTTCCAGAAGAAATTCGAAAACTTAAGCATTTTCAAGGAATATTTGAGGTTCGAATTGAATCGAATGCTTAATTGTTAGTGAATCCTTGAACTAAATAATTGCTCCGAATATACAGAACTGTGATTATATTTGATGATGAGGATCAAACGCCACGTATGAAAATAGTTGTAGTATATTGGCGACAAAAAGTATTCAAACTTCTTTAATGATATATTTTCAATTCTACTTAAACATCAAAAATATCTATTAATTTAGTTATGGCTAATCAGGATTTTCCTCTCGCTTACGAAAAAATTACCAGACCAATTAAATTATCGTCAGAACTTTTCAAAAAGTTTCAAACGAATATTTACGTATATTCTCTCGGCAGCTGTGATCCGAGCATAGACCTTATGCTGCTGGTAGCTTTCCTATCCTGGTTAAATTGAATGAAAACGACGACCTTGTTCCGCTGATTGTCGCGGATAAAAGAAAGCAAGGTCATTTCCGTCGTCCTTTCCTGTTCGTCTCGTCCGCAATCCGATTAAGCCGAGCGCGCGCTTGTACAGATGAAAATATGTACATCGAATCGAGTCAGAGACAAAGATTTATATCGTGTCGTTTCAGATTATTATCATCTATGCAAGCTGGCAGATGCGTTTTTATTAATTTCGAAATCGGTATGGTCGCATCCAGTCGGAGTAAAATGAAACAATAATTAGCTTATAAAATAACCATGGACCAGCGCCTGTTTTTCATAATGATAACTAACAATCTGAATATTTGTGAGTAGTTTCATTTTGACGAGACGCCCAACTTTTTCCCCTACGAAAATTCCCGATAGTGAGGGCTAATACAGTATAAAGGCGTAAAAAGTGTTAAATGGGTGAATGTTCAATTTTATTACTAACGCTACTTTATAAATTAAATTTTGAAACAATTTTATTACGAATTGAAACCAATAATAATTGTCCTATGAAAATGATGATTCTATCAAAGTGTCCCCCACTCCCAACAGATATCAACAACTAGGTCTAAAAAAATTATTACTAACCGGCTGATTTTTTCACTGTTGCTTAGCAAATATTTCCTTTATGAAATAGTCACATTGTCCTACAAATTGAGTGGTACGTTTTTCCAGTCCTACCTCAGAAATTGTACCGCAGAACCCACAATTCAAAATGATTACTGAAAATGGACAATTTCTGAGCGAAGGACTGCAAAAACGTACCACTGAATTTGGAGGACAATGTGACCACTTCAAAAGGAAATATTTGCTAAGCAACAGTGAAAAAATCAGCTGGTAAGTAATAATATTTTTAGACCTAGTTGTTGATATATGTTGGGAGTGGGGGACACTTTGATAGAATCATCATTTTTGTAGGACAATTATTGTTTTCAATTTGTAATAAAATTGTTTCAAGATTTAATTTATAAAGTAGCTGTAAGAAATAAAATTTGAACATTCACCCATTCAACACTTTCGACACCTCCATACTGCATTAGCCCTCACTATCGAGAATTTTCGCATAGGAAAAAGTTGGGCGTCTCGTCAAATTGAAGCTATTCACAAATATTCAGATTGTTAGTAATCATCATGAAAAATCTATGGACTATAATTTGTATTATTGTGTAGAATTTTGAACCTTATATCGCATCTTGACAGATTATTATTCTCAAGTAAATGACCCATCATTATAAAAAACAACAAAGTTCAAAGAAGCCTGCAATCTTTCACATCTTCGGGAAAGGCAGGTGTCAAATAAGACTGCACTTCCTCGAAATGCAGAATGTACGAATTCTGACGTCGTTTAAAGTTCGATGTGACGCTCACTTTATGCAATTTTCATCATCGGGAACAGAGTAGCGAAACGACGTTTCAAGTATGCATGAGCGATTGCGGCCTCTCTGCTTTCCGCTTTATGTTTTCCGAGTTGCAACGCATTACTCGAAACAAATTTAACGATCGAGTGAAAATTGTATGTCCTTTGGGAAAACGATCGTCACGTGACAGAGGGGTTTTTCGAGTTAACCGAGTTTGCATATCATCGTACATCTGCGAAATGACCAAACATTTGCATAGTGGGCTTCTATCCTTTCATTTTTTCATTTGGTTACCTGTACTCTTCAGCTGAAAACGATATTTTGGGTTGAAAAAAACGAATATCAGAGAAGTTAATGTAAACTTTGAATGATTCGCTAGTTGCAATGTTTATTTATTTTATTCATTTATTTATTTATAGAAGGTAGGAATACGAACAGGTTTTTCAACCATTAGACAGTATTCAAAAATTATACTTAGATCCAAAAATCACACAATTGACAAACATGGTTTACTTTACAATGAATTAACCCTAGTACTAATGTATCGGGTTTTTCAATATAATTTGACCCCCCCTTTAACTTTGTTACTGAAGGTTCAATGTTGTTCACCCTGTATATCTTCCCAGTGACGTTATTATAACTCCAAAAATGAGCATTTTCAGTAAACGCACTCTGCCACTTGTAAAATGATTACAGCTCTTGGGAGGTGGTTCTTAAAATTTGAAACTATGTGATTCTCAGAACAAAAGAGGTAGATCAACATGTGTTACATATTCGAAATCAGGGAAAGAAGAGCTAGCCAAACATGGAAAAATATAAACGGTGTTCCATTAAAAGAAAATGAAGTTGCCATCAATATGTTGGCCATCCTGTATATATTTCAGTTTCTGGACTCATATTAAAAAACCTCAGTTGATTTCGTGAAACTTTTATACGAAACATTTTTTTGTATCTCCTTCAGTAACAAAGTTAAAGGGGGGGTCAAATTATAGTGAAAAACCCGGTACAAACCGAGGAAGGTTCTTTCTACCGATATACTCGTCAAGCCGCGAACGGAAATCTTACATGGATGGTGCAAAAACCGATATAACTAGTTAGAGCCCATAAGAAAACGCCACAAAAAGATCTTGCTGTCATTCGCGGTCGGCCTTGTAGAGTTACATCATAATAACAGTGATCCTAACCTATTGAGTAACTCGTTTCGATTGCCCCATTTACGAAGTATTCGATTGATCATTGCGATATCGAATAAGGAACAGGTTCCAACAGGACCGTTATACCCTATCACCGTAACTATTTTATTATTGATTCGATTACATGCGGATTACATGATCGCGTTATCTCGGAAATTTATTAACACTATCGAGCATTCTTGCGACTAATAACTGTATGCGTATCTCTGTTTATAATACCGATGCGTAACGATTATTACCATTTATGATTGTGTCGATGTGTGAATTAGAAATGACATTTCCAGTTTATAATAAAGTGCTGTTCCTTTCTGAAGATTTTTCGATCAAAGATTATGGAATGAAATAAAACGAGTTGTACAGGGTGTTTCTGAATTGATTCGAAAAATTTAAGGGAGTGATTGTTTTATTTCATTCCAAATTCGATCCACCAAGTATTGAAAAACCCTTTATCTGACTTGTAAGGTGCAATCCAAAACTAAGCCCAAACAGTACGTCCATTATAAAGGGTTTTCCAATAAGAGGTGTTATTTTTTGACATTTGACAAGTAGAAACTACGCCATTAATAAAAATGGAACGATACACGCTTCAAGAACGCATTGAAATTATTAAAATTCACTATAAAATGGTGAAAATTTGGCAGAGACGTTCGTAAAACTCGAACATTTTTGGGTCGTCGTGAAGCACCTTGTCGGACCGCAATGAAGAAATTAGTGGAAAAATTCGAGCTGTATTGGAACAAGTTAGTGATGTGAAGAATAAAACCCGTGCACGTCGCTCAAGAACAGCCGAGAATATTGCTGCTGTAGCCGAAAGTGTTGAAGAAAACCCAGGTTTGTCCATTCCTCGTCTTTCTTTGGAATTAGGCATTCCACAAACGTCATTACACCGTATTTTGCATAAAGATTTGGGTCTTAAAACTTATAAAGTTCAGTTTACACAAGAACTCAATTTTTTTGCGGGAAAACTTTCCGGATCGTGTTATCTCTAGAAGAGGTGATCAAAATTGGCCGCCGAGATCTTGTGATTTAACACCTTGCGACTTCTTCCTTTAGGGCCACGTGAAAGAGAAGGTCTACGCCAATAGCCCAGCGTCGATTCAAGACCTCAAAGATGGAATTCGTGAGGCTATCGAGGACATAGGGCAGCCACTTTGCGATTTGGTTATGGAAAATTTCATTAAAAGGATATGGTCCTGTAAGCGTGGTCGTGGTGGTCATTTGCCTGATGTTATTTTTCACTATTAACGGTATAGCTTCTTCTTTATAATGAAATAAACATCCCATCATTTATATTGAAAAATAGCATTTCTCTTTAAATACCAAAATAACACCTCTTATCGGAAAACCCTTCAAATCGAAACAAAATGTAGCTTGGGTCCATAACCTACCCCAAACCAGAGTTAGTCATTCACTTCTCGGTTCAACATTCTCGAATCCAAGTCCCGAAATATCGACGGTCCAAGTCACGCCCAGATACCTAGGACCAGATGATGGCTTTCCGTCGGAAAATTTGGCAACGGAAAGCGAAATGAGGCCGGTAATTTGGCAGAAATCGAAGCGAGGACTGATCCGATCGGCCTCTAATTGGATAGTTGAAATACGGTTGGTACACACGTCGATGATGCGATTTCGACAAAGCTATTTTCGGTCACAGTGACGCGGACGCGAAAAAAATTACTGGAGGATCTAGAGAGATCCTAGAGAAGATAAGGAGTTTGCAGCACGACGCAAAAACGTCAAAATCTTCAGAGTAAACCTGCCAGTTTCATCAGAACTCGATTTATCACGCTTAAAGTCATCAGGAGCCTAAGCGCCTAATTTAAGAAGAATGAGAAATTTCAACGAACGTCACTACAGGGTGTCCCGTAATTAGACCGACAAACTTCTAGTGGACATTATAGATCGTATTTTAGACAGATTCGACCCAAATCATATAATGCAAAATTGCTTCGTTAAGGAGCTAGTGCCCTTTGAAGATGACGTCCTGTCCACACTTTTTGCCACATATTCGCAAAACGGAGTCACATAAAGTGCTGAAAGTTTACACATTGGCTAATATCAAAAATACGCATCGATTAGATTGAGTGCATTTCTTTCATGTCAAGCACAATCGTATCATTTGGGGGGGCGAAGGGTATTTTTAGTTGAAACTTTTTCAACTTTCATTATTTCGCAAAATTTACATCATATTCATTAACTCTGATGTTTTTTCTTGAAAAAAGATGCTCTTGTATAATAACGCCCAGATGCAGCATTTCTGAGAAAAAAATATTTTTATCATTTAACTAACTCTGAAGACATAGTGAAAAGAGAGAAAATTTCAAATCTATTTTTTTCAGAAATGGTGCATCTGGGCGTTATTATACAAGAGCATCTTTTTCCAAGAAAAAACATCAGAGTTTATGAATATGATGTAAATCTCGCGAAATAACGAAAGTTGAAAAAGTTTCAACTAAAAATACCCTTCGCCCCCCCCCAAATGATACGATTGTGCTTGACATGAAAGAAATGCACTCAAATTAATCGATGCGTATTTTTGATATTAGCCAATGTGTAAACTTTCAGCACTTTATGTAACTCCGTTTTGCGAATATGTGGCAAAAAGTGTGGACAGGACGTCATCTTCAAAGGGCACTAGCTCCTTAACGAAGCAATTTTGCATTATATGATTTGGGTCGAATCTGTCTAAAATACGATCTATAATGTCCACTAGAAGTTTGTCGGTCTAATTACGGGACATCCTGTAGAGAGATCCGAGATCAGATAAGGAGTATGTAGCACGACGCAAAAACGTCAAAAATCTTCATCAGAATTCGATTTGTCACGCCTAAAGTCATCAGGAGCCAAAAGTAACTAATCTAAGAAGAACGAGAAATTTCAACGAACGTCACTATAAGGCCATTAACGCACAAATCTCGGAGAAAAACGAAGAATCCAATCAAAAATACGCAATCTTTTTAAAAAAGCGGATTAGCTGGAATCAGTGAGCTCGACTAACCTATCACTTTCGATTTCTAGCCGACTAATGGGACGTTTCACGACTTCTCCATTAATTGTATTATCGCTTCTAGCTTCTTTTCGACAATGAATTGGAACTGATTAGATTAAGTGTTGAAACCGAAATGACACACTTTTCGTTTCTAGTTAATGAAGATGATAAGAACACAATCGGGAATCTGTCCTTCTGGTAGTTTCCGTTCGTTTGAATTGAACTTTTGTGATAGAAATAGCACATATTTACCACTTTTTTGAGATAATTCGTATTACTCAATACTTAAACGTAAATATATTAGCATTCGATTCCAAACTGAGGGTATTTTCAGATGCAAATAATACTTGAATTGCGAATTTTTTCTTATTTTGAGTGGTTCATTCGATAATTTGCCTATAGTGGGCACGCAGAGGATATGTTTGATCCCGAAAATATCCACCACCATTAGGTTTTCAAATAGGGACTTGAGACATCTTAATTTGATTTGTGAACGCTCAGACTAATTATGAAACAGTAATTACCAATTAATTCAGTGAACTTAACATTTTCATCATGTTAAAGTACCTACATACAAGAACGAGCACCGTCTGTAAGTTATGAAAAATTTCCACCGAAATGTAGAGTCGCTAATCGCGAATTTAAGAGCGTTAATTCTAATTTTCCGCCGTATATCTAGCCTCGGGTAAACTGGCAATAACAAGATTCTCAAATAGTTAAAAGTTTTAAGTAAAATTTGAAGAAAAAGTTGTCAAATCCTTTTTGAAAAATCCAAAACAATGATGAATACTCAAAACTTACACGTTTATTAAAATTTATTAAGTTTATTGATGAAATATTGTCCTACAATCGCCTTTCATCAATTATACACTTGATTATTTAGGAAGTATTATGAATATCTCTATAATCTTCATGTTTCATGTTTTACAGACCTGTCTTTATTGAGTTTGCGCTGTAGTCTTCAAAATTGCTTACACAGGGTGTCCCGGAAAATGTGGGAAATCTCTCGGATTCAGATAGAACATAAAAAATGAAGATGACAAGTTTCCATAATTTTTTTCCCTAGCGGTCCTCCCTAAATGACGCCACTGGAAAGTAATTTTAGTGGAATAAATTTCTATTACTTACTTTTTTCATTATTTTTTCGAAAACGGTTCATTTTATCGACACTGAACAAGAGTACCTTTTCTTTAGCTTAATGTTCAAGGTATCCAAATTTGTTTTCTCAGCACCTTATCATACAGGGTGTTAAAAATGTAAGCATTAAAATGTACAACCCAGTCCGCCCCTGGTAAACTGAAAAAGCTAATTGAAATTTGAGTACGGTGATTTAAGAGGTCCTTAATACTATTAATCATATCAAATTTTCATCAAATTTTCATCAAATTATATCAAGTAGTTTGAAACTTATTCCACTAAAATGGATTTCCAGTGGCGTCATTTAGGAGGTCGTATCTTCGTAGGCAGGGCCGCTAGAAAAAAAATTATGGGAAATGTCATCTTTATTTTTTATGTTATATCTGAATCCGAGAGAATTCCCACATTTTCCGGGACACCCTGTAGAATCTCAGCGAAAGACAATGAGTGGAAGAAATAACAGGTGTCTCACAATTGATGAGGAAAGACAGAATGAAAAATTGAAAAAAGATGTTGCAAAACAGTTTGCTATTTTACCATCTATATGGTCTCTAATTTGAATTTTCGCACTTTCACTTGAAGAAGCACTGTTTTTAAACATCTTAGAAATCTCCATTATTATAATCATGCGATATTTGACGATATTTGGCTGTATCCAAAGTTATATCTACTATTGATCATCTTCAGCAGAAATTTTGTTTTTGTGCTCATAGAACTTCATCAACTAGGGCAATAACTTTTCCGGGAAAAAATGAGAAATGAATCGAAAGAGTGATTCCGGTTAACAAGTAATATTGTAATTTCCTTATTATTTTCTTTCCTGCATCTGAATCTTAGGTTTTTACCTCTACTAATATATTCAAAATTCACTTCCAATTCTTCGAGAGTCGACGGAAAGTAAAGTGATCGCTTTGAAACTCACCTGCTACTATGATCCTGAAAATTTCCGCCGTCTAGCAGTCGCAGCTTAGCGAAGAGCACAGCGGAAATGAAGGGCACCTCTAGGAGTTCCTCGAGACAGATGTCCACCTGAAATTTGTATTTCTTCTTCTTCGTCATAAAGGACGCCATGCCGGCGACGACGGCGGCGTTCCTCCCGTTGGTCATGCAGTTCGCAGTCGGCTCAGAAGAACAGGCCGCCGCCACTCAGGGCATAACCCTTCGACGCCCTTCCACGCGTCCCAAATTCGGGGGGCGACCGGTCGAGCCACGAGGGGGATTAAAAGCATCGCATTGCGAATCTGAAAAAAAAATTGAGATTAGAGTTCGTTCGTGGGTTGAGCAATAAGGCTATTATCCCAAAATTTTGTATAAGACTTCAGATTGATACTAAATCGAGGTTTTATCTCTCAAGTATTTATGAATTGAGACTCAGATGTGTTTCTCCAAAAAGAAGAGGGATTTATTAACAATATTAACACATAAAATACAAGATACCTAAAAAAAGAGGGGTAACAACATTAAAAGCCTCTGATTCGGGTTTTCACTAAGCACAACTTAAATTAAATTCGTCAGGCTTTTCTTTTGATATTTCTATTGAGTTACCTGGGATGTCAGGACAAACACTTCCTATTTCAAATGTTTCTTTTCAAATTGTCAAAGAGAAAATTTAATTTAAGTCTAATTGGAGGCTATAAATGTTGTTTCCCTCTTCTTTTTAGGTATGTTTTATTAAATGTACCAAAATTGTTAATAGATCCCTCTTCTTTTTAGAGAAACACTTCCGAGTCTCAATTCATAAATACTTGAGTGATAAAACTCATTATAAAACAACATTTAAAGTCTCTAATTCAGATTTTCAATGAGCACAATTTAAATTAAATTCTGCATTCGACAATTTGGAAAAATACATTTGAAAAATAAAGCGTCTGTCCTGAAATTCCAGGTAACACAATAAAAATATTGAAAGAAAAGCGTAACACGTACTTTCTTTACATATTAATGATAAATGTAGCCACGATCGTATTATATCTGAAAATCAAGAGAAAAATAACAAGAATTAAAGAACACTCAACTAAAAATATCGAAATTCTATGGTTCTGATGTCACAATTCTTTGGAAAATTTGCATCATCATTCACTTCCCCGAACAATTAGATTTTTTTCGTTAGGTACTGCGATAGACTTTTCTATGGTTGTATTAACGCAACTTCCACAAATTTTCGATTACTGCCTTAAATTGGTATCGAATATTTTACTGCAAAATTTCAGCTTGGTCGAAGTGACAAATTCTGGATTAATCGAAAAATGGGATACCTATTTTCAAAATTAATTCTATGGTTCTGGTTATGCGATCTTCTTGAAATTTTTGAACATTCAATTTTAAAAGGAATTAAACTAAAGGTCGTTCACCACCTATAACTACAACTTGATAGATGTCAACAGTTAAATTGTTACTGACCTATGATATTTAGTTGATTTATCAAATAACAAAACAATAAATTAATCGAAAATCACTAGTGTCGAGTGTCGACACAAAATTGATTGAATGCACACAGACATTAGTCAACAACTCGAAAAAAAAGAGACATTCTTAGAAGTAACTGGTTTATTTAATATTATTCACTTTTTTTTTTGAAATTTTCCATGAATTTGTTAACTGGGTTCGAAATTACAGAAAAAACACAAGGAAGCTAAGTGCACTCATTACTGCTGATATTATTTACTTCTCAATTAATCATTTCGTCTTATAAGTATGTTTTTATTCGTTTTTCAGGACCGAGAGGAAAATGTAATGAAACGAGTTTGTTGTATTCGACTTCTTCAACAAAATTCCCATGTTTATCTGATGAATCCTCGGATGAATCTCATAGTTTAAGATCATAAATCACGAATATTCCCTTTAATTATAATTTACTAGGTACAGAAAGCTACAACAGATGAGTAAGTACCTAGGTTGTATTTGAAAATAATTTTCAGCAACAAATAAGAAACAATTTAATTTTCGTTATTTCGGTATCTAAATGATTTCCAGACTATGTAGTTTTTCACTAACAGGGAAATATGGGACGATTCCAAGAGATCTAACACATTAGATCACCAGAGTTAGGTATATCTTGCAGAAAAAATTATATTTATATGGAACATCGATTTGTTTATTTCAGTGAGAGTCGAGTAATAATGTAGTTGATAAACATTTAACAAGGAAAATATCGCTGAAATTTCAGGTATATGGAATATTTCATTACTTTCATAATTGCTCAATACTTTTTGAAAGTAAAATATCTAATTTTTCTCATACGAATGATAGACTGAACGGTTCGTGCATTAAATAATCTGAAAAATTTCGGAATTCCTGCAAAATTATGTTGAACGTATATCTCTAGAGATCTAGGAAAGTTTCAATGCTGAGTAAAACAATACGTTCAAGACAAACATGATTTCGATAAAAACACCTGATACAATTAAAGAGACACATATGATAATAACTAATCATCCGAAAAGAATAACGGAAGACCCAAAACACGATAAGGTTGAAAAAAGCTCTACATACCTTCCTGTATAATTCCGTACGAAATCAGGTTGTCACAAAAACAATCACTTCACACAAATAATAGCACAATCCTGAATGTCACTCTCGACTCCGAATTTGAAACAGAAATAATTTGGAAATCCATATAATTAGGGAATGGAATTATATAAAGAAATTCGTGTACGTACTTTGACAATCGCTACCACCAAACAACAAAACAGAAACAGACAGACTTTTCCAACAAAATCATTTGACGTTTGAAATCACATCTGATTGGAAAACCACAGAAAATCGTAACCATAAAACAAGTTATGTTGTGTCGAGTTTCGTTTCTACCGTTCACAATATTCTGTGGCATCACAAATTTCATCTCGTTCATTGAAATATATTTAAAATTCCAATATTTGGGCTGATATTGATATATCGTGTCGTGTTTTAATTTTAATTAAATGTGGAAAACTTGAAAAAGAATGCATAATCACATAGTTGTTTATGAACTTTGAACATAACCTCACTTTTGTTCTTGTTTGAATTTGAAATACGAAATGGTTAGTTTTAATTGTAGTAAGATTGCATTATTCTGTTTGAATTGGAAGTTCAGTGCTTATTATGGGCGATATGGTGAAATACAACATAATAATATAGGATAATTAATAATTATTTTCTCATGAATAATATTTGAATTGCACTTGCCTCTAAATGATCCATATACTGGTCAATCTCTTAGGGATCAGCTACTACATGAAGGAATAGAGTAGGCAGAAGGTAAATATCTCGTTGTTTTCCAATTCCAATCGAAATAATAATAATAATAATATCTTCAACAGGTCCAGTGTTACCACCTTTTATTTTTGAATTCTACCGAAGTTTCCTTCGAAATCTACCAAAATCTACTAAAAACTAAATTGCAGGTATAGCGCAGGCGCAAATCAGGGGGTCGATTCTTGAATTATACATTTGTCGATTAGCGAACACGACATAATTCAAAAATCGGCCCCCAAAACAATTGAAAATGACATATGATGTCGATTACATGGCTCTTGGTTCCGAAGTATATGTCTATCATTCTAGGTATTGAACAATAAATTATAAATTTGAAGGAAAAGACAAATCTACTGAAAAACTACCAAAAATCTACTGAAGAAAATCGACTACCACAAATCGCCGAAAATCTACCAAAAAAGTAGAAATCTACCAAAGGTGGTAACACTGAACAGGTCCATAATCAAGGAATTTTTCAATATTGCCTGCCTACATCTATCAATCGAGTTGAAAACCAATGACAGATCGGTACTCGGTAGAGAGCAGAAATTATTCGGTTGCAGAATGTGATCACAGATGGAGCCACCATGTCAACTTGGTTGTTATTGGTGGGTTATTTGATTCTTGTAGCCTATTCGTTTTGCGATATTTCGTGCTCCTGAGTAACTCAAAAGCTCGAAATACGGCTTGCCATTGGCTGCGCACAAGCACTGGAACAGCTCAGGAGCACGAAACTCCTCAAAACGAATACCGTATTGATTCGCAATTTTATTTTGTTTGAACATGTTTTAATTTCAATTAATTGAATAATTAATGAAATGGAAGTTAAATATTTGGTAATTTTATTAGGTGATGCACTGTTGGAGACTGAATGAGATATTGAACATTATGATGAAGGCTAGCCTTCGATGGACTATTTTATATCGATGAAGTTTGAGGACACAAACGTTGTGGAAAATACCTGTAATGAGAGAAATATATGTGATTTTAATGAATCCTGTCGTCATGTCGAACAAAAAGGTAAGACAATTGGAAACAATCAATTGATGATAATTTCATTGGCTCTATTGATGTAACATCTATAAAAATTTGAGTTTTGGATTGAATATTTCTGACTAAGAAGAGTACATTTTGAATTTTATCCCATTTATACAAATTGAAAGTTGATAAATGTTTCAGGATAACAATCAATTTTGGAATATTCAGTAGTTACAATGATGGTGAAGGCTAGCCTTCGATGGACTATTTTCTATGGATGAGGACACAAACGTTGTGGAAAATACTTATAATGAGAGGAATATGCGATTATTATGAATCCTGTTATCCTAACATGCCGAACAAAAAGGTAAGACAATTAGAAACAATCAAATGATGATAGTTATAATAATTTCATTGGTCCCTAATTTTAGGCGTCCTATTGATGTAAAATCTATAGAGATTTGAGTTTTGGATTGAATTTTTCTGAACAAGAAAAGTACATTTTCAATTTTATTCCATTTATACAAATTGAAAGTTGATAGATGCTTCAGGATATAAATCAATTTTTGAATATTCAGTTATTACAAACTTGTTTCTATCGTCAATGCATAATCAAGGTTCCATTCTTCGAAAAACTCTTTAAACACATCTAAGATTCGTAGTAACTCTGCATTCAACTGGCTCTTTCTAAATCATAAATGAATAGAACGATAAATATTCAGAAAAACCTAAATTGTGAGAAGCTTTGTTAATATATCAGGTGTCCCAAGGTGAGTGGCCTATCAGATCAAATTGGAGTGTTACGAAAAAGACTCTAGTTCGCTCAATATTTGAGATTTGAGTAAGAAATTTTGCAAATCATTAGATATTGATCAAATCTATGTTACTGCGTTTGAATTATAGTTGTCAGTTATACAGGATGGACCAAAAAAACATAATAATAATAATCTAATAGGCCACTCACCTTGGGACACCCGATATATATTAAATATTGATTGAGCCTAGTTTTGATTTATAGTCTTTTGAGTTTTCAAAAGCTTTTGCCTTAGGACTCATGGTATTCTTTAAGAGCCCAGTTTTTTCCATGTATCATATCTTTTAAAGAAATTATTACTGTTATCTTATCTAATGTCTTCAAGTTCTCATAACTATTACTATAGAAATGAAATGAAAATTAACGAGTAAGTGAAAACTCACTGTCTTCGAACTGAAAGTTTTCTTCGATAAGGTGAATAGAAGTCATTTTGTGAAATTTATGAATTTTTGTCAGTAATAAACAGATTGCTGGTGAAAAAAAATTACTAGATACAGAGACATAGCTTGGGTACAATTCTCCATGAAAAAATTTATTTTATTTGACAGAATTTTTGCGGTCAAATTGGTCCAACAGCTTCGGACTTCGGAGTAATTGAAATTATGTACAGTGGAACTTCCCCATAGCGAAAGCGCTAAATCCGCAAAACAAAATTTTATAAAGAAATTTCTTATACAGAAAATTTGTTTTTATAGTCGGCAATGTCGCAGTCGACTTCACTGATTCACTTAAGTTTATCATTCAAACTTAAGCACTTGCTTTTATGAATTTTCGCACAACTTTTCAAACTAGCGTAATGGTTAGATTGAAACCAAACAGCCAGGGGTGTATTTAAAACTGTTTCAGAAGGATCTCTCTGTCCGCCGTAATGATTTAGTTTAAGGTCGCGATTTATTACGTACGTCAGGAAAAATTTCGGAAAAAAAACAACCCTTATACCTTCTTACCAATACCCATTCAAAGAGTAATGTTCTTTGAATATTTCGTTATAGAGAGAAATTTCTTCGTTTTAGAGGGTGTTCTTAACATGGAATTTGGATTTAAGGTGCAATGTCTTGTACAAAATTCGTTATAGGAAAGTTCCACTGTAATTGCAAACAAAGTTGGTATACATTGTAAAAGTACTCGGATGAAAGACCGCCCAATTAAAAATCTACTTCCTGAACAATTTTCAACATAACTCAAAAATCTTCCTCAAAAAGCACATCTGCAATATCTAACGAAGTTATATTGAAATTCCATCGGCAAACGCAAATGATATTGACGTGCGTGAATCAATTAAGTTGAGTGAATGAAACGAGAATGATTATTTGTTCATACGAAATTTTCGTGATGTCGTAAAACAGTGAAATTTGTTCAGATATCACGCTCAAGCTGTCAGAAATTAATGTACACGATAAAGATCGGAGAATGATTTATGTTACGCTACTTACAACGTCAACTGAACAAAAGTTTCACATGAAAAATTTGTTTGCCGTCGTCGGTGACTCGAATGCAAATGTTCCTTCTTCAATTTTAGATGTTTCCATATTTTTCACTGGCACACGAGATGATTAATTGCTTATTTTGAAGAATGGCCGTGATTCTAAAAGTTTAGAATCTTGGTCTTGTGAGATGACGAGTTTTCTTTTTGCCAATATTTCAATTTATGTTTTATCGCACGAAATTCTTGGAGGGTGGAAAGCGTTGGAATGGAAAATTTGAAGTGAAAGAACGTGAATTATTTAATTCGTTTTTGTTTTTGTGAATATGTAATTCTAAAGTTTTTTCCTCTCTGAATTGAATTGGAGTGGAAAGCGGGAAGATCAGAGAATATATTTTTTTCTTGGATGTATAAAATTCCACAACCTTCAGATTTATAACTATGTGTTGATGAGTGTATGAAAATTTTCCAGCTTGCAATAACGTTTTTGTACCAGAAAAATAGAAAAGCACTGAGTTAAAGGCAGAAGCTTTTGCGCGCTTTTTCATATAGGGAGAACGATTTGAAATTTCGTGACCATAGAGTAAACAGAACCATAGCGAAATGAATCAGGATATTGAAAAGAAAAATCCTTATATTTTCACAACAAAATATCCGATTCGAGTGGAATTTATTTTGAGGGTGATTATTTCTATACTGAATGTTCATGCAGAATTTCAAGAGGATTGCATTTTCATAGAATTTAATTTCTTTCTATATTATCAATTTTTTCGAATAACCCATACCTAATTTGTAAATTCAATCTTGCTGAGATTTCATATTCATATACGTAGCATGAATCTCAAGTCCTATACAAAATTTTGAGGGCTTTGCTTAAAATTTTTCGATTAAAATGGCTTCAGAAATCGATCCCCTATACAGGGTGTTTCCTAAACATGCGGCAAAAATTCAGGGGGTTGTTCCTTGGACTATTTCAAGCATGTTTTGTCCTTTGATGATTTTTGAGAAACCTCTTTGTTTCGAAAAACAACATTTTTCATATTTTTAAAATTAATAATAGTTTAAATAAAAATGCGTACCGCACTGTGTTTACTAAGTAGGTACATTTTTTAAAATTTGTTTAACAACATTCCAATTACTAAAAACGGCCAGTTTTTTGACTTAAAATTGATAAGTTCAGATGGTAAAGGAATACAGATTAAACACGGTTTTCATTTGAATTCGTTTTTTTGGCTAGAGGTGGTCATTTTCAACAGTTTTTGTAGATTAAGTTGAATTTTCATGTAATTTTTCATAATAAAATGTTATTATCTAAATTTTTGTTTCCCCTGTATCTTCGAAACAAAGAGGTTTTTCAAAAATTATCAAGGGACAAAATATTCTTAGAATAGTCCAAGGAACAATCCCCTGAATTTTTGCCGCATGTTTAGGAAACACCCTGTATATCAGCGACACCCTGTATGCGGGATAAAATTGAAATTATCGGAATTTACCTATACAATTTACCGAGACTTTTTTTAATGTAATGAAACCATTTCATCGAATTCCATTTTAATTTGGCAAAAAAACCCACACGAGTAAAACGTCATAAAACCAAACGAAGACGAAAACCCTTCAGGGCAAAAAGTCCATCACAATTAGAGCGACGCGCCGTAACAAATCGCATATTTTCGCACCTAATTTAACATAGTCCCCGATAATTGTTATTCGCTCGAATTAATTGTTCCCATACATCAATTTTTTTTGCAAATACCTTCTCGCACAATTCGAAACGTCGACCTCGCGTTTCTACCACCTAAGCAAAATGTTGCGCGCTCGCAAGTTTCGCTCGAAATTCCGTCCATCCTGGAGACTCTCCAGTTCCCTTCCAACCCGCTCCGCATAAACAAGGAACAATCAACAGGTGCCTGAGGAAGATTCGCGCGTTTCGTCCGAGACGATGTAGAATCCAGCATGCAGGACCAGAACGTTTCCACTCTGGAATGTTTGGAAGGAAACTTGGGGCCGCAAAGAGATTCGCTATACGTAGTGATCCCGATTATAGTGATTTACGCGGTGATTTTCTTGACCGGAGTGGTGGGCAACGTGAGCACATGTATAGTGATCTCGAGGAATAAGTCGATGCACACCGCGACAAACTACTACTTGTTTAGTTTGGCAGTGTCTGATTTGTTGCTTTTGGTGTCCGGTTTACCTCAAGAAATATACTTGATTTGGTCCAGGTATCCGTACATCTTTGGGGCGGCCTTCTGCTTTTTGCGTGGACTCTTCGCGGAGATTTCATCGAACGCAACAGTGTGTACAATTACAGCTTTTACAGTGGAGCGATACCTCGCGATTTGTCACCCCTTGAGGTCGCATATGATGTCCAAACTCTCAAGGGCTGTGAGGATCATTTTTGTGATTTGGTTTTTTTCGGTGTGTCTGGCTGTACCGCAGGCCATGCAGTTTGGTATCGTGGTACAAGGGAATTGTGAGATTTGTCAGTTGGTAGAACCGATGATTGAACATTCTTTCGAACTTAGTTCGTTGGTGTTTTTTGTGGCACCGATGTCGCTCATTTCTGTGTTGTATGTTTTGATTGGGTTGAAATTGCATCAGTCGAAGATTATGAAGAGGAGGAATGTTAGTATAACGGGACACAGGAAGAGTTCTAGAAGGATAATCAAGATGTTGGGTAAATTGTTATTCTGTTTTTTCAACCGAGAGCACTATATTCTTCAATTATATCTCATATAGGTTAATTCTTTTAGAAAATTATTTAATTCTAATCAAATTGATTATTCTACAGGGTGTAACTAAATAAGTGTAAAATATTTAAGGAGGTGATTCTTCCATCGAAAAAAAGATAGGATCTTTCATATAAAGAAACTTCATTGGAGCATCCCTTGTTAAGATACAGCCACTCAAAGGGAGTACATAAAATTTGTATAACAATTTTTCTCACAAGCACCAAAAAAGTTACAATATTGAAATTAACCTGACGTTTCCTACTAGCAAAAAGACACCTATCCAGTTATTTATTTGGTTTACCCCATGGTTGTAAGGGTGGGAAACGCAACCCCTAAAGTTTATTTTCAATGTATCTTTTTGTCTTATTATTTGGTTACCATTTAAAAATTTATTTCCGATATCCTGTTTCATTCTAAACAAAAAATGTCTCTTGAGTTTTATGCCCAAAATAAACCAGTTCGCAGTAAAAAATTATTTTACGAACAATTACAGAGATAGATCGTTATAAATTCGAAACTAATCTATCTAGAAGGACATAACTTTTTTGGTGCTTGTGAAAAAAATTGTTATACAAATTTTATGTACTCCCTTTGATGGGCTGTATCTTAACAAGGGATGCTCCAATGAAGTTTCTTTATATGAAAGATCATATCTTTTTTCCGATGAGGAATCACCTCCTTAAGTATTTTACACTTATTTAGTTACACCCTGTATAAGTACTGCGACTCGGTTAGGGTCAGTAAAAAAGAATTTTTGTTCCAACAATTTTCGAACTGAACGAGTTAAAAAATTTTAGATATCTAGATTGTCGCAATATCTCGGAATAGTTCTCTAAATGGGTTGGTTAAACAGTCTTATATTTTTCTTATTTTTAAAATATTTTACAATTTGATATAGTGATAGTGATCACGATTGGTCAGAAAGCAGTAGAGTTCCTGGAAAGTATATTTACAAAGTTATATAATAATGGAATAGCCGCTTGAAATTGATTCCAATCCGTTGTTTTTCCTCAGCTTATTTGGGTTCGTTTTTTTCTGAATAATTTTCTTCCTACTTAGGAAGAAGTGGTTCTACAACATTTATTTATGAATTTTAATTATGCCTATAAGAGGCCTTGAATGTCTACTTCTCAAACGTTCAACATAAAATGAAGATGTATAGAATTCAATTAAATTTCATGAGGCAAATATTTCGTCCAATGGGGCGTGCCTTCTTTTCGTCATGGATCTTAATAATCTTCAAGAATAAGATAATATTGTAACGTAATTATTTTCTCAACCCTTGATCTGCGGTGTACACAACAAATCGACATATATATTTGTCTAATTATATCCAAGAATTCAATTAAAATTAATTTTTTAATCGGGGAAAAATGAAAATTTGAATCAATATTCAAAATTCTCATATATGGTTGAACTCTGATCCTTTCTATCGATATCAACTAACCATTTAAGGATGAATTATGTCCATGTTCAATTGAAAAAAACCATAATGGATATTTGGACAGTTTAATAGATGTTCATGTCAGTTTTTTATAGAACTCCGTTGGTTACAATCCTTGAAAAGGATTAAACAGTGCGAAATTCTAGTAATATTTGAAAAATTGATAAGAGCATTAATTAAAATGTCTAAATTCCCATTAATGTTTCAATTGAAGTGGAAATAACAATGTCTTTGTCATTCCTGTTATTTTTTCTGTATCAACCGATAATTAACAGTTTTATACATTCCTGAACCTGTTTATATCGATTTTCTATCATTTCAAGACAATTCTAAAAGTGTAAGAAAATCCCGTTTTCCTTAGAGATAAGGAAATATTACTGGAAGAAAGTTATGTACTTTCGGGCCATTTGTCAGATGCATTTCGTATTATTTCCTGCCTTCAAGACATTAGAACATTTCGTAAGGGGAAAACTTACAATAAGCACGTCAGATAAAGCAGAGTTCCCGATTTTATCGACTGTTGAAGATGAGTTTAACAATGATGGAACATTTTTGAAGACATAAATAAAAACTACCTCAAACCAAAGAGAAACATTTCGTTCTAGACACCGCACACGTGTGCACATCATTTTTCATTTTTACCAAATCGAAAATACAGGTTCTGGTTTATTTTTGTGTTAATAATAAGTATAATGATTATAAAAAAGTTCTTTCGCAGTTTTTTATCTTCTGAATTCTAGGATACTTAAATGGGTAGTATCGGTACAGAAATGTCGGATTTCCAATATTAAATTAATTCCATCAAATTTATCTCAGTGTTTGATGTAACTTTGTTTCGTATCTGTGAAACTTTCGTTCCATCTGGACGTGAATTCTGCTATTTCCAATTCAATAGACTCTTTGTGTTGTTTGTTCTTTACCGAATCCATCAGGTTGACGGATTCGTTCCAAAGTTAGGAATTTAATATTTATATTCTTGATATTCAAACCACGCAGTTGACCATAATATTCTCGAAAATTCAAGAAGGAATCATTGCGAAAATATTTTGATGCATGTATAAAAATTTCCATAGGTATAATATTGCTGTACTTCAAAACTCTTACCATTGATAATTTGAATGATAAAGCTAGATTTTTGTAGAGATACAAATTACATTATTGAAATGAGGATTGACCCATTAATTATGTGGGAAAGTTACACTAGAAAACAATATATCATTGTTATTCTAATGAACTAATTATAAGTGTTGATTTGTCGAGGAAAAATTTGATCAATTTATGTTTGAATTTCTCATACTATATCTGGTTTGAACAAAAATAAAATGAATTTGTTTTGCGGTGAACTTAAAATTCAAGAAATGGCCTGAGCAAGAGCTTTTAGACGCTATTTATAAATAATGACACAGGATTTTTCATAACGTCAATTTCGAATGAATTTTTTTGTTTTGGCGACAGAAAATCGAAATCATTTATTTATTATTTGTATGCCATTTCATTTCGATAGTTATAGTACCTAATTACTTGATTTGGAAAAACAGTTCAAACCAGTTCAATACTTTTTTTCATATTAAGCTAAGCGTTTGTAGAAAAAATTTTGTTTGCATCTCATGCGCGAAATACTTTGGTGATCGAGAACTGATCTTTTTTAACGAGGCGCAGCCGAGTTAAAAAAATAGTCATTGTGCTTGACATGAAAGAAATGCACCCAATCTAATCGATGCGTATTTTAGATATTAGCCAATGTGTAAACTTTCAGCACTTTATGTGACTCCGTTTTGCGAATATGTGGCAAAAAGTGTGGACAGGACGTCATCTTCAAAGGGCACTAGCTCCTTAACGAAGCAATTTTGCATTATATGATTTGGGTCGAATCTGTCTAAAATACGATCTATAATGTCCACTAGAAGTTTGTTGGTCTAATTACGGGACACCCAGTATGTCATATGAATTAATTCAAACTGGTTTTACTCAGATCCTCTTGAATTCATAAGTGAATAATAATAATCATAAAATTTTTCAGATGATAATTTGGTTAGAAATACTTAATGAAAACATCTTCAAATTAACGCAAAGTTTGTGTGAAAATATGCAATCTTCCGAGTTAATTACCCTTTTCAGCCTGTTTATGAACAACACTCCAATTAAAAATGCAGGAAAGTATATTTCCATAAAATCAAGTTCAATTATGAGTTCAAAAACAAATGCGTAAAAAATTATGAATATTCGCACAACATTATTAAATACAATAAGAAATGAATTATGTGAGTGGCCGACTGAAGTCGACATTGGTTTTTTTTTTATTTGGTATGAATGAATTGAATGCTATTATGCAGATTTTGAATTTAGATTCTATCAGTAATTAAAAAACGAAAAAATCAGTGGAGTTCAAAACAACATTCCTGGATTATTTTTAGGTAGGTTTTTTCTAGGTTGTCTAATCATTGACCGAAACGTTCTGGTTCAAGATGAACAGGTATAAATCAAATGTTGGAATGAGCAGTCTTCGAGGAATACAGGGTGTCCCGTAATTAGACCGACAAACTTCTAGTGGACATTAAAGATCATATTTTAGACAGATTCGACCTAAATCATATCATGCAAAATTGTTTCATTAAGGAGTCAGTGCCCTTTGAAGATGACCTCCTGTCCACACTTTTTGCCACATATTCGCAAAACATGAATGCAAATAATTGATATCGAAATTTTTGGCGAGAGAAGATGATCTTTGTTTGATAGAATTGATTTATATCTGCAACCTAACCATTATCAAGTGAAAATGAATTCAAAACAAAAGTGAACATTGAGTACTTAGTGAAAAGAGAGAAAATTTCAAATCTATTTTTTTCAGAAATGGTGCATCTGGGCGCAATTATACAAGAGCATCTTTTTCAAGAAAAAACATCAGAGTTTATGAATATGATGTAAATCTCGCGAAATAATAAAAGTTAAAAAAGTTTCAACTAAAAATACCCTTTGCTCCGCCCTCCCAAATGATACGATTGTGCTTGACATGAAAGAAATGCACTCAATTTAATCGATGCGTATTTTTCATATTAGCTAATGTGTAAACTTTCAGCACTTTATGTGACTCCGTTTTGCGAATATGTGGCAAAAAGTGTAGACAGGACGTCATCTTCAGAGGGCACTAGCTCCTTAACGAAGAAATTTTGCATTATATGATTTGGGTCGAATCTGTCTAAAATACGATCTATAATGTCCACTAGAAGTTTGTCGGGTTAATTACGGGACGCCCTGTATTCGCGAAAGAACATTGAAATTTTCGGTTATGGTATAAAAGAGCAGAATATTGAATTGAAGAGGAGCTCTTGAATATTTAAAACATGACATACAATCCAATTTAGAAACTTTACAGACTTGAACAACTTCGCGTAGAAAATGTGTGCTGTGCCTATAAAAAATTAAATATTAATTCGCCTGTGATGAACGTCTTTATTGGATCATCCTCGAGTCAAGAAGTTAATTTTCGTAAAAAATCAAAAAGTTCTCTTCTACAGGGTGCGGCAGCATAACTTCCTTTTTTTATAACTTAATAAAACGCGTTGTATGAATCAGAAAATTTTTATTCTTTTTTTATAATATAGGCACATACATAAAGTTTTGTTTTACCCAGTTTTTAAGATAAAATCAGGTAGGTGACGTCCCCCATTCTCCATACACTGAGTAAACCGATTTCTGGCGTTTGTCATGACTCCAGCCAGTATAGCAGGCGTTATGTTGGCAATTTCTTCCAGGGTGTTGTTCTTCGAATCTTGTAGGGTCCTTGGACGGTTCACATAAACACGAGATTTCAAAAAATCCCATAGAAAAAAGTCACAAGGGCTCAAATCGACAATTTTATCGAAGGCCTTTGCATTCACCTAAAGTCACAGTGTGGTGTGCAATTTCCTCAAGTGGAATTATTGGCCCCTGGTTTTTTGAGGAAAATGAAGTCATAGTGACAGTGAATTCGGACCGGTATCTAAACATGTTACAGGATTTTTTGCCCACATCCAGGAAGAAATTGCCAACATAACGCCTGCTATACTGGCTGGAGTCATGACAAACGCCAGAAATCGGTTTACTCAGTGTATGGAGAATGGGGGACGTCACCTACCTGATTTTATCTTTAAAACTGGGTAAAACAAAACTTTATGTATGTGCCTATATTATAAAAAACGAATAAAAATTTTCTGATTCATACAATGCGTTTTATTAAGTTTAAAAAAAGGGAAGTTATACTGCCGCACCCTGTATTTCATGAACATAATACCTCGCAGATCAACGCACTTTTTGAACCTTAAAAACGTGTTTATCTTTTTCATATTCCTCAAATTTCGTGATAAATTGAAGAGTAATATTTTTCAGCAGATATCTGATATAAGCCCAAATAATAAAAAGGCAGACAGTCAGTCTAAAATAATGAATATAAAAAATTCCTTGCCAACGTTCGTATTTCCCCTCATGCATCTATAAACAAAGGAAAGCCTTTTTATAAGATAACCCTAGACGGACGAACAATGCCAATTATGAAAATTCCTGATATTTTCACTGCGTATCGTATGGAATATGTGAATGTTCAAGTATTCTTTATATCGAGATTGAATTATTGGAAAATGGATATTTTTTGATTTATATCGTTAAGTTCAAGGGATCGAATTCGACGTTTTCGTATGAGAGAAACAGAAAAGAACAGTTTTTAGATGACCCGGGAAAAGTTGATCGAACAAAGCTTTATCCAGCATTAGAACTACCGAAGCAATAGATCATTTCTAAAGAGGAAATTGCTTTTTCAGAAACGCTAATCGGATATGTCAGCGCTCAATTTTGGTTCGTCATTTTTCGTTATCGATATGGCGGAAACAAATGTTCGAAAAGTTACCAATGTTTCGGTGAAAAGAGTATGTTATATTATCATAAGGTACATTGAGAAAAATTTCAAAAAGCGCTGTCGTGAAGTCCAAGCTTTTGCTTTTCGCTTCGGCAAAATTTCGTGCTATTACGAAAATTGAAATACAGTGGAACTTCCCTGTAAAGGAAGCGGTAATTCCGCAAAAAAATTCGTTTTAAAGAATTTTCGTTATACAGAAAATGTGTTTCTATAGTCGGCAATGTCGCGGTCGACTTCACTGTTCAATTTAAGTTTATCATTCAAACTTAAGCACTTCTTTTCAGACATTTTCGAACAACTTTCACACTAGCATAATGGTTAGATTGAAACCAAACAGCCAGGGGTGTATTTAAGACTGTTTCAGAAGGATCTCTCTGCCCGCCGTAATGATTTAGTTTAATGTAGGGATTTATTACGTACGTCCGGAAAAATTTCGGGAAAAATCCACCCTTATACCTTCTTACCAATACCCATTCAAAGAGTGATGTTCTTCGAATATTTCGTTATAGCGAGAATTTACTTCGTTTTAGAGGGTGTTTTTAACATGGAATTTGGATTCAAGGTGCAATGTCTTGTACGAAATTCGTTCTACAGAGAAATTCGTTATACAGACTTTCGTTATAGGGAAGTTCCACTGTATTATAAGACGTTTTGTTCATATTTATAAATGCTCCCATATTTTGACCACCTATTCCAGAATCACCTAGTATTTTGCGAAATTATTTCTAGGCACACTGCTTGCAATCCCGTTCCCTCTAATTCTCTAATTTTGTACCGAAAAAGGTTTCTGCACTTGCCCACACAAAAAATCGTGGTGTGCAACTTCAAATGAGAATCCTGTATGCATAATTATTTGAAGCATACCTTTCACGATTTGTAATTTGTTGCGAGGTATTTAATTACCACCTCATTAGTTTTTTTTACTTATCAATTCATTAGTTTTTCATCTTTTACTTCTATTAGTAGTTTTCGCATATGTATTAACTTTTCTATTCTTGTATTATCAAGAGCTGTAATTTTGAAAATAATTGAGTATAATTTATATCATCTTGATATCACCAGAGACACAAAGAGTTAAATTTTATAGTGAAAATCATTTTCCTGCAAAAAAAAATTAATTATATGATATCTTTCCTCATTAAAGTGATACCTTTAGTTCTAGAATGAATAATACTGATTTTTTGGTATTTAGCTCGAATGCCATTTCATTTTCCACAAACATAATACCTATTCATAAATCTCTTCAGGTTGACGAGGGTGTGTAGAGAATCTCGAGAGAATTGGAATAATAATATCTCGATGGAAAGCGGAGATTATTCATATCCTTCTAATAATGAGTATAATCCTGTATCATTACGAAAAGCCTTTATACTCCTGATGCACTGTTTGCTAATGATTTGTCCCATTTCTCATAAGTCGTGAGCAGTTGGAAATGCGGTACAGAGCTGGAGTAATCAGTTGATATTGCACAGATGATGAAGATGAACATACAGGGTGTCCTGGAAAATGTGGGAAATCTCTCGGATTCAGATAGATCATAAAAAATGAAGATGACAAGTTCCCATAATTTTTTTTCCTAGCGGCCCTCCCTACGAAGATACGACCTTCTAAATGACGCCACTGGAAATCCATTTTAGTGGAATAAGTTTCAAACTACTCGATATAATTTGATGAAAATTTGATATGATTAATAGTATAAAGGACCTCTTAAATCACCACACTCAAATTTCAATTAGCTTGTTCAGTTTACCAGGGGCGGACTGGGTTGTACATTTTAATGCTTACATTTTCAACACCCTGTATGATAAGGTGCTAAAAACAGATTTGGATACCTTGAACATTAAGCTAGAGAAAAGGTACTCTTGTTCAGTGTCGATAAAATGAACTGTTTTCGAAAAAAAATTATGAAAGAAGTAAGTAATTGAAATTTATTCCACTAGAATGAATTTCCAGTGGCGTCATTTAGGAGGTCGTATCTTCGTAGGGAGGGCCGCTAGGAAAAAAATCATGGGAACTTGTCATCTTACTTTTTTGTATTCCATCTGAATCCGAGAGATTTCCCACATTTCCCGGGACATCCTGTATAATGGGTGAATTATTCGAAAGTTTGAATTTAAAAATATCATAAAACAAAAACGGCTTGGAGTTTTGAAAAATTTATTTTTTTGTTGTGAAGTATGTTGCGCCATCCTTATTTTCAAATAAATATGGGCAAATGATGCCTGCGCGTATAAGCCGTACCAAACACGTGTTGGTGCATCAATAATGAAACCAGTATCACGAACATGAGCAATAAACTTGCGAATACAGGGTACAGTTTGTCCTTTTTCGCGATAAAATCTCGTACAATATTTTCGTGCGATTTCCGACCAATTGTCTATGTTTTGGAAATAATTTTTCGATAAATCCCAACGTTGCTCGTGCGCAATTCGATTTGAAAGGTTTTCCAATAAGAGGTGTTATTTTAATATTCGAAGAAAAATGCCATTTTTCAATATAAATGATCGGATGTTTATTTCATTATAAAAAAGAAGCTATACCGTTAATAGTGGAAAATAACATCAGGCAAATGATCACCACGACCACGCTTACAAGACCATATCCTTTTAATGAAATTTTCCATAAAAAAATCGCGAAGTGGCTGCCCTATATCCTCGATAACCTCACGAATTCCATCTTTGAGGTCTTGAATCGACGCTAAGCTATTGGCGTAGACCTTCTCTTTTACGTGGCCCCAAAGGAGGAAGTCGCAAGGTGTTATATCACAAGATCTCGGTGGCCAATTGTGATCACCTCTTCGAGAGATAACACGGTCCGGAAACTATTTCCGCAAAAGATTTCATTGCTTGTGTTGAAAGTAAACGCGATAGCGCAATCCATCTTTCGGCTACAGTAGCAATGTTCTCGGATGTTCTTGAGCACTAACTAGTCCCAACAGTTCGAATTTTTCCACCAATTTCTTTATTGCGGTCCGATCAGGTGCTTCACGATGACCCAAAAATTTTCGACTTTTACGAACCGTCTCTGCCAAATTTTTACCAGTTTATAGTGAATTTAATAATTTCAATGTGTTCTTGAAGCGTGTATCATTCTATTTTTATCAATGGCGTAGTTTCTACTTGTCAAATGTCAAAAAATGACAGTTTCAAACGTGACATCTACCGAAATAGCGGGATATTCAAAATAACACCTCTTATTGGAAAACCCTTTATATCGTTCAGAGGAAACAATATACTGACAGACCATAATGACATGGCTCAAATTCAACCGATAGAAGACCTACCCTTAACATTAATTTATCAAACAAGTTTCAGGCAAGTGCGCTTTCTACCTTATTGAATAAAGGTAGGAATCCCTTGTATTATTAGATAAATTTGACCACATCGAAACACCGACTATCGAGACCGGAGTAAATGTGAAAACGTCCACCATTAACCGATATTGCATGCACACAGTCACAGGACTCTAGAGTCTAGATGGTCTTTGATGTTAACACCACTTCAATTTGTTTGATTTGGATCTATCCGGCTTTTGGTCCATACAGACCTGGCACAGTTTTGCTGATGAGAAATAAACATTTGATTATCTCGTTGTCTTAATGACTTTTCGTTGTTTGTATTAGATTACAGAAGTTCCCCTGCATCTCTAGTTCCGTTTGGCAAAGTTATGTTGCATTCAGTCGATTCAATTGGAAAATATTTGGGGTTTAAACTGACCTTGGTAGTTGATGTTGATTACCACAATATTGGAACTAAGTTCGAGCCCTGGTTCCTGGAATATTTCCATCAATATAACCGGATGAAGGACTTTACAGAACTTTGGGGCTAAAGCGCATTACTCAAATTGTATTGCAAATGTGATTTTTTGAGCGTTTGTTTTACTTTTACTTAAACGGGTGCGTTTTTGAACCGACAATGGTGTCAAAGATAACGAATTCGTGGTCAAAATATTCAATTCTGTCCGTAGGGCCGTCTGTCTGTAAACACTCTCGAAAGAATTCTCATAGAGACTTGAAATTTTCAGGGTAGGTTCGGTTTCTTAATGCCGTTAACTAACAAAATCCTACAGGTTTTACATAAAATATTGCCATTAAATATTTTTGTTTTTTAATATCTCAGAAAGAACGAAATCGATCGAAATAAAATTCTTGCGGCCACATGCAAGATATACTTACATTACTTACAGCCTTATAACGAAATTTTGTTGCCATAGTGTCAACAAAACCATAGAAAATTCAATCGAAATATTGAAAAGAAGAATCCTTATATTTTCACAACAAAATATTTGATGCTAGTTTTTATACTGAATGTTCGTGCAATATTTCAAGAGGATCTATGCGATCCTCTTGAAATCAACAATAGAATTTGATTTGTTTATAATTTATCTATATTCTGGAATAATTCAGCATTTATGATTATGGGAGTTTGAATTGAAATAAAATTAAGTTTCAGGATGTAAATTGGCGAAATGAATGATTATGTAAGTTTTCAAATCAGAGTCACAAAATTTGATATTTTCAATTGTCTATTTTGTACATATTTCATTTTCTGAGATTTGGCATTTATATACAAGGTGTCCCGTGATTAGACCGACAAACTTCTAGTGGACATTATAGATCGTATTTTAGACAGATTCGACCCAAATCATATCATGCAAAATTGCTTCGTTAAGGAGCTAGTGCCCTTTGAAGATGACGTCCTGTCGACACTTTTTGCCACATATTCGCAAAACGGAGTTACATAAAGTGCTGAAAGTTTACACATTGGCTAATATCAAAAATACGCATCGATTAGATTGAGTACATTTCTTTCATGTCAAGCACAATCTTATCATTTGGGGGCGAAGGGTATTTTTAGTTGAAATATTTTTAACTTTCATTATTTCGCGAGATTTACATCATATTCATAAACTCTGATGTTTTTTCTTGAAAAAAGATGCTCTTGTATAATAACGCCCAGATGCATCATTTTACATTGAGTACTTAGTGAAAAGAGAGAAAATTTCAAATCTATTTTTTTCAGAAATGGTGCATCTGGGCGTTATAATACAAGAGCATCTTTTTTCAAGAAAAAATATCAGAGTTTATGAATATGATGTAAATCTTGCGAAATAATGAAAGTTAAAAAAGTTTCAACTAAAAATACCCTTCGCCCCCTCCCCAAATGATACGATTGAGCTTGACATGAAAGAAATGCACTCAATCTAATCGATGCGTATTTTTGATATTAGCCAATGTGTAAACTTTCAGCACTTTATGTGACTCCGTTTTGCGAATATGTGGCAAAAAGTATGGACAGGACGTCATTTTCAAAGGGCATTAGCTCCTTAACGAAGCAATTTTGCATTATATGATTTGGGTCGAATCTGACTAAAATACCATCTATAATGTCCACTAGAAGTTTGTCGGTTTAATTACGGGACACCCTGTATAGTATCAATCTCGAGTCTTATACAAAATTTAGAGGTAATAGCCCTTTATTGCTCCACCAATGAAGGAACGTTTAAAAGCACCTACTCAGGGCTTTCCCTTATAGTATATTTTTTTAAATACATATTTGCATAAGTTAAAGCCTATTAAAGTAAATTTTAATTTCAGTGGCTGTCGTGGTCGCCTTCTTCATATGCTGGGCACCGTTCCACATCCAGAGGCTTTTTGCCATCTACTCCAGCGATCTGTCCAATGCAGAAACGTACGATATGTATCTCAAAATTTACGAAGTTATGACATACAGCAGTGGAATTCTGTACTATCTTTCTGCCACGATAAATCCTATTTTGTACAATATTATGTCGGTGAAATTCAGAGAGGCGTTCAGGGTGAGTTGATTATCTTTTTATCTATTGTTATTATTATTTAATATATACCGGGTGTTGAAATACGAAAAAAATAATCTGGACGGTTGAAGAATATTATGAAAATTCATCTAGAGTGCTTATTTCCGACAAGGTTTATAAGTTTCATATAGGATGTTAGATATTTTTAATAAACTACGATGCTTTCTCAATTACTCACATACCGATTTGGAAATTCACATCGAAAACATACGATATACAAGGCATCAGACAAAGAATTCTTCCCTCCAGTTGCACAGATGAATAGGCGAGATAATCAAGTGCGATAACTGAATGAATTCAACTGTCTTACTGCAATAATCTAGTCTTGTCTCTCTCTTATCGCAGTATGGTAGGGAATCTGCAGTACACGTATAGAATTTTTAATTTGTCAGGCTGCCCGTAATACTCGATTCAAGTATTTACTGTTGCCTACCATACTGAATGAATTACGCTCCTCTAAACGATAAGAGAGAGACAAGACTAGAATAATGAAGTGAGACAACTGAATTCAGTGTGTTACAGCAAGTGATTGTCTCGACTATTCATCTGTGTAACTGGAGGGAAGAATTCTCTGTCTGATGCATTGTATATCGTATATTTCAGATGTGAATTTCCTAACCTGTATAAGATGTTTGATATTTTTAATAAATTACCATGCTTTCTCAAGTACTTATATTAGATTCGTTTGTTCTTAATGTATTTTTAGATGTTTTCTGCTCATTTTTATCTGTTTCGAAATTTTATTTTCATTTGAAACATTTTTTTCTGCCTTCTTCAAATCAATGAAATATAAATATGTAACAATTTAAATTTAGGGACAGATTTGGTTTCAAAACAGGAATACCATATTCCAATATGGGAAATATTCTTCGTTTCCTATTCCAACTCAGATCTATGAAACATAAACTCAAATTCTAACTCTCAAGATTTGGAAAGCAATGAAACATAATGGTTTCGTTCACTCCAGTATTATTATATAACACGAATTGGCCATAAGTATAATTACATAAACATGAATAGGGCTTTTCTGGTTCATTTGAAATTCCGACTTACATAAGCAGAAAAGTCCGAATTCGCTTGGATTTATGTAAATTCGGATAGAGAAAGGCGAGGTTTTCATCAGTAATAAAATGAAATCCCTTCTGTTGAATAAACACATGTTTCGAATGTTTGAATTCAATTGTTATCTTTCATTACTATAATCTTGCTTTTCGATCTAGAAACACTTTTCACCAAATTTATGAAGTTTCCATTATTAGTTGGCCAATATATCCATCGCTTACTGTAAAAACTTCTAGATCGACAAAAAAATTAACTGAATGAATTTTTCGGAAAATTTTGGGTAAATATTCGAATTATTGGGTCCAGCAGATAGATGTCGGGCATATTTTTTGGTCATTGTATTCATTCAACATTAGTAAAGTTGAACAAACAGGTGGCGGTCTGTCTTAGTTAAGAAAATATGGGGCCCAAAGTTCCACAGAATTACTGCTTCAATTTGCTATTTAAATCACCTTTGAATGTTTGCCAACCGATTAGATTAGTTTCATTCAGTTTTAGTCAATAATTAATACGAAAACATCGAAATTCTAGAGGTACCACATATCCACAAATTCGAGGGAGAGCCTTACGAAACTACGATCCTAACAGTAGTGCCAAATTTACCATGAAGAACGGCGGTCTTTTCCTCGAATTTATGGTACCTCTAAAATTTTTAATGTTTTTACATTAATCATTGAATATATCTGAAACTAGCAGACACAACAGACGTTGTTCTGTATACACAAAAATTCATTCAATTCGATCGAGCCGTTTAGTTGCAGAGTAGATGAATAACCTAACCTAAATAACGACTACAGCGCCATCTGTTGATCTGATTTGTGATCATAAATATACGAGCATCAGGCAATCCAAAATACATTCATACATCCCTCACACTTCGGTCACTTCTCCTACCCGCCTAGTGCCTACCTCGGAGACGCATTTTGGTGCGATTTCATCTTCAACCTGCCATATCTTCATCATAATTGAATGATGTAAAAGGAAATTTCGTTCTAAATTGAATACTGGGTATGAACGACGTATTTAATTGGATAAGGATCAATAGCGTATTCATAAAAAAAATACTCCCAAATAATGCATAATTTTGAGAAACATTCGGATACCTTTAAAAGGTAATACCGAGTAAACCTTGAAAGATAGATATATGCTATCCCGGACTTTTTTGTAAAACTATTGAAGAGGTTCATTTCCATCATACATTGTTTCCATGTACGTCTTATGGTTTTAGCAGCGTACCTGAAAATAGCAGATCATGGCTGATTTTGGTACTCATATTTATTATCATTGAAGTTATAGTAGGTTTCCTTAATTTTCTCGGGTGAAAAGTATAGCCTATGTTACCCAGGGGTAGTGTAGCATTCTAAGGGTGAAAGAATTATTGAAATCGGTCTAGTAGCTTATGAGTTAACTCGTATCAAACCCACAAACATACAAATCTTTCCTCTTTATAATATTAGTATAGAAAACGCATCAAAAATAATGTTAGATTTGTATTGCTCGTTTATCTATCAGTGGATAACCAACTGAAGTATCCCGTAGTGTTTCTTTTACAGGAAACTTTCTCCAGGTGTTATCATCTATCGTGCTTCAAATCGCGACAGGTGCAACGATCCTATTCTGCCCTATCCCGTAGCGTTCCCACGGGATGCGATCAAGCCAGCGTTGAAGCGAGCGGGAGCGGAGGCAAAGACTCAAACGCCGAAGTCAAATACGATCCAACTTCACAAACAAACACGACGATGTCGCAGCTAGAATCTGACAGAAATGTAGGAGGGAAAAGGTGAGTGAGGAAAATTAATTTTGACTAGAAACCGTGATGAAAATTTCTTTGGTGCGTGTACGAGAAAATGCGGTTGTAGAGTCGGAAATTTTGCAGGCTTTAACGCACAATAACTATGGAAATTCACTTCATCTTTTCTAAAGTGATGTAGTTCAAAATGTTCTCAAGTTTGACCATTAATTTTAATCATCACTGTAATCTCAAAAGGTTGAAATGGAATATTCTTTATCAACATACAGTGGAACTTCCCTATAACGAAAGCGCTAAATCTGCAAAAAAATTTTCGTTATACAGAAAATTTGTTTCAATAGTGGGCAATGTTGCCGACGACTTCACTAATAAATTTAAGTTTATCATTCAAACTTAAGCACCTTTTAGACATTTTCGAACAACTTTTCACACTAGCGTAATGGTTAGATTGAAACCAAACAGGCAGGGTGTATTTAAAACTGTTTCAGAAACAGTAATAATTTAGCTGAAGGTCGGGATTTATCACGTACGCCCGGAAAAATTTGGGAAAAACCCACCCTTATACCTTTTTACAAATACCCATTCAAAGAGTGATGTTTTATGAATATTTCGTTATAAAGACAATTTACTTCGTTTTAGAGGGTGTTTTTAACATTGAATTTGGTTTAAAGGTGCAATGTCTTGTACGAAATTCGTTATACAGACGTTCGTTATAGGGAAGTTCCACTGTATTTACATTTAAATCCTTGATTTTTTTCGAACATTTCATATACAGGGTATCCAGGAAGATGTAAATTTCTCGGATTCAGATAAAACATAAGACAACACAATTTTCCGTAATTTTTCTCCTAGCTGTCTTTCTAACGGAAATACGGCTCCTTAAATGACGCCACTGAAATTCCAGTTTACTGGAATACATTTTTAAACTACTCGATATAATTTAATGAAAATTTGATATTATAAACAGTAGTAAGAATCTCTTGAAAAACTGCTTAAATTAGCTTGTTTAGTTTAGCAGAGGCTGATTAGGTTTTACATTTCAATGTGACAAGTTTCCCTAATCTTGTGTGGATTTAATTTCCTCTGTCAAAAAAAATGCGAACGAAAGAACTGCCTTAATCTGTGTCTAGACTATTTTGGAAGTTATCAAAGGATTTCCTAACTCTCTTAAATGAAATTACATTTTTTTCATTACGCTGCAGTTCCAAAACTTGTGTCTATTTGGGCATAAGACCTGTATTCAAAGAAGTTTTGAATATGGATGCCGTGAAGGTGGTTGGAATCTGCATATTTTATGAAGAGATTCACCTTATTTCTAGCAATTTAAGCAAAGTTAAGCGTATCATCTATTATTTCTTGAGATACTCCATGTTTTATTTAATAAGTTTCGCTATTCCATTATCATCTATCATGTGAAATGTTCCATTTCTGCATTTCCAAGTAGGTTTTTCGTTATCGTTTGAATAGATCGGACCGTTTTCCGCATGCCATGAAAGTTTTTTCACATTTACTCTAAAAGATTTCAATTTGTGGTAACATAACGTTCCTGAACTGTCCTTTATCATCAGATAATCACTCATTTAATGATCATATTCAAATATAAGTGATGCACTAACTCAATTCAGTTTTCTGCCTACTTCCTACCCCCTAAGTACGATGACGTGATCATTTTGATCTTATATCCGTTTTTAGGTAACCATCTATTACCTTACTAAATTTCATCAAAATCTGTTCAGCCGTTTAGACGTGAAAGAGCAAAAGTCCTAACAAAAACGACTAAAAACCACTAACTCAATTTAGTTATCTTGCCTACCCCCTAAGAACGATAGCTTGATTATTTATAGCCTATGACCATTTCTAGGTTATCATCTGTCACCATACTAAATTTCATCAAAATCCGTTCAGCCGTTTAGGCGTGAAAGAGTAACAGACAGACAGACAGACAGAGTTACTTTCGCATTTATAATATTAGTATGGATGGAAATAAAACAGATATAGAAATGTGATTATTCTTCATTTAAACTTTAAATTTAAAATCGAATAAAATGCAGTGTAATTAGGGGAGGCCTGGCCTTCTCTGCCTCGTCTGAGCAGCCGCCACTAATATCATCCAGAGTATTACTCTGGATGATATTACCACCTTTTGCATGTTCTTTGGACGTTGACGCGATAAACTCCGAAGTGTGAGTTGATTTCAATCGATTAATAATCTCTGCATATTCATATTCACTTGCGTAATAAATGCATCAATCCTAATTTTGTGTTTTTGTTTTATTTTTTTCTAATTTATGCGTATCCTCAGGTTTGTCTTCCCAGGGGACAGAACAAGAATGAACTCGGAAAACAGCACCGTCAATAATTCAACAGCAGATGAAAAAGTAAGATGTTTGTACGAAATGAAGACTTGCAACATAATAGCGGTGCACGTCAAACCGATAGAAAAAGCGGACAAATCGAAGGTGTCCGAGTGTTGCGGACTTTTTCCCAATAAGGACAGCGTCAGAGTCAAATATTCTGCCCAATACTCTCCAACAATCTTCAATCGGTGCGAAGGTGTTAAATTGGACAGCCCCTGTCATATCAACAACTCTAGTCTTAAATTTATGGAAAGGGAGGGTACAGAAGACGAACTGACGTCGTATATGAAGGAGATAAAGAGGAGAGAAAAGACTGTTTATGCCGTACATCAATGATGACTTCTGTGAAGGGCACTGATAAGATTTTATTTATTTGCAAGGTAAGTTTTTTCGAATACCATTATTTTACTGAATTGCGAAGTGGTCGAACTAAATTCTACAGATTAAGGGGCCCACTCACTAAGAAGGAAGAATGCGCAGTTAAGTATCTGCACGTTTGCTGTAACGCAAACGTAGGCATTCATATTTCCCACACACATACACTTTTGCGTGTTGGTTTGGATGTGCGACAAGCGTGAGATGACGTCGAAAAAAGATCTGATGTTAATGGCAGTGGCGTGTGTTGTTATTAAGGAAAAAATGTCCAAGGTATAAATGTCGAACCCGACACTGTGTTGCTAAACATATGAAACGTGCAGAGACTTGTTGCCCATACATATACATTCCAAATTTACGCCATACACACACTGTTTTAACTGTACCCCGTACAACGCGCATTCAAGTCTTCGCGCTTCCCTCTTAGTGAGTGGGCCCTTTTAGGGTCTTTCTCTAACACATTTGGTTTGTCTTTTTTTTGAGCCTATAGATTGTTTTTCTGTTAGAAATGTAGTTAAGTGGATACGTAAGAAATTGTTCACTCACCAGCATAAATTTTCCGTTTTTTGCTCTCTAATTTTTTAAGAAAAAATTTTAATTGTGTTGATCCAATTTGATAGTTCAATATAAAAATCAGGGAGCAAAAACACATAAACGGAAAATCACAGGCTTGGCAAAATGATACTGTCCGTGTTTCCAGAAATTTTCATACAGGGTGTTCCTAAGTTGAACGTACAAACGAAAAGGGGAGATTCCTTAAGTGAGTTTAAGAAAAAAAGTCCCATAAACATGGGGTCGCAAACGTTTCGTACAGAGGTACAGAGTGTTGAAGTTTGAATTATTTTCAAGTTTTTTTCTCATAGTATCTACACTCAACGAGATATTCAACTGAAATTTGGCATAGATATTACATTTGGGAGTTCTCACCACTTGACATGGCAATTTCGATAAAAGATCTACAGGTTGATATTTTTTTCTGGAACACTGCCACGTGTTTTTCTGCAGAACTTTTTTTTGGTGAGCAACTGTTAATTTGAAAAAATGTGAAAAGGAGCTTTGTTCTTATACTAAACTTTTCGGTCTCTTGTAGTTTTGTCGTATCTACCAACGATTTCGAGAAAAAAAATTTCGAACGATTCTCTCGAAATTCTCGTAACTATGCCAGTTTCTGTGGTGAATGAATTCAGTGTCAGTTTTTATGGAAATTTTCAAATTTCTCAAATGTAATATCTATGCCAAATTTCAGTTGAATATCTTGTGAAGTGTAGATACTATGAGAAAAAAACTTAAAAAAATTCAAACTTCAACACTCTGTATCTCGAAAACGAAACGTTTGCGACCCCATGTTTATGGGATTTTTTTTCTTAAACTCACTCAAGGAATCTCCCTTTTCCTTTGTACGTTCAATTTAGGAACACCCTGTATATTCCTCTCAAAATTTGAAGAAAATATCGTTGAAATAATTTTTTTTTCGAGATTTTACCCAAATTACTGCTCGCTAGACCAAATCGAAAATTTTCGCCAAAATTTCAGTATGGACACGTCAAGATGTTCTTCAGCTTTCTTTTAAAACAGAAATCAAATATTTACGTGGAAAATCAGAAAAGTAAAAGATGTATTATTGAGCGCAGTTTTCGAGGATATAAAACATTCAATAGTTCCCCTCAAAAGAACTAAGCGTTTTAAAAATATTTCAGGCTTTTATATGAATACGTGTACCTTGGAAAGAAATCAAGATATCACGATGAAATAAAAACTTAAAGATGAAGAAAAGTATGTATCTTTCTAATAAACAAATTTCCAAAACTGTTGTACATGGTCTTGAAAAATTAGGTTACTAACAATTCTATGCAAGTTGCATGTTATTGTAACTCTTCTCAATCAGGAAATTTTAATTCTTTACTCCAGAATTTTGTAGATTTGTAATTTCATAAAATTTATGTGATTGTGGCATGGTGATGGTGAAATCTCTTCTTGTTATTTTGGGATTCGACAGAAACTTATTCGTGCTTTTCATTGCAGATACGATTCTCGCTTGGAATGATCTCAAATTAATGGATTCGAGCCATGTATTCCCATTAAGTATTTAAATATATTTAAACAGTGTGGATATTTGTTTTTTCCCCCTTCCGTTTTAATTAGTCAAAAGGAAAAACAAGCAAATATTCAACGTAATTTACTCCGTGTTTATGGATCAGAAACTGAGTGGAAGATTATGTTAATTGAAACATCTGAAAGTATTCTGAAATGCCTTGATTGTTTGAGGAGTAATAACAAGGGAAGGTCTGCTTTATGGTATCGCAATAATTAGAAAGAATTGTGATGAATATAAAGGCAGAAATATATTTTTTCAAACTTATTACCCTTGAAGATAATTTGATATTATGAATGACTCAAGAGGTCGAAAGTTTTATGCTCTAACGTTTGATGAAATGAAGGAAGCTCTCACAAGCAACATTTATTGGTTTTTTCGTATTCTCAAGAAAAATAACAATTATCACAACTTCTTATTTATCAGGTACAAATACTCACTTCATAATACGGCTCATTTAAACTTTTAATCATAGTTTATTCGGGCCCAACTAATAATATTAAAATAACAATATTAGAAAACAAAAAATTCTGAATCAACAATATAAAAGTTTTTTGGAGCAAATATTATCGAATTTGATATCACAGAATTATCATAAAAATTGATTCTGAGGTTATGTTGAGAAATTAAGTGATTGCATTTCTATTGAACAATGATGGTCAAGAAAATCCGATTATTTTGTGTTATAGTTTCCATTTATTACGGTATTGACTGAGATTTCTGTAGATATATTAAATATACTGATGGACAAAATTTCGTTAAATTTTAACAATTGATATCTTCCTAATCTTTAGTCGGATTTCAATGTTTCTTTCTTTAAATTGTAGCTCTATTATTGTCAAATTTCCTCCATTAAACAGAAGTCCAAAAAATAAAATCTTCATGTTGTACAGGGCGTTTAAATAATGTCATGTTTTATAGTCAAATTTTAACGTCTTCTGTGGGCAATGCTAGGTTGCTGAGGCATATAAAAACAATAAAGTGTTGTAGTCTAGTATCTCTTGAGTATTTTATTTTTTTTTTAAACTAATTTATCTTGGAATCGTCCAGAGATATTCAACATTTTATCAACTGTTGTATTTTATGCATTAGCCATGAATATCTTCGCAACCATTTGTCCGATTTGAATATTTTTTTTCAGTTGTAGCTCTTTTATTGGCGAATATCATACTACAATGAGATGTTCAAAAAAAGAAATGCATCATGCTGTACTGGGCGTTTAAAATCTCGGGTTTTTTTCATTACAGTTTAATGCCTTCTGTGCATTTTAACTTGTACCTTTCCAGAGATATTCTAATTTTTATAACATCTTGCATTTCATCCAAATCGGACAAATGGTTGCGAAGATATTCATGGCTAATGCATAAAATACAAGAATTGATAAAATGTAGAATATCTCTGAACGATTCCAAGATAAATTGGTTTAAAAAAAAAACAAAATACTCAAGAGATACTAGGCTCTAACTCTTTATTGTTTTTATATGCCTCAGCAACCTGGCATTGCCCACAGAAGACGTTAAAAATTGACTATAAAACATGACATCATTTAAACGCCCTGTACAACATAAAGATTTTATTTTTTGGACTAATATTAAGTGGAGGAAATTCGACAATAATAGAGCAACAATTGAAAAAAAAACATTGAAATCCGACTAAAGATTGGGCAGGTATCAATTGTTAAAATTTAACGAAGCTTTAGGTGGTGCGCTAATTTTGTCCATCAGTATATATTTTTTCGCATGTGGATTGGCAACAATCGTTCAAATGTCAAAATCTGACAGACTCTGCACGTCAAACGTCAGATGTTACATACAGTACAGGCAACATGTAAGTAAAATGGATAAAATACACCATAAAAATGGGGCAAAATGTCCGGAAATCTTCCAAAACAAAACTTCTTGACATTATTAACATGAATGGGTTGAAAATTGGCCGTATATCCGAATTAATGCATTTTGTAACAACAAAAACCTCTTAACAAAATTGATTGACTTCTATCAGAGAGACATTACCGGTGTTCAGAAGAACACTGGATACGCACAGATAATCCATCTGTTTTTCTATGGACGAAACAGTGTCACACTCGACAGAAGAATGTTCGTTGTCTGTTTGGACATTCTTGCTCCTTACTGTTTTATTCTTCGCTATGTCAGGGACTGTACTGGACTTGCAGAGACTCAAGTCTCTGTCTGCTGTCATAAGGTCACAGTTGAGTGACCTTGAGTGTTTCCTTCTTCTTCTTCCTGGATGGTTTTCTGGCTTCAGTGTTTCTGTTGAGTGAATCAGTGGACAGATGTGCGTTGGCTGCAAGTTGTGGACTTCCACATAGGCGAGTTGACCGGAAGATGGCTCCTCTGAGTTTTTTTCTTCGAGGATGGATATCTTGTGGTCCAATCCTTAAAAGGAGAAGAATAAAAACATAATGCTAAACCAGAGGGGCGTTCGGCATTGACATTAGACGTGTCGGATCGATCTGAACCGTTCGTTTATTACATCCGGATTGAGGGGGAGTACACATCTGGACAGTTCGGCATGAAAATCTGAGTAATCTGACGTCGATCTTTTCGCTCGGTATATTTCGACGGATCAAAGCGATTTTATCCATAAAGTTTTATGTTTTTTATAAATGTTTTTCTTTTATGTAGAGTTTCCTGATCTGACAACCGATAGATTGAAAAATTCTAACACTTTTATTCTTCTGTTTTCATTTATTCATTAAAAACTTAATTAATTCATTAAAATTTTTCGATATAGCTATTGTAGTTATGAATGGGCAGGAGGAGATATTCCTTTCTCGTTTCTTTTTCGTGTAATTAATTAATTAATTAGGATCTTTCGGTACAACTATCGCCGTATTGATCGACCAGAAGGGGATATTGCATTCCTCGTTTCCTTTGCATTCAGTGCCTTTGCACCTAATTATTTAATTGAGATTTCTCGGAAGAGCTACGAAAAGGGTGAAAGTATCGTTAAAAGATGAGCATATTTCCTAAAATAGTGATCTTTGAAATCTCATAATGTATAAAAGTAGAACAGAGCAGTATGTTCTGTGGCAGATGCTCTCTCTGTACCGTTCGTTTATTCCCAGATATTACAGATGAATCTGTACGATCTGTGGTCACGTGACTAAAAAATCCGTCTGCTCGCGGAGGTCAATGCCGAACGGGCCTCAGGTTGTTTTCTCAGATCATAGACATAGAGAATGGACTGAGCAATAACCGCCTGAAAGTATCAGTAATCAGAGTAAGAGAGGATGCGATATCGCGGTCGTTACATGTCTCTTTCTTGTGGATATGTGGTAAACAGCTATTGACTATTGACGATGAGTAAGAACCAATCGATATTCTAGAAAAAGACAACTAGTGTCCGTGAATTAGTTTGATCTCTTTCCCATTTTGCAGTCATATTTTCTATATAATAAAACAGGATCTATGGTTAACGTCAAAATGCAATATCTTTCAAACGGCTGCACCAAATTGGATAATTCGTTTTTTGTTGTGTTCATAATTGCTAGGGCAAGGTTTATACAATAAAATATTTCCAAAAAAATTGTTCAGAAAAAAATAAAAGGCTTTCCTTTTTCTTACGACCAATCAAGCAGTCATAGAATACATATTTATAGGTTATAATGATTTTGACATTCGGACAAAAAGTGAGTGAATCGAAAATTTAAAATTTTAATCAGAAATAACGTATGAACTAACATATTATACAACAATTTTTTACTTATGCCATATTTTACAAATTTTAAACCTATGATGTATGAATGTATTTTGGATTGCCTGATGCCCGTATGTTTATGATCACAAATTGGATCAACAGATGGCGCTGTAGTCGTTATTCAGGTTATTCATCTATTCTGCAACTAAACGGCTGGATCGAATTGAATGAATTTTTGTGTATGCAGAACAACGTCTGTTTGGTCCGCTAGTTTTCTATAAATTGCTCAGGACATTTCTCTATGTCTATGGCTCAGATCAATAAGAACATAGATAATCCCTGTCAGATTTAAACAGAGGTAAATATGAGGAAAAGGTCTCAATCTTTACATTCCCCTTCCTGCTGTTTATAAACGTTAACCTAATTTTGGGTATAGTTATGATTTCCAAGATATTGGGAGCCAGTTCTAGCGATTATATATTTCAATTTACCTCGCTCAACATTCTTTATTGATTTAAATGGTATACCACAAAATAATGCAGAGTAGTATCATTACAGATTTCTGTTCGAATCAATACGTACAATACTACCTCACGACGACAGATAGCGCTACATGCAGCAGGAAAATCAATTTCCCTGTTTACCGTTTTCCACGTTGCCGTTCATCCTCTGGTCTCGCACTTCTGAAAACTCGCCGTCAAACGTCTGTTCGGCCTTGTCGAGAGCGCGACGCCCTCTGTAGGGGGATGTGGACGTCGTCTTCCGTTTGAAAGAGACCACCAGGGGGCGCCTGTGATCGTGCAAGCGCGCCATCTCGGAGTCCAGGTAGCGAAGCGAGCTCTGCCTGCTGTAAGAATCGGTGTTGCTATGACTGTTTACCTGTGAGGATCTGCCGGATAAGTTGGCGTAACACCTACCTCCTGCAGGGTTCCTGGCCATCAGATGGCGCCTGCAGCACTGCTTGAATGTGCTCTGCAAACACATACAAATTATTCTTCACAAAAGAATTTATTAAGATACAGCAGGTTTGTAAGGATTCCCAAAAAAAAAACAAAGCGCGAAAAAATTGTATTTACTATATTCTAAAAAAACAATAGGATTATAAGATATCAATCACTTTTTATTGCTGAATAAAACAGGGTATTCCTTAATTGAACGTACAAACGAAAAGGGGAGATTCCTTAAGTGAGTTTAAGAAAAAAAAGTCCCATAAACATGGGGTCGCAAACGTTTCGTTTTCGAGATACAGAGTGTTGAAGTTTGAATTTTTTTCAAGTGTTTTTCTCGTAGTATCTACACTTCACAAGATATTCAACTGAAATTTGGCATAGATATTACATTTGAAAGTTCTCACCAAGTGACATGGCAATTTCGATCTACAGGGTGATATTTTTTCTGGAACACTGCCACCTGTTTTTCTGCAGAACTTTTTTTTATGAGCAACTGTTAATTTGAAAAAATGTAAAAAGAAGCTTTGTTCTTATACTAAACTTTCCGGTCTTTTGTAGTTTTGTCGTATCTACCAACGATTTCGAGAAAAAAAATTTCGAACGATTCAAACTTCAACACTCTGTATCTCGAAAATGAAACGTTTGCGACCCCATGTTTATGGGACTTTTTTTTCATAAACTCACTTAAGGAATCTCCCCTTTTCGTTTGTACGTTCAATTTAGGAACACCCTGTATATTCAGCAATAAAAAGTGATTGATATCTCATAATCCTATTGTTTTTTTTAGAATATAGTAAATACAATTTTTTCACGCTTTGTTTCTTCTAACCAAATGTTTCTATTTTTCGGAATTTGGGCCTGAATTGGTCTCAAACGATTCGAAGTTCGTTTCAATTTTATTTTGAGATACAGTGGTTTTGCAAGGATTCGTCAAATATTCTACAATAAAAATGTGATTTATATAAAGGATTTTCCAATAAGAAGTGTTATTTTGATATTCAAAGAAAATTGTCAATTTCAATATAAATGATCGGATGTTTATTCTCATTATAAAGAAGAAGCTATGCCGTTTATACATAAATAACATCAGGAAAATGACCACCACGACCACGCTTACAGGACCATATCCTTTTAATGAAATTTTCCATAAACAAATCGCAAAGTGGCTGTCCTATGTCCTCGATAGCCTCACGAATTCCATCTTTGAGGACTTGAACCGACGCTGGTCTATTGGCGTAGACGTTCTCTTTAACGTGGTCCCAAAGGAAGAAGTCGCAAGGTGTTAAATCACAAGATCTCGGTGGCCAATTGTGATCTCCTCTTCGAGAGATAACACGGTCCGGAAACTTTTCCCGCAAAAAAACGACCGGCTTGAATTCTTGTGTTAACTGAACTTTATAACCCTTAAGACCCAAATCTTTATGCAAAATAAGGTGTAATGACGTTTGTGGAATGCCTAATTCCAAAGAACGACGAGGAATGGACAAACCTGGGTTTTTTCAACACTTTTGGCTACAGCAACAATATTCTCGTCTGTTCTTGGGCGACGTGCACGGGTTTTATTCTTCACATCACTTACTCGTCCCAACAGCTCGAATTTTTCCACCAATTTCTTTATTGCGGTCCGACAAGTTGCTTCACGACGACCCAAAAAATGTTCCAGTTTTACGAACCGTCTCTGCCAAATTTTCACCATTTTTATAGTGAATTTTAATCATTTCAATGCGTTCTTGAAGCGTGTATCGTTCCATTTTTATAAATGGTGTAGTTTCTACTTGTCAAATGTCAAAAAATGAGAGCGTCAAACGTGACATCTACCGAAATAGCGGGCTATTCAAAATAACACCTTATTGGAAAACCTTTTATTATGTTCATATTGATTCTTAAATATCCTAAATATCAAAATAACTTTACCTACAGTATTCAAGTTCTAATGAGAAGTTTTGCTAGTATTTTCGGAGGAATATCTAGGGTTTAAATAGTCTCAGTCGTATTAAGAACCCAGCCACCCGAATCAACAAGAAAAGCTTTAGAATTAGTATCTGCTGGAAGTAATAAATTGCTATGTTTATTCCTCAACTTATTACGTCTCTTCTATTCTATTAGAGCATTCCAAGTATCAAACGAGAAAACAAGCTTTATTTAGGTCTAGAATTTCCCGAAAAAGAAAAATCATTATTCCAAAATATATTTGCACCAATATTTTCCTCAAGGTTATGACGATGTCATGCCCTTGTTGTTGGTTTCTAAGATACCATTGAGGAGAGTTGATTTTCGCTCGTACGAAAATTATTCGAATGAAGCCTTGCAGTGGAGCCATTGTGGGAAAGCGACTTGTTTTGTGGCCTTATTCTAGGATCTGGAAATGACCTGAGAAAATGCTTGCAGGCAGGGCAGGGTCGTGCAGTAAAGAATGCGCCAGTTGTGGGCGAAAAAAGGACCGGGATAAATCCCATGGGAGAGTGCAGGTTTTACGATTGTCGTTCTTCAACAAACGATACAATATTTTGTGGGATATTGAGGGAATATCGGGACGCAATAAACTAACTCAAGTGTATTTTCATCAGTTTGAAAGAGATAGAAAAGTGGTTGATAATTTTTTACCAATGAACTACAGTGGAACTTCCCTTTAACGAAAACGCCAAATCCGTAAAAAAAATTCGTTATAAAGAAATTTCGTTATACAGAAAATTTGTTTCTGTAGTCGGCAATGTCGCGGTCGACTTCACTGATAAATTTAAGTTTATCATTCAAACTTAAGCACTTCCTTTTAGACATTTTCGCACAATTTTCACACTAGCGTAATGGTTAGATTGAAACCAAACAGCCAGGGGTGTATTTAAAACTGTTTCAGAAGGATCTCTCTGCCCGCCGTAAAGATTTAGTTTAAGGTCGCGATTTATTACGTACGTCCGGAAAATTTTCGGGAAAAACCCACCCTTATATCTTCTTACCAATACCCATTCAAAGAGTGATGTTCTTTGAATATTTCGTTATAGAGAGAATTTACTTCGTTTTAGAGGGTTTTTTTAACATGAACTTTGGATTCAAGGTGCAATGTCTTGTACGAAATTCGTTATACAGAGGAATTCGTTATACAGATGTTCGTTATAGGGAAGTTCCACTGTATATTGAAAAATATGACCATTACAAAATTTACTAAAAGGAGAAAAAAGATCATCTCGATTAATTAAATTAGGGGTACGGCTTCCGAGCATTATACCCACCCAGCATGTTATTGATCCACCTTGAATGGGCACAACACTCCATACTCTTTCTCGTCGACTATCACTTTGTAATCCGTAACTGTGTACTGTCTAGTACTTCTACCATTAGGATAGAATCAAATTGATTTCTTCATAAAAAGCAGTCAGTTCTTACCTTGAAGGCTTCCCTGAATTTATGTGACATGATGTTATAAAGTAATGGGTTTACAGTGGTGGACAAATAGTAGAGGACTCCACTGACGTATGTCAAAGTCTGGTAAGCCTTTATAGTTCTTGATGACGACCTCTCACCATAAATGGCCAGTAGGCGTTGAGCGTGAAATGGCGCCCAGCATATGAAGAAAGTTACAACGACAGCCACTGAAAATAGAATTGTATGACATTTGTACACTTTTCATTATTGAAAGTTATTGTTATTTGTAGATAATTTATAATATTCGAGAGTTTTAGATTGTCGATATAAAATTATCTCCAAACTGGCGTGCTCCAGATAAATCGCATAGAAACTTGGAAAGTTTCTCATTCAGGCTAGGGCGAATCCTTATTTTTTCAGGAGTGGACATGCAGAAAATTTCTCATCAGGAGTTCGTTGTCCACACTTGATTAAACCACTCCTTGGAAAAAATAAACAACGTTTCGCGAAAACTCGTTTTAGGCAAGTTTGTTATCCGAGAGAAAAAGGCCGGGATCCATCTAGGGTAGAAAATTACTTCTTATCTACAATCGACATTTCTCTTCTTCCACTTCGATTATGTGATGCGTGCCTATCAATCAGATGTGAAAAAACGTGGCATTTTTATATAAATTGCCCCCGTTCACCGTCGCTCCAACGTTTTTGCTATCATTCTTCCTATAATATTGGAACGATGTGGAAATATCAATTTTTATCTTTCTTCAGGACCAACGCCAGTTTATTCAATTTTTCCGGATCTAGAACTCGGGAAAGTTCAGAGAACTTCGTATAGATAGAATTGACAACATTTAAAAACATAATACAAATGTGTGGTTAATAAATAAAATAATTTTTCCGCGAAATTCATGGGAATATTTCCTAGAATTCTTTGACCACTTTCTTTGTTTTTATTAGATATATTGTACAATATACAGGACAAACTTTTTCTTCTCTATTGCTCAATGATGGAATATTTAATCATCCTGTATAATGCTACTTTACCCTTCGAAGTTTCTATCTTATATTAAGACATCCCAAAACATTGGTTGTTAAATTTAATACGACCATTCTCAAGATAGACATTTATATTCAGCAAATCCGATTTTACAGTCGAATACACAAGCTCAATAACAATTTCTTAGGCACTTAGAGAAGGCTCTTCTGATATCGTTAGTTACCCCCAAATCGGGTTAAGTGCGATGTTGTCATTCTGAAGAATTTATTCTGATTTGAAGAAATTTCTCGGAACAAATTAAAGTAAAAATTATAACATCATTTATTTTATTTAATAGGTTTTTTAAATCACATTTTTAGGTAAATTTAGTTCAGATATGGCAACAGTGTATGGCAAACTTCGTTAGAAGTTCATCCTAAGTGATATGTGTTGGTGGAAAGTTTGAATACGAAATGAGATCGCAGTTTCACTTCTCGACGTCTTAAGGGGACTGTTTATTATTTGAGTTTTCTTAGAAATAGTTTCCATTTTCAACTAGGACGATAATTTCCGGCGGAAGACTACTAAAGTTTCAACGAATAAAGAGAAATTTGATGGACAGGATGAACTTTCTAGATGAATAGAAAGCAATGAAAAATTTTTTTCTTTTTTTATCTCTACTAATATTATGAAGAGGAAAGATTTGTATGTTTGTGGGTTTGATACGAGTTAACTCATAAGCTACTAGACCGATTTCAATAATTATTTCACCCTTAGAATGCTACAATATCCCTGAGTAACATAGGCTATACTTTCCACCCAAGAAAATTAAGGAAACCTACTATAACTTCAATGATAATAAATATGAGTACCAAAATCAGCCATGATCAGCTATTTTCAGGTGCGCTGCAAAAACCGTAAGACGTACATGGGAACAATGTATGACGGAAATGTACCTCTTCAATAGTTCTACAAAAAAGTCCGCGATAGCATATATCTATCTTTCAAGTTTTACTCGGTATCACCTTTTAAAGGTATCCGAATGTTTCTCAAAATTATGCATTATTTGGGAGTATTTTTTATGAATACGCTATTGATCCTTATACATATTAAATACGTCGTTCATACCCAGTATTTAATTTAGAACGAAATTGCCTTTTACATCATTCAATTATGATTAATACATCAAAAGATATGGCAGGTTGAAGATGAAATCGCACCAAAATGCGTCTCCGAGGTAGGCACTAGGCGGGTAGGAGAAGGTACCGAAGTGTGAGGATGTATGAATGTATTTTGGATTGCCGATGCCCGTATGTTTATGATCACAAATCAGATCAACAGATGGCGCTGTAGTCGTTATTCAGGTTATTCATCTACTCTGCAACTAAACAGCTGGATCGAATTGAATGAATTCTTGTGTATACAGAACAACGTCTGTTGGGTCTGCTAGTTCTTTATATTCATACTCCATATAAAATGATGAAAAATATTTCCACCACAATCCTCAATATGAAATGCATTAAAAAGGACATAACTGAAGACTAAAAAGATCATGTGTACACAAAGAACGAATTAATATTTCGTGCAACACAAAGAGGGTTACAAAAACATCATCATCCATCCACTTCAGAAGACGAGAGTCCAATATTTCGTCCCGTTTTGCTCGATGTCTGTTTTGTTATTCATGCTTTCCGTGCATCACGTGCTATTTGACATTGAAGGGTAGCTTTCCCCCTGAACAAGGTACATAAACTGAAATGGCTTGGAAAGGTCGCGATAAACATTTATAAAATAACTATTGTATACTTTAGGTTTGCTGGATTCAGCAGAAACTGTTCCTAATCAAGAAAAAGGTTGCGATACTGAACATTTCGGGATATATGGACGAGGTCTTAAATGCTGACTTATATTTCTCGAAGGATAATAAAGATACGGTCTGTGAATAATTTAGGGATATTTAAAATTCTCGCCCCCTCGGAATGCTTTTGCCGATTCCGACAGTTACACTGTGGGCATGAAAAAGCATGAAATCGATTTTTCATCACCCTAGAATACATGCATTTTCATCTGTCAGGTTCTATTTTTTCTACCCTGTGTAATCAATCGTTTATACAGTGTGTTTGGTTATGACTTAGCGATAATTTAAGGGCATCAAATATACCTAATTTTATCGACAAAAACACCCATATTGGGGAGTTTATCCCCTCAGTTTTGGAGAATTTCCCTTTTTGAATTTACTTTTTTATTTTAGTTGACTCTTCCTAATAATATCGATATCTTCGGACATAAAGGTCCTACAGATGTGAAAAAAATGTTTTTTGAAAGATGATACTACCGCCTTTTATTAAAGTGGAACAATATGAAAACATATAACCTAAAAATGTTATAAAAAAATTCTAGTAAAAAAATGTACTGATTTTCTTAGTGAATTCGTAATAGTACAAGAACTAGCACATTGAAGTATAATTTTTTCCCAATGAGCTTACACGCAAGGATATTAGCTACAAAACGATGCCAACATAATTTCTGTAAGTTACATATTTAGAAAGTAATTGCTGTTCGAACATGACCCTTATGAACATTGATAAAACAAAAAACCTCAGTACTGTACTTTCGATAATTTTCAAGGATCTAACAAACAAATTAATCATAAAAATTGCTCAAAATGACCTGCTCTGCTCTGTAGACAGGCAGTGGCCTTCATGACGACCTGTCTTGTGTCTTTTGCTCGCGTAGTGATCATGTTCGAACAGCAATAACTCTCAATTTATGTAGCTTACAGAAATGATGTAAGTGTTGTTTTGTAGCTAATATCCTTGCGTGTTAAATAATTGAAAAAAAATTATACTTCAATGTGCTAGTTCTTGTACTATTGCGGAGTTACTAAGAAAATCAGTACATATTTTTTCTAAAACTTTTTTAAAGAATTTTTTTTGGCGTTTTCAAGTTGAATGTTTTTATATTGTTATACTTCAATGAAATGGTAGTATCATCTTTCAAAAACATTTTTTTCACATCTGTAGGACCTTTACGTCCAAAGAAATCGATATTATTTGGAAGGGTCAACGAAAATAAAAAAGTAAATTTAGAATGGGGGCTACTCCAAAACTAAGGGGGTAAACTCCAAGTTTGGGTGTTTTTGTCGATAATATTAGGTATATTTGATGCCCTTAAATTATCGCTAAGTCATGACCAAACACACTGTATATTTACATGTATCGGAAAGAGTTTTTCATCTTCTTTGAATTGGTAATTCACCCTGTATTCATCCTACAATTAAGAACCCGCCCATGGCAGTCTTTTCGTAGATCCAACACTATTTCATTCGATGGCTGCACTTTCAACAAAATAATCCAAGAAAATTGTGGAAATTCCCGAGCAAATACTTCTTCCGAATCACGTATTTTTGAATCACGCGATTCGTCCCCACGCCTACTTCCCTAAGTCTGCGAGTTGGGGTTATGGACGCACATTTAATTACTCTCCTCCACTGACAGTTTCCCCTCTGGCAATTATCGCGACTCCAAACTGGAAAATAATTCTGCTCCTCTGGAGTAGACTCGGTCCATAAGCATCTAGCAATGTCTCCCGCGTGCTTCCTTTATATCTTGTTAAGAAGGGTAGTAATGTCGAAGAGAAGCTAATGTTATGCCTCAGTTTTAAGGTATGAAGGATATTCAAGAGAATAAAATATTCAATTATTACTGCGGACTTAATGACCAAGCAATTTTAGAGTCGTTTTCGTATATGCTAAAACTAGCGACCCGCCCCGGCTTCGCACGGTAATATCTTCGAAAATATTCACTTAAATCATACGTCTGAATAGTCTGAATTTTTGTACCTTCCTACCCTATAAGTTAAGTAGTGTGATGGAATGTCGTTAAGTTTCGATCCAAGAAAAACTGGTAAATAAAGACAGTTGCATCAAAATTTTATCATAAATTCCCTAAATTATGGCGCCTACCGACCCTCTAAGTTAGAAAAGTGATCAAATACTAACTTGAAGTCTTAGTAACACTCAGTTAAAAAAAAAACATCAAAATCATTTCAGTATCTATGGCGTCATGCGCTTCTTGACACGATCACGCTAGATTTCCGCGGGAATGAGGTATTTTCCCGCCGTAAAAAGTAGCCTGTGTCCGTGCCTGGGATTCTATCTTTATTTTAACCAAGTCTTATAAAAATCCGTTCAGACGTTAAGGCGTGAATGAAGTAAACTTTTAAAACAAACGATTAAAAATCACTTACTCAATCAGTTTTCTGTCTACTGCCTACGCCTTAAGTACGATAGCATGAATATCAATAGCCCATATCCTTTTCTAGGTTACTATCTATCACCTAACTAAATTTCATCAAAATCCGTTCAGCCGTTTAGGCATGATAGAGCAAAACTCCCAGCAAAAACCATAAAAAAATCAACTCAATTCAGTTTTCTGCCTACTTCCTACCCCCTAAGTACGATGACGTGATCATTTTGATCTTATATCCGTTTTTAGGTAACCATCTATTACCTTACTAAATTTCATCAAAATCTGTTCAGCCGTTTAGACGTGAAAGAGCAAATGTCCCAACAAAAACGACTAAAAATCACTAACTCAATTTAGTTATCTTTCTACTGCCTACCCCCTAAGAACGATGGCGAGATTATTTATAGCCTATGACCATTTCTAGGTTATCATCTATCACCATACCAAATTTCATCAAAATCCCTTCAGCCGTTTAGGCGTGAAAGGGTAACAGACAGACAGACAGAGTTACTTTCGCATTTATAATATTAGTATGGATGGACAAAGCTGAAATTTAAACGAATAAATTGCGACTTACCCAACATCTTAACGACGTGTTTAGCTGCCTGGGCATTCTTAGCGAAATTCTTCCTCCCATCTTCATCCTGATTCTTGACCACTCTTTTTTCACATCCAGGTTCGTTCAGCACCACAACAGCCTGTGCTTGCGCGTTTCCATAAGTTGCAACCGGTTTGTACACCTTGTATTTCATCTTCACGCTGATTCCTCTCGAAGGACCAACAGTAGACTTGTGCAGCTGAAGACCAATCAGGATGTAGAGAACAGTGATAAGAGACATTGGGGCCACGAAAAAAACGCAGGTGGAAATTTCGAATGCATGTGGAATCACCTGACGTTTAACAGTGCAGACACAATGGTCGTCGATGATGGTTTCGTTGATTTGCTCGCACACCACTCCGAAACCCATGGCCGGCGGTACAGCCAGACATAACGCCACCGCCCAAATTGCCACTATGAATTTGACAGCTCTGCTCAGCTTAGAGAGGGTGTGGGAAAGGAAAGGGTGACAAATAGCCACGTATCTCTCCACTGTAAAAGCTGTTATGGTCAAAACAGTGGCGTTCGCGGATGTTTCGGCTGCGAAACCCTGAAGAATACAAAACACTTCTCCGAAAATGTACGGATACTTAGACCACACGTAATATATTTCCGGTGGTAGACCGGAAATCAAAAGTAATAAGTCGGACACGGCCAAACTGAACAAGTAGTAGTTGGTAGCAGTGTGCATTGACTTATTTTTTGCGATAACTATACAGGTGCTTATGTTTCCGATCAAACCACTGAAGAAAGTTAGCACGTAGATGACTGAGATGGGAATGACGATTTCCAAAGGGTCTCTTTTTGGGCCCCAGTTAGTCGGTTGGATTGGGAAATTTGAATAATTGGGATTGGTAGGGGAGTAGTTGGAAAAAATTAAAATTTCACTGGTGTTATGAAGGAATGTTAAGTCTTCTTCGATGAAAGTATTGTTCACCCCGATATAATCATGCATAGCGAAGTTTATGGTGGGAAATCCATGGAGGTAACGTTGTTTGAAGAGGTTTCCAACCTAGAACAGAAGATAATATCGAATTATTATTCAATTTTTTTCAAATTAATTCTGAGATAAAGAAAAAAATGACAAACAAAAATTTATTTTCCTTTAAGGAGGCTAACCTAACAAATTTCTGAAACATAGATAAATTGAAAATAGTAAACATCGAAATGAATACAATCTTCAATTTATAAGCTCACAGAACCTTCTTCAGGCGGACTGGGATGATTATTCAAGATGTTGTCAATGAGGGAAGAGAAAGACCGGTTTCGGCCTCATTACGCCTCGTCAGTGTCCCATATCCCTCAGAGACAACATCCTATTGAAAAACTTCTTCATTTAAGACTACTTGAAAGAAGCCATCGAGCCAGATGGTGACATCTAGTAGTGTCAAGTGAAAAGATCGCATGCTGAAAGCATTGATTACTTCCTCTTCACTCTTTGAGATCAGTGGTCCTAAATCAGGGCCTTCATGCAAGTTTCTCCGATTTATGGAAACACCCAATACTTTTGGCGACTGTGAGCCTATAAATTGAAGATTGTATTCATTTCGATGATTACTATTTTCAGTTTATCCATGTTTCAAAAATTTGTTAGGTTAGCCTCCCTAAAGGCAAAGATTTTTTTTGTCATTTTTTTCTTTATCTTAAAATCACTTGGCTTCACAGTCGCCAAAAATATTGGGTGTTTCCATCACTCGGAGAAACTTGCATGAAGGCGCTGATTTAGGGCCACTGTTAACATCTCAAAGAGTAAAGAGGAAGTAATCAGTGCTTTCAGCATGCTATCTGTGATGATTGAACTTCTCATTTGACACTACTAGATGTCAGCATCTGTTAGTTGCTACTCGATAGCTTCTTACAAGTAGTCTTAAATGAAGAAATTTTTCAATAGGATGTTGTCTCTGAGGGATATGGTACACTGACGAGGCTTAATTAGGCCGAAACCGGTCTGTCTCTTCCCTCATTGACAACATCTTGAATAATCACCCCAGTCCGCCTGAAGAAGGTTCTGTGAGCCTATACCTAAATTGAAGATTGAATTCATTTCGATGATTACTATTTTCAATTTATCTATGTTTCAAATTAATTCTAGTTTGGAGGTCAATGAAGCAATCCGAGAAAAATGGGTGCAATAACTTTCAAAACAAGGTAACTTAAGGCATTTGAATTTTCCTATTTCGTCTTCTGTTTGATAAAAAAACTGCCTTGAGGCAAGTCAAAAGCCGATGTTTCCAATAACAATTCCTCAACGGTAAAAGCGGAACAATGTGAGAAAAGCAATATAGAAAGTGAATATTGAAAGGCCTCACATGAAAATTGATTTCCATCACACAAAAAATGCTCATTGAATATTCATTCGTCTATAAAAGAAACCGATTGGTATGTCTGAATTTCTTATAGGGGAAATAAAAAAAAACACCCCATTTCCGTTGACTTGAAGAATAAAGTCCAACTGAAAACTGAGCTGGACGAACGAAATTGCCGGATGTTCTCTCGATAAAGCAGAAACTGACTGAAAAGAATTCGTTCAACTGTCCTCGACAGAGGAATCCCAAATTCTCTTTGGATGTTTACGTTCGAATTCCTATAATTCCACCAAACAGAAACTCTGATGTATGAACATCAATCGAAAATAATATCATTTTGGAACAATTCGCTCAAAAAATTCAATTTGATCCATATAGGGTAAAACTCGGATAGATGCCCCAGTTGGATAGATGGCCCCCTTTTCAAAATACCTAACTTCCGAAACACGTATCAAAAAATTAGTTTTATAAGTAGCTACTACAGTCACCCTAGACCTTAGTTTTGTAAGGGTTATTGTAAAGTGAAGCCGTTTTTCGCTAGTGTGTGCGATTATCTTCGCAACGAACTTCACAAACATGCCAAAGTTTTAGAGGTAAGTATTTGCCGCTGTATAACTTTTGAAGTGGTAATAAATTCATTAATTTTTTTTATTACGTCAATACAATGTTTCATTCAGTGTGAGTACAAATAATTTTTGTTTTCTTCCTAATTTATTAAAAAAGTTCATGGGTATCTATCCCTATTGAAAAGGATAGTTGCCCTGATTTTTTGAGGTATAGGTGCCCCTTAGGACATCTAAACTAGAACCATATCTTCTTGGCAGATTTTCGATTCATTGTGTTATTTTGATTTTAAACTTGATTCCTGATCATTTTTGATTATGACTTATTATTTCATTAATTTATCATGAATGTGTGGAATAATGCTTTATGTTAATATGAAGAATGCAACTTTTCGTTTAATATATGCTTCTGAAATTCAATTAAAAATGCACAATTGTTGTTAATTCGATCCATGGTACGTACATAAAGTAGCTGTTTTAAGCATAGAAAATATTATTGTATTTAGTTGGGTTTTTGGTTCACACAGTATGAAGGGCATCTATCCCTCCCAGTATTTTCATGGTGGGGCAACTATCCATACTTGTAGGCATCTATCCCCAAAAAAAGGTTCTACAAAATTCAAATTTTTGTGAAATTTGGGATTTCTATATCAGAGAAAAGTCTGAGTATTTCAAATCAAATAATGGGGCTTCCTACACTCATAGAAATTACACATATAATATCAATTTTTTCAAAAATATGAGGCAAATTCAAAAAGTGGGGCATCTATCCGGGTTTTCCCCTATCGAAAGTGTCCGGTAACTTTGTCCGAAATACTTCATTAGTATGTTCTGAAAACCACCCAATTCATTAAATTGATCGTCAATTCTTGTATTTACTCTGCGGAGAAACTTCAGCGAACAAATACAGACTTAATCGGAAAAATTCTCTGGCAAAGTTAATTCTTTAATCCGTTCAGAATTTAGCCGCGGTAAATTGAATTTAGATTTTCACACAACCGTTTTCTGATCTAGAATCCGTCGCAAAGTTCTTTCCTTAATTGAATTGAAACGATACTAATTTTTTAATGTAGCCAGCTGCTGACGTTATAATTGTTGAGGGTTGTAAGTGGTTCTTATACTGAAATCGCTAAAGAATATTTCAGGAGGTCGCTAAAATTTGTTTGAGTCCATTAGAATATTGGATATTTTTGTTGGGAAAGAAAATTCCTTTTTACAAAAAATGGCAAAAAGATGTTGTGATATTTCTTAATTCAATTCTTTCTAGTTGTGTTTAATGTTTTTGCTTAATCTAAACAGAGTTTAATCTTTTTATGAATGAATCGTGTTTTTCTTGTATTTTTATCCTGAAAATGATAATTCTAGCTCGAGTGTTTTGATAACTCTTTTTTTCAACGATTTCAAGTTTTATTATTCGAGCTGTGCCTACAGAAAATTATTTTGTTCTCTTGTTAATGCATCAGCTATAATAAATTGATCTATTCAGTTTCGTGATCATTAGTATGCTTATAAATTTTAAACTGCGTAAAATTCAGAACACGTTTTTTAACTCTTTTATTTTCAACATGAAAGAGTTTTCCATTTCAGGATAGCATTTCCAATATAAGAGAATACACACAAACTGGTGAAAAGTGTAAAATAACCGCACATCTGCAGTTGCTTTCAGTTCGAATGTCCTTTATTACAAGCGAAAACAGGACTAACGTTCTGGACCTGGATTATTATTTCGGTACACGACGAGAATATTCATCCCATTTCGAACTGTGAATGTTGCCGTGGGGTTTTAAACTATCTCTGAATAGGCCAACAGAGTCACCGAGAATTTCGTGTAGCGTATCGTAGATAAAACTATCGAACATTGAAATAACTGAAATTAGATATCTTTCGATATGGCTTGTATTAACGAATACTTTGTATTGACATATTGGGCCATTTCAAAGTTTGAATTTATTAATGCTATAAAACGACAATTATTTGAAATTTTGCCCAATTCAGTTCAATTTTCGAGACACATTCTACCCTGATGTTTCAATAATTCTGTCAATCTATACTAATATTATGAAGAGGAAAGATTTGTATGTTTGTGGGTTTGATACGAGTTAACTCATAAGCTACTAGACCGATTTCAACAATCCCTTCACCCTTCGAATGCTACACTATCCCTGAGTAACATAGGCTATACTTTTCACCCGAGAAAATTAAGGAAACCTACTATAACTTCAATGATAATGAATATGAGTACCAAAATTAGTTATGATCAGCTATTTTTAGGTGGGCTGCAAAAACCGTAAGACGTACATGGAAACAATGTATGACGGAAATGTACCTCTTCAATAGTTCTACAAAAAAGTCCGCGATAGCATTTATCTATCTTTCAACGTTTACTCGGTATCACCTTTTAAAGGTATCCGAATGTTCCTCGAAATTATGCATTATTTGGGAGTATTTTCCTATGAATACGCTATTGATCCTTATCCAATTAAATACGTCGTTCATACCCAGTATTCAATTTTGAACGAAATTGCCTTTTACATCATTCAATTATGATGAATACATCAAAAGATATGGCAGGTTGAAGATGAAATCGCACCAAAATGCGTCTCCGAGGTAGGCACTAGGCGGGTAGGAGAAGGTACCAAAGTGTGAGGGATGTATGAATGTATTTTGGATTGCCTGATGCCCGTATGTTTATGATCACAAATCAGATCTACAGATGTCGCTGTAGTCGTTATTTATGTTATTCATCTATTCTGCAACTAAACGGCTGGATCGAATTGAATGAATTCTTGTGTATACAGACAGAACAACGTCTGTTGGGTCTGCTAGTACCATCTAATTTTCTGAGTCGTCTCCGTTTTCCATGAAGTTTTCAGGTTTGTCCAATTGTATTCCGGGAAGATAAACGAGAAGAAACCACGTCACCTCTAACTATATTTATTTCACGATAACGCATCACTCTACAAAATTGGTTTCGATACCCTAAGGATTAATATTGGGAGATCAGGGAATATCGGCTGTCGCGATCGTGGGTGGATACGTTCTTTTGTTTTGTCATCGCAGAAAATGAGACTGTTCCAATATAAGAATTCAGTTTTCAGATGTAGACAGGTTGGTACTCTTGTTCTTGTGCCACATGAGAATCATAGTCTATTCACGAAAGTTTGAGCGCATAGTAGGCGTTTGTTTATTTATCTGAAGTTGGTAGTATCTGTTGTCATAACTTAAAATAAAGTCAGCGGTGCCGAATGTACCCGGCTTCCTCCGACGAGCTTGTGAATTATCAGAGAACTCTATGCGATATTGACAATGTTGCGTATTAAACAACATTAATTAAAATTTTAATATACACAGTGGAATATGCCAAATTTCCAGGGCCAACCGACGTCTCAAACTTTCGTGAACGGACTATTTGTATCTATTAACAATATCCAATTAATCAATTAATTATAAGCGAAAAAACATTAAGCACCAACTATGCAAATTAAGAATTTTAGGTCCACACCTTACACCCTCCAAAATCATACTCAAATTAATGTAATTTTGCATCCTGTGTAATAATTTTCTACTAACATTAACTCGCAAAGACTTTGATATGTCACAGTGAGACCTTTGTTAAATTATTTCCTCTTGAGTCCGGGTACAGATTCATCAGACAAATATTCCAAATTTTCGTCCATCGACCTTCTATTCTATAGTAATAATGTTGTATAAATTCCTTCAGAATTCAATTCGCAATTATTCCAAAAGCCAATTAAAATTGTTTACTAAAATTTACAGATGTTTCATCTTTCCAGTTCAGTTAAATGGTAAACAGATATTCTGATGTAATGTCATTTGAATTAGGCAGACAATTTCCATTAAGGAAATTCAGCATGCCGAGCATTGAGCATGAGAATGACAATCCAGTGGGGGTACTTGTGGGAGAGCGAGGGGATCTATTGGCATAAAATATTGATCTGAATATAAGTACATGAATTTTATTGGCCGCTGTTCATTTCATGCTTATTTCTGAAAAATATTCGTGCCATGCTTTCAGTTTGTTTATGTGAAATTATCTCCAGTAATTTCTTCTCCACTTAGCACCTATTATGTTTAGGAGAAGATTGAAATTGTTCATCCAATATACAGGGTGTTTCCTAAACATGCGACAAAAATTCAGGGGGTTGTTCCTTGGAATATTTTAAGCATGTTTTGTCCTTTGATGATTTTTGAAAAACCTCTTTGTTTCGAAGATACAGGGCGAACAACATTTTTCATATTTTTAAAATTAATAATAGTTTAAATAAAAATGCGTACCGCACTGTGTTTACTAAGTAGGTACAATTTATTTTTCAATTTGTTAAACAACATTCCAATTACTAAAAACGGCCAGTTTTTTGACTTAAAATTGATAAGTTCAGATGATAAAGGAATACAGATTAAACACGGTTTTCATTTGAATTTGTTTTTTTGGCTAGAGGTGGTCATTTTCAACAGTTTTTGTAGGTTAAGTTAAATTTTCATGTAATTTTTCATAATAAAATGTTATTATCTAAAATTTTGTTTCCCCTGTATCTTCGAAACAAAGAGGTTTTTCAAAAATCATCAAAGGACAAAATATTCTTAGAATAGTCCAAGGAACAATCCCCTGAATTTTTGCCGCATGTTTAGGAAACACCCTGTAGATAGGAATAGTTCGTGAATTTCATTAAGATCACGTAATATCCTGCAAGCTTGAACAATTCCCTGTGTAATCCCCAATGTGCTCAGGAAAATCTTCTTTTGTTAACTGGGTTTTCAAGATGGCTCTCCTCGAATCCCTATCACCATTATTTTCAATTTGAGCGAATCCAGAAGAGCCAACTGAAATTACTTGCAAAATCGGCACGCCTCGTATGAGTGTGTACGACGTGCATAAAGTTTTTCCAGAATTTCCCAACGATATACCTACTTACGTCTCGGTTTGATACCGACCAACGCTCGGATTTTCGTGCCAGTTTTCCCTTGGAAATACTGATATAACTGTGACCCAATTCCAAGCATTTATTGTTGTTTATGGTATTTTTTTCGGAGAATGCAGATGCACGGATTTCATATTTTTTCCACTGGATTTTCCTTCTTTTTTGCGATAAGCGTTTCCGCGAATGGAAAACGAATGTTGGGTGAAATATTGAATTATTTTCTTGACTGGTCGCGAAAAAAGAAAATACTTTTAAATCTGCTGGTATCATTTTGTATGAATCATTTGTATTTATCGATATATTATTACCTAGTTGTTCTTATTGAATTGAACTAATGGATGACACTTCAATTACCAATAAAATGTTGTTGAAAATGAATGCAAATTATGTTTCATTCGTTCTTAAAAAAACGCTCAATTTAAAAAAATTTTTCATGTGTTACCAATTTTTTTCGAAATATTTTTGAAACGGTGGGTTAAAGAAGAAAGTGGTCAATAGGGCGTTTGTAGAGAACTAATGTACCTACAAAATGAGGTATCAATCATTCTAATCGGATGAACAGAGACCGATTTATTTACAACGAAACATGAAAAAAAAATTTTTTCATCTGCAACCAAGTTTATTCGAAATATTTTGAAAACGGTAGGTTATAGAGGAAAGTGGTCAATAGGGCGTTTGTAGAGAATTAATGTACCTACAAAATGAGGTATCAATAATTCCTATCGGATGAACAGAGATCGATTTATTTACAACGAAACATGAAAGAACAAATTTTTTCTTCCGCTACCAAGTTTTTTCGGAATATTTTTTAAACGGAAGGTTATAGAAGAAAGTGGTCAATGGGACGTTTGTAGAGAACTAATGTACCTACAAAATGAGGTGTCAATCATTCTAATCGGATGAACAGAGACCGATTTATTTACAACGAAACATGAAAAAAAAATTTTTTTCATCTGCTACCAAGTTTTTTCGAAATATTTTTGAAATGGTAGGTTATAGAAGAAAGTGGTCAATAGGGCGTTTGTAGAGAATTAATGTACCTACAAAATGAGGTATCAATCATTCTAATCGGATGAACAGAGACCGATTTATTTACAACGAAACATGAAAAAAATTTTTTTTCATCTGCTACCAAGTTTTTTCGAAATATTCCTGAAACGGTAGTATATAGAAGAAAGTGGTCAATGAGCCGTTTGTACAGAATTAATTTACCTACAAAATGAGGTATCAATCATTCTAATCGGATGAACAGAGACGATTTATTTACAACGAAACATGAACAAAAAATTTTTCATCTGCTACCAAGTTTTTTCGAAATATTTTTGAAATGGTAGGTTATAGAAGAAAGTGGTCAATAGGGCGTTTGCAGAGAATTAATGTACCTACAAAATGAGGTGTCAATTATTCTAATCGGAGGAACAGAGACCGATTTATTCACAACGAAACACGAAAAAAAAAATTATTTTTATTTATCGATATATTTTTACCTAGTGTTGATTTGCATCAATTCTTATTGAATTGAACTAAAGGATGACACTTCAATTACCAATAAAAAGTTGTTGAGAATGAATGCAAATTCTGTTTCTTTCTTTCCTTAAAAAACACGCGCAATTCGAAACACCCTGTGGATGAAGGTTCAGCCGGTAGTGATAGATTCATCATATTATTCAATGTCGAGAACTCTTCCATGTAGATGGTAAATTCACACTGAAATACACGCTAGCAGATGAAGAACTCGGATATAAAAACGTTCGCGTTTGAAAAATTGTTGATAGGATTTCAGCATCCAACGCAGTGAAATTTGTTAGCCAGATTCCTGCCATCCCCAAATTCAATTTTCACATTATTTCACATAAAGGCGGCCACGTAGCGTGGATAATTGGTCTAATCAGCGATATTCAGACCGTCTGCTGGTTGATCGCATACCAATATGCCCATGGCCCCCGTTTCAACTTTTTCCTGAACTAATTCGTTCAGAAAATAAGAAAAAAAGTATTTGTCTTTCCAACGATCGCTCATCTTTATCAGAAAAGTCATGATGAGATTGTCATCTGCTACCAAGTTTATTCGAAATATTTTAAAAACGGTAGGTTATAGAAGTAAGTGGTCAATAGGGCGTTTGTAGCGAATTAATTTACCTATAAAATGAGGTATCAATCATTCTAATCGGATGAACAGAAACCTATTTATTGTCAACGAAACATGAAAGAATGCATTTTTCAATCTGCTACTTATTCCCAATATTTCGATTATAGTTTCAGGTAGATCAATTGAATTGGAAGATGAGATTAACAGTGTGTTAGTTCATGATATAAGAATACGTTTCTATAATGTTCCTTATATCATGCTCTGACGTACCATTTCAAAAATATTCCGAACAAACTAGTAGTAGTAATTTTTTTCATGTTTCTTTGTAAATAAATCGGTATCTGTTCATTCGATTAGAATGATTGATAACTTATTTTGTAGGTGAATTAATTCTCTACAAACGCCCTATTGACTATTTTCTTCTATAACCCACCGTTTCAGGAATATTTCGAAAAAACTTGGAAGCAGATAAGTGAAATTTTTTTTCATGTTTCGTTGTGAATAAATCGGTCTCTGATCATCCGATTATAATGATTAATACCTCATTTTGTAGGTAAATTAATTCTCTACAAACGCGCTATTGACCACTTCCTTCTATAACCCACCGTTTCAAAAATATTTCGAAAAAACTTGGAAGCAGATAAAACAAAATTTTTTTTATGTTCACTTCCGCTATATGGGGCCCAATGAAATGATTAATACCTCAAATAAAGAAAATAATTTCCATACACATCCCAGAAAAATTAGTGTCGAATTAATTGATTCGATTTCAGTCTTTTATGAAATGATTAAGCCTTAAAAAGGTTCATGAGTTCAACACCATTAAACCTTCCACATATTTCTCGCAGATTGATAAGAAGCGAATAATTTTCATTCAGTTTTCGTAATGGTATTAGTCGACGCGTAATTTCCAACGAAACTGTTGGCAGTTCTCGCAACTAATGTACAGGAAATTCTACATTACTCCCTCGCACGAAGTTTGTGAACAATGCTGAAATTTTATCTATAATGGCCTTACAGTTTTAGAAAGGGGAAAGGTCTATAGGGTCTTGATGTTATTATTGAGTTCTGAATCGAGTTTCGAAATTTTTCATCTTTAAAGTGTAAATCTATCCAAACACCGAGAACAATAATATAGACACCTTTATTGAAGAAATTACATCTTTACAGAGACCATTCTCACGAACTCTTCGATTTTGAATCAAAATCAAGTCGTTATATACCAGTTTGATCATAACATGAAAGTTTGGGTTGAAATAGATCCTGCCAGGAATACGTGTAAGAAAGCATGACGGATTCATTAAATTAAGATGTGCCTGAGGGAAAATCGACCTGTATGAATTTGAACAATAAACTTTCACCCCTACATTAACAATATGAAGTTTATTAGACCATTATGCCTAAAGCAAGATGGACCTGAGCCAACACAAACAATAGATAAACCAAATATGTCGCATAATTAGGTAATAACCGGTAAACTGCAAACCCCAGTTTCCGTCTGTAAAATAAATTGAGGCGCTTTGACTGGAAGGTAGGACGTAGACTCGGAAACAATACGAAACAGCCATCTCATTAATAGAGATATATCTCAGATCGAAGCAACCGATGTCGCCCGTTTCGAAGCTCGTAAAATACTTTGCTCGCTCACCTTGCCATAAATTAATCGTCACTTTCTTTGATGGAATCAAAGTTGGCTGTTCGTGCGGTAAAACGGACTTTACGAGGTAGAAACGGATTATGTCTTTTTCTATTTTAACGGTGGTTAAAACTGAATTACTGCAAATGCGAAATACGGTACAGTTTTTTAAAAATTTTCCGGTATTTTGCCTAATCCTGCTTCACTTTTAGACATTCGTCAGGTAAAATAAAAAGTTGAAGTGTTGTATTATTTTTTTATAACCGTTCAAATCTCCATTATAGTTTTTTACGTAAAAAATGACATTGTTTACTATGCTCTCACTCAGACAAGTAGAAAATTAAGTAGAGACAGGTAGATAATTCAATGTATTCTTCGTTAGTAGATAAATTTCCTGTTGAATAAATCTTAGGCCCCTTCAAGAAATGCATGTCATCATCAGGATCGCCAACGTAATGACATCCTAAAGTGCCAATATCGCTTTCAGTATATCATAGAAACAAGAACTCTTCTTTTTTCCGCATAGACCTCAGCATTGGCATCTGTCCAAATGTAGTCATCATAATAAAAACCGGGAAATCGAAAGGTCGATTTAAATCACGTTCAGGTCCAGCTGTGCTATCTACGAAAAAAAATCAGAGTGAAAGAAAAGTCTCCCCAGATGGATTTTTCATGTGAAAATGAAATTAATGCTGTTAGTTATGTCGGGGTTCGGTTATGGTGGTCGTAGGCGGGCATCAGATTTAGAATTGGCGTTTCATTTCCCGCTTCGACTTCGTTTCCTCGTGAAAATTGCGTCAGATTGGTTTTATATCTAACACCTGTCAAGAAATCCTTAATAACCTTGGATCTTATAAAAAATGACGTGGACAATCTCATCGTGACTTTTCTGATAAGGACAGGCGATCGTTGCAAAAACAAATACCCCATTTTATAGATAAATCGACTCTTTACAAACGCTCATTGACCACTTTCCTCTCTAACCTACCGTTTTCAAAATATTGAGAATAAACTTGGTAGCAGATTGAAAAATGAATTATTTCATGTTTCGTTGACAATAAATAGGTCTCTGGTCATCCGATTAAAATGCTTGATACCTCATTTTATAGGTAAATTAATTCGCTACAAACGCTCAATTTGAAAAAATTTTTCATCTGTTACCAAGTTTTTTCGAAATGTTTTTGAAACGGTGGGTTAAAGAAGAAAGTGGTCAATAGGGCGTTTGTAGAGAATTAATGTACCTACAAAATGAGGTATCAATCATTCTAATCGGATGAACAGAGACCGATTTATTTACAACGAAACATAAAATAAAATTTTTTTATCTGCTTCCAAGTTTTTTCAAAATATTTCTGAAACGGTGGGTTACAGAAGAAAGTGGTCAATAGGGCGTTTGTAGAGAATTAATTTACCTACAAAATGAGGTATTAATCATTCTAATCGGATGAACAGAGACCGATTAATTCACAACGAAACATGAAAAAAAAATTTCACTTATCTGCTTCCAAGTTTTTTCGAAATATTTCTGAAACGGTGGGTTATAGAAGGAAGTAGTCAATAGGGTGTTTGTAGAGAATTAATGTACCTACAAAATGAGGTATCAATCATTCTAATCGGAAGAACAGAGACCGATTTATTTACAACGAAACATGACAAAAAAAAATTTTTATCTGCTTCCAAGTTTTTTCGAAATATTTTCGAAACGGTGGGTTATAGAAGAAAGTGGTCAATAGGGCGTTTGTAGAAAATTAATTTACCTACAAAATGAGGTATCGATCATTCTAATCGGATAAACAGAGACCGATTTATTTACAACGAATCATGAAAAAAAAAATTTTATCTGCTTCCAAGTTTTTTCGAAATATTTTCTAAACGGTGGGTTATAGAAGAAAGTGGTCAATAGGGCGTTTGTAGAGAATTAATTTACCTACAAAATGAGGTATTAATCATTCTAATCGGATGAACAGAGACCGATTAATTCACAACGAAACATGAAAAAAAATTTCACTTATCTGCTTCCAAGTTTTTTCGAAATATTTCTGAAACGGTGGGTTATAGAAGAAAGTAGTCAATAGGGTGTTTGTAGAGAATTAATGCACCTACAAAATGAGGTATCAATCATTCTAATCGGAAGAACAGAGACCGATTTATTTACAACGAAACATGACAAAAAAAAATTTTTATCTGCTTCCAAGTTTTTTCGAAATATTTTCGAAACGGTGGGTTATAGAAGAAAGTGGTCAATAGAGCTCTCTAGTCATTTGAACTACATTTTTGAAAAGAAAGGATGTTGAGTTATACGCTCAACTGAATATAGCCATATTATAGCTACTCAGGGAAAAGCCATTTCGACATTTCCGCGAAATTGGAAATCATTATTAAGCTTAATGCAACTATTTCAGTAGTTGGCACTTACACTGGAACTGAACAGTTTTCGAGATGAATTTAATAAATCTGCCATGAGTTAGTAGTTTCAGTTTCCGGATTAATTTTGCGGAGCGATATCCTGACCACTGAATAATCAAAATTGTACAACAACAACGTGTATGAAGTTCAAAATCGAAATGATGTCGAAATATACTCTATACCACGGACGCAAGTGGGAAATTTCTGTATTTATACAGAACAGAACTTTTTACATTAGAGGTAGAAATTGTGGTGAATAATATCTACTCTAGAACGAGGCGAACTGACGTGCAGACCTCAAATTGAGTAGAAATGTAATAGGCGAATTATTGTGATGGCGATTATTCAAACAAAATCAATAAAAATCTTAGCTCGATGTGATAAAAACTGGTGTAAAAAATATCACAACACATTCAGGAAACTTCGTTCACAACTAACATCAACTTTTTTATGTCTTTGATGATAAAAATGAAACTCTTTTCGTGAGATAATCATTAATGTTCCATCAGAACTTTCGCTATAGTCGTAAATCCTAGCGTCAGAAGAAACTGAAATTTTATTTCTCGATAGTAAAGATGGACCTAAGAATATAAATACGAGTAGAACTGAACATACAGGATGTTATGAGTTGGCGGTACTAGCTCTGTTCCCTTACGAACAACAGCGCCAAATACACTACTGGAAAAATTAAAGTATCAAAAAAAAATTCCGAATTTTTCGGCAATTTTCGACATGCCGTAACTTTGAGAGGAATGGTCGTACAAGGAATTTAAAGAAAGGAAATTGTAGCTCCAAGTGTCTTGTTTTTGGATTATTACTTCAAAAATTTTAAGTTTCAGTGGTTTTCGAGTAATGATAGAAAAATCAGCAACAGAAAAATTCTCAAAATTTTACCACTTTTTTTTTCTTGTCTACGAGCGTGGAAATTTTATTTTTGCATAATCGTTATAATAATGGGATACTTTGTTAATTCAGCTTCAATTTATTTTTTCATTGATCTCAATACGTCCACTTCTCGCCGAGATATCGGTCTTCAAATGGAAAAGGATCCATGTTTTATCCGTTATTAAATTAATAAAAATTTTATTTGTTAGTTTATTTTATTTTTCTTTATTTAAAATTTATGTACTACCTGCAATTAAAATGTGGAAAAAGCTCGAGAAAATTCTTTTTTGCCTTTTTTGAAGATTATGAGCTTCTCAGAGCAAAAAACGTGATCATTATTTTTTTCAAAAATTCAATCGAGTCAAACAAAAAAACGGCTCGTTGGATTGAGTTGACTTTTCGTAAGGATTTTATAAACATATTGAACTGTGAAAGTCACACTTAACATTATTGGTTTCCTCAACATTTTCGATCCAGCGGTAGATTTTCCAAGAAACCACCAAAAGCACTTTTTTTGTTAAATTTTTATATTGATGCAACATGAAGAAAAAAATTTCTATGAAAAAGCAATAGAAGTTCATTAATCGGAGTTCATTTAAGGTCTTGAAACTCTCCTTCAATTTTCTGTGCGATCATTGGTTGCTGAGAAATCTATAATCAAAGACAAATGGATCCTTTTCCATTTGAAGACCGATATCTCGGCGAGAAGTGGACGTATTGAGGTCAATGAAAAAATAAATTGAAGCTGAATTAACAAAGTATCCCATCATTATAACGATTATGCAAAAATAAAATTTCCACGCTCGTAGACAAGAAAAAAAATGTGGTAAAATTTCGAGAACTACTCGAGAACCACTGAAATTTAAAATTTTTGAAGTTCTAATCCAAAAACTAGACACTTGGAGCTACAATTTCTTTTTTTTTCCTCTCAAAGTTACGGCATGTTGAAAATTGCCGAAAAATTTGGATTTTTTTTTGATCCTTTAATTTTTTCCAGCAGTGTATAATTAAATCCTACCATATGCCTTAAAAAACCCATTAGGTACCTGAATTTAGATAGCTTTACAACTTTGAAGCCACATCAAGTGAATTCGCCTCAATGAAATAAAAATATTTGCTTTCAGTTTATGTATTTAGGACAAATCTGCCGAGTATTAGCCTCCTGAAACCAAATCAGCGTCCCTGTTTCGAAAAATGATCCACCATTCAAATGAAATATTTAAACATGGTTATTAGCATCGAAACCCTTCCGTTCGGTTTCGAAACGTAAAAATTTCAATTTTAAAAGGATCGTTATTCTGGTTGTCGATGAAATAAACATTATTCCATTTCGTACATTAAAAAGAGCTCATGAAGATGAAATCGTTCCTGATTGAGCACCGCATTAAAACAGCATTGCTTTAATTAAATCGATTCCTCACCAACACTTTATAGACATTGCTCTGACACAGTTCTCATCCTAACTTATGGGCCAATAAAATTAAAGGGTGAATAGAAAACAGGAAAAAAATTACGGTATTATTTCCGCAATGCATTCAAAGCGTACCCATATAGGAAATGTATTTTGATTGTTAAAACTATGTTTTCATCTCAATATGTTTTGTGTGCCTATTTTGAGGAAAATTTGACATACTACCAGACCTCAAGATACTCTGCAGGGTGATCTATGATAACATTAATCTCAATTCCAACTCAGTCCCCCTAAATTTGAATATCATTCAACATTACTCACTTCTTAAGAGTGACAACACTTGCCTCCTATTTCGCGAGAATTCTACATGATACCCGCCTTTGAAGGGTTCATTTGCTAGACAAATAGTCCTTTCGTGATCTTATCAGAGCCTTGAATTAGAATTGTGCACATGCTGATTGTTCTGGCCCCGATGGATGTTTGAGACCGTGATACTGCCATAAGACAGAAGATTAAATGATTTCCCATTATTAGCATGCATGTACAATATGTCAATGGGTGTGGTGAGAATTAATCATCAGAAGAAAATGTTGGTCATGGTGAAATTCACAGAAAAACGAAAAGTCCATTCAAAATAATTTTTTGTGTGCAAAATTTTCGATTAAATTCAACCCAAGAAAACTGGGGCTTCGAAAGCAGCATTTTTTCATTTTGACTTCAATTCTTAGGTTGATTTCCAATTATCAGGACCTCTTTATTAAAACTTTTAGCCCTTTTAAGTGTTGGAGTAGTTTCAAGAACGAAATATGGTAGTCAATATGAAGAATATTCAAACTTTCAATTATCAATCGAAACAAATGAATGAAATCGCTGATAGATCACATCATTTTTAGCAAAAAAGTTCCTATGAACATGGGTCCGGAAATGCTTCGTTTCCGAGATACAGGGTGTTAAAGTTGAAAAAATGATTCGCGTTTTCTTCCATATGTTTTGACTGCTTCGAAATCCTCTCATGAAATTTCGTATACAGGCATTTTTTGGGACGATAAATTCAAATTTGTGGTTCATTTAGGTGTATTTTTTAGAGGGCGCCATCGGTAACCATTTCAACCCATGTAAACCGTTGCAACTTCTTTGTGCTACCCTGTACAACATTTTGGACTTAAAAAATCGATTCTCTCATTCTTTTCAATTGAAAAAGGTACACTTCTTTGAAGTTGCTAGGATCAATCGTTTCAGAGAAAAATGCATTTAAAGCCAAAGGGTCCCAAAACCTCTCCGAAAATTATTCCCATTCAAATATTTAATTTAAATTCATTTTGAACATTTCTAAGGCTAAATGCATGCGGATTTTCAATTGCCCTCTTACAAGTAGAAGTGGTAGGCTATGTAATTGTTGTTTTTAAGTGTTCTGAATATTCTGTTTCCTGAAATATGTTGTTGGGAAAGATATAAAAGAAACGCGAATTATTTTTTCAACTTTAACACCCTGTATCTCGGAAACGAAGCATTTCCGGACCCATGTTCACAGGAACTTTTTTGCTTAAAATGATGTAATCTATCACCCATTTCAGTTTGTCGGAAACAAATCAGAACACCCTGTATATCAACTTTTAACTTGAACAAGCTCTCAAAAATTGTCTTAGCGATTTCAGTTATTTTCTGCCGATACTTCATGCAAAATATGTGGATAAGATTGCCAATTTGTAGTTCCGAAAGCTGTAAACATAAAAATGCCATTTGCTATCAAGGCTATATACGATGATTAAAGGTCATAAATAAACTGGGGAGTACATCACAGGTTGAGCATATCTCATAACGAATTCAATTACATCCAATAAATCTGTAACTTTCAGATTTAGAACTGTATGTTTCGACTGAAATGAGTATCGGGAATACAAACTGATACGGAAGTTAATTTCATCGTGAACTAAAATGGATGTAGAGATAGATTCAACCAGTAAATAAAAGAGACCATAAAATGATAAAAGTTGATCTAGATAAACTTAAGGTTGATTTAAAAGGTGAAGATATTTATCCTTCAAATCGTATGAATAGGAAAAATTTGTACAACCATGAAACATGTGATCTTTTTGAGCTCTCGTTTTACTTATTTTGTTGTCGAGATCGCAAAAAAATTCAAAAGTCTTTGATATTGCCATAGAAATGTCCTATCTACAGGGTGTTTCCTAAACATGCGGCAAAAATTCAGAGGGTTGTTCCTTGGACTATTTTAAGCATGTTTTGTCCTTTGATGATTTTTGAAAAACCTCTTTGTTTCGAAGATACAGGGCGAACAACATTTTTCATATTTTTAAAATAAATAATAGTTTAAATAAAAATGCGTACCGCACTGTGTTTACTAAGCAGGTACAATTTATTTTTAAATTTGTTTAACACCATTCCAATTACTAAAAACGACCAGTTTTTTGACTTAAAATTGATAAGTTCAGATGGTAAAGGAATACAGATTAAACACGGTTATCATTTGAATTCGTTTTGTGATGTATTAGCAATTAACATTTTATCTTTGACTATTATGAATCGCTATACAAACAGTTCTTGTAGGTTAAGTTAACTTTTCATGTAATTTTTCATAATAAAATGTTATTATCTAAAATTTTGTTTCCCCTGTATCTTCGAAACAAAGAGGTTTTTCAAAAATCATCAAAGGACAAAATATTCTTAGAATAGTCCAAGGAACAATCCCCTGAATTTTTGCCGTATGTTTAGGAAACACCCTGTATAAAGAAAGGTTCCATATTTTATCAAATAAAAGAGAACACTGTAGGAAATATGACGTGTAAGTGCAAAATATATTCTCTGTATTCTAATAATTCATGAGTGAGGACATTAGGTTTGTAATTTTCGAATATGAAGACCAATATTGATCCAAGTTTTTCATTTCAATGGCATGTATCTTTTAGAAGTAATTTTCACAACGTAATTTTCATTCCGTTTCGATCTCAGTTGTAGGGATTGCCGGCGTCCTAAAATGAGAAGAAAGGTCTGAGAAAAATTACGTTCTTGAAATTCACCTGAGAACATCTCGCAGTGGCTCTGAGAAAACACTATATTAGATACGACCGAGAAGAAAACCTATTTAGAGCGCAAAACCCAATCCGAAGCCTCAGAACAGTTGCGGCGGAGTCAGAGGTAAACAAGTTTCAATAAACATTCTTGTGGAAGTGCCGAAGTGCCGAAGTGGCTAAGTGCCTAAGTATCGAAGTGTCGAAGTGCCGAAGTGTTGGAGTGCCGAAGTGGCGAAGTGCCGAAGTGTTGGAGTGCCGAAGTGACGAAGTGCCTAAGTGTCGAATTGTCGAAGTGCCGAAGTGTTGGAGTACTGAAGTGACGAAGTGCCTAAGTATCGAAGTGGCGAAGTGTTGGAGTGGCGAAGTGCCTAAGTATTGAAGTGCCGAAGTGGCGAAGTGTCGAAGTGCCAAAGTGCCGAAGTATCGAAGTGCCGAAGTGGCGAAGTGCCGAAGTGTTGGAGTGCCGAAGTGACTAAGTGCCCAAGTATTGAAGTGTCGAAGTGGCGAAGTGCCGAAGTGTTGGAGTGCCGAAGTGGCGAAGTGCCGAAGTGTCGAAGTGGCGAAGTGCCGAAGTGTTGAAGTGCCGAAGTGACGAAGTGCCTAAGTATCGGAGTGCCGAAGTGTCGAAGTGCCGAAGTGTTGGAGTGGCGAAGTGCCTAAGTATCGAAGTGCCGAAGTGGCGAAGTGGCGAAGTGGCGAAGTGCCGAAGTGTTGGAGTGCCGAAGTGACTAAGTATCGGAGTGCCTAAGTATCGAAGTGCCGAAGTGGCGAAGTGCCGAAGTGTTGGAGTGCCGAAGTGACTAAGTGCCGAAGTGTTAGAGTGCCGAAGTGGCGAAGTGCCTAAGTATCGAAGTGCCGAAGTACGAAGTGCCTAAGTATCGAAGTGTCGAAGTGGCGAAGTGCCGAAGTGTTGGAGTGCCGAAGTGACGAAGTGCCTAAGTATCGAAGTGACGAAGTGCCTAAGTATCGAAGTGCCGAAGTGCCGAAGTGTTGGAGTGCCGAAGTGACGAAGTGCCTAAGTGTCGAAGTGTCGAAGTGTCGAAGTGGCGAAGTGCCGAAGTGTTGGAGTACTGAAGTGACGAAGTGCCTAAGTATCGGAGTGCCTAAGTATCGAAGTGCCGAAGTGGCGAAGTGGCGAAGTGCCGAAGTGTTGGAGTGCCGAAGTGACTAAGTGCCGAAGTGTTAGAGTGCCGAAGTGGCGAAGTGCCTAAGTATCGAAGTGCCGAAGTACGAAGTGCCTAAGTATCGAAGTGTCGAAGTGGCGAAGTGCCGAAGTGTTGGAGTGCCGAAGTGACGAAGTGCCTAAGTATCGAAGTGACGAAGTGCCTAAGTATCGAAGTGCCGAAGTGCCGAAGTGTTGGAGTGCCGAAGTGACGAAGTGCCTAAGTGTCGAAGTGTCGAAGTGTCGAAGTGGCGAAGTGCCGAAGTGTTGGAGTACTGAAGTGACGAAGTGCCTAAGTATCGAAGTGTCGAAGTGCCGAAGTGGCGAAGTGCCTAAGTATTGAAGTGCCGAAGTGGCGAAGTGTCGAAGTGCCGAAGTGCCGAAGTATCGAAGTGTCGAAGTGCCGAAGTGTTGGAGTGCCGAAGTGACGAAGTGCCTAAGTATCGAAGTGGCGAAGTGCCGAAGTGTTGGAGTGCCGAAGTGGCGAAGTGCCTAAGTATCGAAGTGCCGAAGTGGCGAAGTCCCGAAGTGTTGAAGTGCCGAAGTGACGAAGTGCCTAAGTATCGGAGTGCCGAAGTGTCGAAGTGGCGAAGTGGCGAAGTGCCGAAGTGGCGAAGTGCCTAAGTGGCGAAGTGCCTAAGTATCGAAGTGCCGAAGTGCCGAAGTGTTGAAGTGCCGAAGTGACGAAGTGCCTAAGTATCGGAGTGCCGAAGTGGCGAAGTGCCGAAGTGCCGAAGTATTGGAGTGCCGAAGTGGCGAAGTGCCTAAGTGGCGAAGTGCCTAAGTATCGAAGTGTCGAAGTGTCGAAGTGGCGAAGTGCCGAAGTGTTGAAGTGCCGAAGTGACGAAGTGCCTAAGTATCGGAGTGCAGAAGTGTCGAAGTGGCGAAGTGCCGAAGTGCCGAAGTATTGGAGTGCCGAAGTGGCGAAGTGCCTAAGTATCGAAGTGCCGAAGTGGCGAAGTGCCGAAGTGTTGGAGTGCCGAAGTGACTAAATGGCGAAGTGCCTAAGTATCGAAGTGCCGAAGTGTTGGAGTGGCGAAGTGCCTAAGTATCAAAGTGTCGAAGTGCCGAAGTGGCGAAGTGTCGGAGTGCCTAAGTATCGAAGTGCCTAAGTATCGAGGTGCCGAAGTGCCGACGTGCCGAAGTGTCGAAGTGTTGAAGTGCCGAAGTGTCGAAGTGGCGAAGTGCCGAAGTGTTGGAGTACTGAAGTGACGAAGTGCCTAAGTATCGAAGTGCCGAAGTGTCGAAGTGGCGAAGTGCCGAAGTGTTGGAGTGCCGAAGTGGCGAAGTGCCTAAGTATTGAAGTGCCGAAGTGGCGAAGTGTCGAAGTGCCGAAGTGGCGAAGTGCCGAAGTATCGAAGTGCCGAAGTGGCGAAGTGCCGAAGTGTTGGAGTGCCGAAGTGACGAAGTGCCTAAGTATCGAAGTGTCGAAGTGGCGAAGTGCCGAAGTGTTGGAGTGCCGAAGTGGCGAAGTGCCTAAGTATCGAAGTGCCGAAGTGGCGAAGTCCCGAAGTGTTGAAGTGCCGAAGTGACGAAGTGCCTAAGTATCGGAGTGCCGAAGTGTCGAAGTGTCGAAGTGGCGAAGTGCCGAAGTGGCGAAGTGCCTAAGTGGCGAAGTGCCTAAGTATCGAAGTGCCGAAGTGTCGAAGTGTCGAAGTGCCGAAGTGTTGAAGTGCCGAAGTGACGAAGTGCCTAAGTATCGGAGTGCCGAAGTGTCGAAGTGGCGAAGTGCCGAAGTATTGGAGTGCCGAAGTGGCGAAGTGCCTAAGTGGCGAAGTGCCTAAGTATCGAAGTGCCGAAGTGTCGAAGTGGCGAAGTGCCGAAGTGTTGGAGTGCCGAAGTGACGAAGTGCCTAAGTATCGGAGTGCAGAAGTTTCGAAGTGGCGAAGTGCCGAAGTGCCGAAGTATTGGAGTGCCGAAGTGGCGAAGTGCCTAAGTATCGAAGTGCCGAAGTGGCGAAGTGCCGAAGTGACTAAGTGGCGAAGTGCCTTAGTATCGAAGTGCCGAAGTGGCGAAGTGGCGAAGTGCCGAAGTGTTGGAGTGCCGAAGTGGCGAAGTGCCTAAGTATCAAAGTGTCGGAGTGCCGAAGTGGCGAAGTGGCGAAGTGTCGAAGTGTCGAAGTGCCGAAGTGCCGAAGTGGCGAAGTTCCGAAGTGCCGAAGTGTCGAAGTGCCTAAGTATCGAAGTGCCGAAGTATCGAAGTTTCGAAGTGCCGAAGTGTCGAAGTGCCGAAGTGTCAGAGTGCCGAAGTGGCGGTTAGGTAAAACCTTATCATACTTCAGGCTTTTCACCTGTTACGGGATGTTACGAGATACAAAGGGATGTTACGAGATGTAACGGAATGTTACGTTATGTTACGATTTGTTACGGCATGTTACGAGATGTTACGGCATGTTAAAAAAAATGTTACGACCTGTTACGGGATGCTACGTCATGTTACGAGTTGTTACGTTATGTTACGAGATGTTACGGAATGTTACGATCGCCTGTTACGGGATGTTACGTCATGTTACGATTTGTTACGAGATGTTACGTTATGTTACGAGATGTTACGGAATGTTACGACCTCTCAAATATTATGTATGGGGCGTTTTTAGAGAAATGTATAACGGTTTAAACGAGGTATTAATCATTCTAATCGGACAAGCAAGTGTCGAGAAATTACGGAAAGTAGTTTGGAAAAATCGAAAAAATCGAGTTTTTTTTTAGTGTCGAGAGATTTTTGCAATAATCCCGAAAACTTGAGGTCCTAAAAAAATATTTTGTATGGGGCGTTTATAGAGAAATGTATAACGGTTTGAACGAGGTATAAATAATTCTAATCGGACAAGCGAGTGTCGAGAAATCTCGGAAAGTAGTTTGGAAAAATCGAAAAAATCGAGTATATATATCGAATAAACCTGCGAGGAGATGGAAAATGGCATTTTTTTCACCTACTAATGGAAATAAATTGGTCTCTGTTCATCCGATCAGAGTGATTGATACCTCATATTATAAGTACAGTAGAAACTCGATTATCCGAAACCTCGATTATCTGAAACCTCGATTATCCGAAACCTCGATTATCCGAACCTCAATTATCCGAACCTCAATTATCCGAACCTCAATTATCCGAACCTCAACTATCCGAACTCCAATTATCCGAACCTCAATTATCCGAAACCTCAATTATACGAACCTCAATTATCCGAACCTCGATTATCCGGAACCTCAGTTATCCGAAACTCCAATTATCGGAACCTCAATTATCCGACACCTCCATTATCCGAACCTCAATTATCCGAACCTTAATTATCCGAACCTCAATTATCCGAACCTTAATTATCCGAACCTCTTTTATCCGAAACCCCAATTATCCGAACCTCAATAATCCGAAACCTCGATAATCCGAAACCTCAATTATCCAAAACCTCAATTATCCGAACCTCGATTATCTGGAACCTCAATTATCCGAAACCTCAATTATCCGAACCTTAATTATCCGAAACCTAAATTATCCGAACCTCAATTATCCGAACCTCAATTATCCGAACCTCAATTATCCGAACCTCGATTATCCGGAACCTCAATTATCCAAAGCCTCAATTATCGGAACCTCAATTATCCGAACCTCAATTATCCGAACCTCAATTATCCGACACCTCCATTATCCGAACATCAATTATCCGAACCTTAATTATCCGAAACCTAAATTATCCGAACCTCAATTATCCGAACCTCAATTATCCGAACCTCAATTATCCGAACCTCGATTATCCGGAACCTAAATTATCCGAAGCCTCAATTATCGGAACCTCAATTATCCGAACCTCAATTATCAGACACCTCCATTATCCGAACCTCAATCAACCGAACATCAATTATCCGAACCTCGATTATCCGAACCTCAATTATCAGACACCTCCATTATCCGAACCTCAATCAACCGAACATCAATTATCCGAACCTCGATTATCCGAACCTCAATTATCCGAACTCCAATTATCCGAACCTCAATTATCCGAACCTCAATTATCCGAACCTCGATTATCCGGAACCTCAATTATCCGACACCTCCATTATCCGAACATCCATTATCCGAACCTTAATTATCCGAAACCTAAATTATCCGAACCTCAATTATCCGACACCTCCATTATCCGAACATCAATTATCCGAACCTCAATTATCCGAACCTCAATTATCCGAACCTCAATTATCCGAACCTCGATTATCCGAACCTCGATTATCCGAACCTCAATTATCCGAACTCCAATTATCCGAACCTCAATTATCCGAACCTCAATTATCCGAACCTCAATTATCCGAACCTCAATTATCCGAATTTCGATTATCCGAACCTCAATTATCCGAAACCTCATTTATTTTGACACAAAAAATTTTGGTCCAAAAAAATTTTGACTCAAAAAAATTCTGTTGAAAAATTTTGGTCCAAAAAATTTTGACCCAAAAAATTTCAACTCAAAAAATTTTGGTCCAAAAAATTTTGGTCCAAAAAATTTGACTCAAAAAATTTTGGTCCAAAAAATTTTCTGGACCAAATTTTGACCCAAAAAATTATGACTCAAAAAAATTTGATCCGAAAAAAATTTCGACTCGAAAATTTCGACTCAAAATTTTTGACCCGAAAAATTTTGGTCCAAAAATTTTGACCCAAAAATTTTAACCCAAAAAATTTTGGTCCAAAAAATTTTGGTCCAGAACATTTTGACCCAAAAAATTTTGGTCCAAAAAATTTTGACCCAAGAAATTTTGACTCAAAAAAATTTGGTTGAAAAATTTTGGTCCAAATAATTTTGACCCAAAATAATTTTGTTGAAAAATTTTGTTAAGAAATTTTGGTCCGAAAAATTTTGCTCCAAAAAATTTTGACCCAAAAAAAATTTGACCCAAAAAAATTTTGACCCAAGAAATTTTGACTCAAAAAATTCTGTTGAAAAATTTTGGTCCAAAAAAATTTTGACCCAAAAATTTTGGTCCAAAAAATTTTGGTCCAAAGAATTTTGACCTAAAAAATTTTGGTCCAAAAAATTTTGGTCCAAAAAATTTTGACCAAAAAATTCGACCCAAAAATTTTGGCCCAAAAAATTTCGACCCGAAAAAATTTGACCCAAAAAATTTTCGAATTTCCGAAGTGTTGAAGTGCCGAAGTGCCTAAGTATCGAAGTGCCGAAGTGTCGAAGTGGCGAAGTGCCTAAGTATCGAAGTGGCGAAGCGTCGAAGTGGCGAAGTGCCGAAGTGTCGAAGTGCCGAAGTGTTGGAGTGCCGAAGTGGCGAAGTGCCGAAGTGACGAAGTGCCTAAGTATCGAAGTGCCGAAGTGTCGAAGTGGCGACGTGGCGAAGTGTTGGAGTGCCGAAGTGGCCAAGTGCCTAAGTATCGAAGTGCCGAAGTGGCGAAGTGTCGAAGTGCCGAAGTGTTGGAGTGCCGAAGTGGCGAAGTGCCGAAGTGTTGGAGTGCCGAAGTGACGAAGTGCCTAAGTGCCGAATTGCCGAAGTGTCGAAGTGCCGAAGTGCCCAAGTGTTGGAGTGCCGAAGTGCCCAAGTGTTGGAGTGCCGAAGTGACGAAGTGCCTAAGTATCGAAGTGTTGAAGTGTCGAAGTGCCGGAGTGTCGAAGTGCCGAATTGCCGAAGTGTCGAAGTGTCGAAGTGCCGAAGTGCCGAATTGCCGAAGTGTCGAAGTGCCGAAGTGTCGAAGTGCCGAAATGTCGAAGTGCCGAAGTGTTGAAGTGCCGAAGTGACGAAGTGCCTAAGTATCGGAGTGTCGAAGTGCCGAAGTGCCGGAGTGCCGAAGTGACGAAGTGCCTAAGTATCGAAGTGTCGAAGTGGCGAAGTGCCGAAGTGTTGGAGTGCCGAAGTGACGAAGTGCCTAAGTGCCGAATTGCCGAAGTGTCGAAGTGCCGAAGTGCCCAAGTGTTGGAGTGCCGAAGTGGCGAAGTGCCTAAGTATCGAAGTGCCGAAGTGTCGAAGTGTTGGAGTGCCGAAGTGACGAAGTGCCTAAGTATCGAAGTGTTGAAGTGTCGAAGTGCCGGAGTGCCGAAGTGACGAAGTGCCTAAGTATCGAAGTGCCGAATTGTCGAAGTGCCGAATTGCCGAAGTGTCGAAGTGCCGAAGTGTTGAAGTGCCGAAGTGACGAAGTGCCTAAGTATCGGAGTGCCGAAGTGTCGAAGTGCCGAAGTGGCGAAGTGCCGAAGTGGCGAAGTGCCGAAGTGGCGAAGTGCCTAAGTGGCTAAGTGCCTAAGTATCGAAGTGCCGAAGTGGCGAAGTGTCGAAGTGCCGAAGTGTTGGAGTGCCGAAGTGGCGAAGTGCCGAAGTGCCGAAGTGTTGGAGTGCCGAAGTGACGAAGTGCCTAAGTGTCGAAGTGGCGAAGTGCCGAAGTGTTGGAGTACTGAAGTGACGAAGTGCCTAAGTATCGAAGTGGCGAAGTGCCGAAGTGTTGGAGTGCCGAAGTGGCGAAGTGCCTAAGTATTGAAGTGCCGAAGTGGCGAAGTGCCGAAGTGGCGAAGTGCCGAAGTATCGAAGTGCCGAAGTATCGAAGTGCCTAAGTATCGAAGTGTCGAAGTGGCGAAGTGCCGAAGTGTTGGAGTGCCGAAGTGGCGAAGTGCCTAAGTATCGAAGTGCCGAAGTGTCGAAGTGGCGAAGTGCCGAAGTGTTGAAGTGCCGAAGTGACGAAGTGCCTAAGTATCGGAGTGCCGAAGTGTCGAAGTGGCGAAGTGCCGAAGTGCCGAAGTGCCGAAGTATTGGAGTGCCGAAGTGGCGAAGTGCCTAAGTGGCGAAGTGCCTAAGTATCGAAGTGCCGAAGTGTCGAAGTGCCGAAGTGTTGAAGTGCCGAAGTGACGAAGTGCCGAAGTGTCGAAGTGGCGAAGTGCCGAAGTATTGGAGTGCCGAAGTGGCGAAGTGCCTAAGTGGCGAAGTGCCTAAGTATCGAAGTGCCGAAGTGTCGAAGTGGCGAAGTGCCGAAGTGTTGAAGTGCCGAAGTGTTGGAGTGCCGAAGTGACGAAGTGCCTAAGTATCGAAGTGTCGAAGTGGCGAAGTGCCGAAGTGTTGGAGTGCCGAAGTGGCGAAGTGCCGAAGTGTTGGAGTGCCGAAGTGACGAAGTGCCTAAGTGTCGAAGTGGCGAAGTGCCGAAGTGTTGGAGTACTGAAGTGACGAAGTGCCTAAGTATCGAAGTGGCGAAGTGGCGAAGTGCCGAAGTGTTGGAGTGCCGAAGTGGCGAAGTGCCTAAGTATTGAAGTGCCGAAGTGGCGAAGTGTCGAAGTGCCGAAGTGGCGAAGTGCCGAAGTATCGAAGTGCCGAAGTATCGAAGTGCCTAAGTATCGAAGTGTCGAAGTGGCGAAGTGCCGAAGTGTTGGAGTGCCGAAGTGGCGAAGTGCCTAAGTATCGAAGTGCCGAAGTGTCGAAGTGGCGAAGTGCCGAAGTGTTGAAGTGCCGAAGTGACGAAGTGCCTAAGTATCGGAGTGCCGAAGTGTCGAAGTGGCGAAGTGCCGAAGTGCCGAAGTATTGGAGTGCCGAAGTGGCGAAGTGCCTAAGTGGCGAAGTGCCTAAGTATCGAAGTGCCGAAGTGTCGAAGTGCCGAAGTGTTGAAGTGCCGAAGTGACGAAGTGCCGAAGTGTCGAAGTGGCGAAGTGCCGAAGTGCCGAAGTATTGGAGTGCCGAAGTGCCTAAGTGGCGAAGTGCCTAAGTATCGAAGTGCCGAAGTGGCGAAGTGCCGAAGTGTTGAAGTGCCGAAGTGTTGGAGTGCCGAAGTGACGAAGTGCCTAAGTATCGAAGTGTCGAAGTGGCGAAGTGCCGAAGTGTTGGAGTGCCGAAGTGGCGAAGTGCCTAAGTATCGAAGTGCCGAAGTGTCGAAGTGGCGAAGTGCCGAAGTGTTGAAGTGCCGAAGTGACGAAGTGCCTAAGTATCGGAGTGCCGAAGTGTCGAAGTGGCGAAGTGCCGAAGTGCCGAAGTATTGGAGTGCCGAAGTGGCGAAGTGCCTAAGTGGCGAAGTGCCTAAGTATCGAAGTGCCGAAGTGTCGAAGTGTCGAAGTGCCGAAGTGTTGAAGTGCCGAAGTGACGAAGTGCCTAAGTATCGGAGTGCCGAAGTGTCGAAGTGGCGAAGTGCCGAAGTATTGGAGTGCCGAAGTGGCGAAGTGCCTAAGTGGCGAAGTGCCTAAGTATCGAAGTGTCGAAGTGTCGAAGTGGCGAAGTGCCGAAGTGTTGAAGTGCCGAAGTGACGAAGTGCCTAAGTATCGGAGTGCCGAAGTGTCGAAGTGGCGAAGTGCCGAAGTGCCGAAGTATTGGAGTGCCGAAGTGGCGAAGTGCCTAAGTATCGAAGTGCCGAAGTGGCGAAGTGCCGAAGTGTTGGAGTGCCGAAGTGACTAAGTGGCGAAGTGACTAAGTGGCGAAGTGCCTAAGTATCGAAGTGCCGAAGTGGTGAAGTGGCGAAGTGCCGAAGTGTTGGAGTGCCGAAGTGGCGAAGTGCCTAAGTATCAAAGTGTCGGAGTGCCGAAGTGGCGAAGTGCCTAAGTATCAAAGTGTCGAAGTGCCGAAGTGGCGAAGTGTCGGAGTGCCTAAGTATCGAAGTGCCTAAGTATCGAGGTGCCGAAGTGCCGACGTGCCGAAGTGTCGAAGTGTTGAAGTGCCGAAGTGTCGAAGTGCGAAGTGCCTAAGTATCGAAGTGCCGAAGTGTCGAAGTGCCGAAGTGTCGAAGTGCCGAAGTGTCGAAGTGTCAAAGTGGCGAAGTTCCGAAGTGCCGAAGTGTCGAAGTGCCTAAGTATCGAAGTGCCGAAGTATCGAAGTGTCGGAGTGCCGAAGTTTCGAAGTGCCGAAGTGTCGAAGTGCCGAAGTGGCGGTTAGGTAAAACCTTATCATACTTCAGGCTTTTCACCTGTTACGGGATGTTACGAGATACAAAGGGATGGCACTCATACCAATTGAAAATGATGTTTTCAGTCCCATCAGAGCGATAAATGAATAAAAATTCAAATAAAAACGTATAGTTAGAATGCGATCTTCAGTCCCATTGGAACAATAAATAAAAAGCTGCAACCTTCACGAATTCATAATTGAAAATGAAATATTGGAGATTCCGAAAAAAGAATCATCCGTTCCGATGGATGTGAAATCAGCTTTGTCCCCTGCGAGAATACGCACCATAAATTCCATCCTTGAAGCGGACGCACTTTTTCGGAGCAATAAAATTACCATAAAGCTCTAGTTATACCCTGGGTGACAGTGAAAAACGTAGAAACACAGCCTAAGGGTGGATACTCCACGATCCAAGAACGATGTCACCCTCTCATTATCTAGAGGGCGTCAACATTCTTCATGGAAATTCATGATCATCCCCCGTATGTTCCCCACAAACATTTGGATTTTCTGGATTCACACTTTCATTTCTTCTTTCCTGCCAACGTCATCGAAGCAAAGAAAAGAATTAGAACGAGGAATGGTATTTTCTATTCATGCTCCGTTGAAACCGTAAGTGTGAATGATTCAATTTGAAATGTTGGCAGTAACATTTGTGATGTCAGCTTTGAAATTGGAAGGGTCCTTCATTCACCTCAATATCTATTCAGATGGACTGCAGAATTCAAAGAGGGACAATTTTTATGCTGAATCATTGAAGCATTTAACATTTTCACTCACACTAGCAATGTTTAGAAAAATCTTCATCCACCAAGTTACTGATGGTTTTATTTTCTGGTGTAATTACACTGGTATAAGTAGTATTGTTCGTCATCGTGTCTTCTTGCTAACCGAACTCAACTTCTTGAAAAAATATCCCCGTTAAAAGAAAAAATCAATATAAGTTGAACACCCTGCATATCAGTGAAAAGTACAGAGAGAGAGTTTAATTTTTACTCCCTATAGACTTAATTAAAAAGCATTTCAGTTCAATTAATCATTTCGCTAATCGCGTTTCATTAACAGAATACAAGCAGTAATTGATTCTCAGGAAAAAAAGAACAGCCCGACAAAAACTATGAACGAAATTAAATTTTTAAGCTCCAGGAGTTGAAATACATCAGTTATTCCACTCGTTAACTATTTCGGCCAATAAAAACTATTTGTTTTATGAGCAATTAAATTGGATCAGTTCGTGACGTGATTTCGACAGAAACAGTTTTCACTTTACTTTGGAATTATTTCATTACTCTTGAAGGGTGTAGCCTGAGTGATACAGAGTTTTCTTTTCACCCTTAAAAGACGAAAAAACTTTCAGAATGGTCAAACTTTTCCTTGGTGAAACAGGATACAACAAGATGTGCCTCATAAAATTCATTCTGGACCACTGATCAACTGAATCTTTTTTTCCAGTTGTTTCTTCATATCGGCACATCTGAGGGATGTTTCTGATTCAGTGATTTCAGATGTTTTAAATCAACAGGATCGATCAACTCTCGGTCTATTTATTCGTACCAAATGAATGTTGTTCCAGACCCGATATTAGCTATTATCAAATGATTGAGTTTCTCTTGAACCATCCACCCGAAAAGACGATTGATTGAAAATATCGTGAATCGGTTCTAAATTTGAAGTCGCCCCACAAGTTTTATTTGCTGCGGTGGCGCTGAACTTTGCTAGAGGGCAAAATCAACTCTCTGGATCTCAAGTCCAACGAACTCCTCTAAAAGTAATGAAATCGAAGGGGGATTATCGAGTATTTACTCATATTGAAAAGAAGCAACAAGGTGAGCTTGAGCAAGTGCAAGAGAGCAACATTTCATGTGGAATTAATGCTTCTGTGACAAATTCAGATTTTTCAAAAGAATGTTGAAAGACGTTCTCAAAATTTTCTGAGTTTAAAAGGTTCATCGCCTGCTTTAATCATATCAAGAACTCTACTATGTATATTGACACACTTTTCGTGTGGCACCCGGTAAAACCTTCATGCAAAGGCAGAGGAAAACTGGGAAAATGTGGGAGAAATTGATCAACCTGAGACTGATCCCTGTTCGAGTTGAGAGGTTTCGACAGTTTTCTCAATCGTACGCGCGTCCCCTTGTTATTATTTCGAAACGAATCGTTTATAAATCGTCGCCTTAAGTAAATCGCTACAAATTTCTTCATTATCGCTAACGCTGTTGTGATGAAACCATCCAAGTACGATCCATTCCCTTGGACTCTTTTGTTCTGCTTTAGGGTGCTTCCAAAGATTTTTGGTTCATTCAATATTGTTCGTACTCGTGGTAATGAAAACAAGAAAATAAATACGAGAGAAACCACTGACTCAAGGTCAGAAGCTCAACTTTCCATGATACAACTCACCTGCATTCAACTAATTTGACTGTTACCTATCTGACTCACTAAATATATCGTAGAACATTTCATATACAATTCTTAGGCATTTTCTGATCGATTAATCTCCAATGAAGTGTAAAATTTCAGGCCTGAATACTCGATGAAACGTGAAATCCACAATTTATTGCAATCCCGAGACGTGTCCAGGCATAAACCAGGGATCTAAAATTATGTTCATATTATTCTTATATCTTCCTTTCTTCCCTACTTCCACAACCTTGTTCTCTCACATTTCAGGCAATAAAGCTGCCAGAAGATGATTTCCTCCCTGATGAAATAAAAATATCCTCTGTCATATTGATGTGCAGTGATGGTTCGTAACCTCTTGATGATAAAATTTCCGATTTATGTGCATTACGTAACTACAAAATTTATTGCTTGAATTTATAACAGCTAGATACTGAGGAAATCGAATCACCAACCAAAATTATTTATATTTGACTAGCTTTTACTCGCGACTTCGTCCGCATAAGTTTTTTTGTTTTCTCCCGGCTGTAAGTCCCTCTGCAACAATGTCCCACTATCGTGTTCCAGTCCTTAACTTCATATCAAAATTTGTTCAAAAGCAACCTAAGCTACATAATGGATAGTTCCGAATGTTTCCTTAGTAAATATAAAAGGTAAAAATCGTGTACAAATCAGATCAATAGTTTTGGCGTAATGTGATTCTAGACAGAGTTTTAATGTTGTAGATAGGTAGCTGTGTATAGGTTCCTGTGGGAATGAGATATTTTCCCGAAGTGAAAAGTAGACTGAATTTTGGTACCTTCCTACCCTATAAGTTAAGTAGTGTGATGGATCCAAGTAAAACTGTTAATTAAAGACAGTTGCATCAAAATTTTATCGTAAATTCCTTAAATTATGGCTCCTACCGACCCTCTAAGTTAGAAAAGTGATCAAATACTAACATGATAGAGCAAAATTCCCAGCAAAAACCATAAAAAAATCACTAACTCAATTCAGTCTTCTGCCTACTTCCTACCCCCTAAGTACGATGACGTGATTATTTTGATCTTATATCCGTTTTTAGGTAACCATCTATGTATTACCTTACTAAATTTCATCAAAATCTGTTCAGCCGTTTAGACGTGAAAGAGCAAAAGTTCCAACAAAAACGACTAAAAAACACTAACTCAATTTAGTTATCTGCCTACTGCCTACCCCCTAAGAACGATGGCGTGATTATTTATAGCTTATGACCATTTCTAGGTTATCATCTATCACCATACCAAATTTCATCAAAATCCGTTCAGCCGTTTAGGCGTGAAAGAGTAACAGACAGACAGACAGAGTTACTTTCGCATTTATAATATTAGTATGGACTTCAAACGTTCAACTATACTAAATTTTCTCAATACTACGTGTCAATTTTTTCTTCATTCTCAATATCAATTCATTTTCACGGATGCCTGTCGCTCAGGATGTCATATTGAAATGTAAAATTCAGTTTGCGAATACGTTAGTATAAAAAATTTAAATATAAATGCGACCGATCAATTCTACAAGTTGGCTTGGAAGTCAATTGGCCTTTCCTGGGTCGGAATCGAATTCAACCTTCTTTCACACCCTTGGAATTGGAGTTCAATTTAATTCTATTCGACAATTGAGTTGCTGAAACTCATTCTTATTACTTTTTTATTTTCAATTCAGTATTATGTGTCGGAATGGTTAGTAAGTAAACGACATTGCGAATTGCAATAATGTTTTAGACAAATTATTTGTTGAATCGATATGAAATCTAATTCGTACAAAAAACTACCTTATGATTAAAGTAGTATTTCCCTTACAGTGTACTTTAATCCTCACCTGACTCATGAGTAGGTTCAAACGAAAAAAAAATATTTTGCGCCAACTCATAACATCCTGTATGTTGAGTTCTACTCGTATTTATATTCTTAGGTCCATGTTTACTATCGAGAAATAAAATTTCAGTTTTTTCTGACGATATACCCTTACTTTTTCATTATTGTTTTTAATATTGATATATGCATTATTTCTTAATGAAATTGAGAGAATGAAACGGATATTTCAGAGAACATAAAATACAATTTAGCGTTATCTGTTTGATTCCAGCGTTGAGAGGAAAAATAAAAATGCAACCGCTTTTCGTGGAAAACAATTTTCATGTGCGTGTTTCCTAATCAAATTCGTCATAACTACGCTCAGAGCAAAATTAATTAATTTAGACATCTGCCCGAAAAATGACTCGGTATAAGATCCTAAAATGCGGAAAACCGCATGCGAATATTTCGCTTTCATAACCGGACCACGATACTTTGATTCAACAATTCGAGATGAACGAGGCTGGCTTTAATTTAATCATGGAATTTTCTCTTTGAGAGAACTCCCGGGTAAATAAACCGATTGCAGCTTATTTGAAAACCGTTTGAATAAGTCCTTCTACTTACATATAATTTATTATATTATATTAATAATCTTTATTGGTTCTTTGGAACATCTGAAAAAATGTATAGTTAATATCAAAATTCGCTTCATTCAGAGAAAGTTCTGTTTCATTAATTGAAAAACAGAAATCTATCTGAACCTGCTCAAAGTACTCCTAATAGGGATGTTGACTCATGTTACGAATTCATATAAATTGAGGTTTTCCTCATAGAAGGAAATTTTTGCAATCCTAAAAAACTATTTTAGTGATCTTATTATTCTCGTTGAATTAAATAAAGCTGATTTAAATTATGTTATTTATTATCAACTATCACGTGACTGCGAACGCCAATCAGAGGTAATTGACGTCACTATCCAGGTATTGTCATTGCAAATTCGAATGTTCGGTGCTCAGATCAACAAAATAAATTCATAGGCAGAGTTCCACAAAACTTCAATCACCTTGATTATTGAAATGCCATCATTTCTCTGCAAATTTCAGTTCATTTTTGACATAAACCATCGACTTACTTTAAAACGAACGATTTGATTGCCCAATCAAGCTTTGTGAAACCCACGGTTTTGTGACTTGAACCATAGTAAATATATAGAATATCATATCTATGTTTCGAACTCAAGAAGTTGAAAGAGAACAGAATAGTTCGATTATTCGTTACAAAAACGATAATCTACAATTTTCTTTATAATGGAGATAAGATTCATCAAGGGTAATAGTAGTAACTTAACGAATATTGATTCCCTGATGGTCGCAAGTTTCTTTGCTGAAAACAAAGATTTTTGTGCAGTGAAGCTTAAAAACGTGAAATTGTCTCTGTAAGTAGAAAACTTTTAACTCATATTTATTATTACAAATATAAGAAACACCTCATTCAGCTTTTATAGAACGACATATTCATTTTGAAGGCTTAAATTGAACTTTTCCACGAGGAATCAGGCAAAATCAGTTCGCTTTGACAGAAGTCAAAGTATGTTTACCATAGACAAACTGACAAACTAAAAATTTAGTTAGTCTATTATGTCTACCGACTATTGAAGTAATCATCATAACGTGTCGTTTCCGCGGGAATTAATTCTCTTTTCTTCAACGTATTTTTTATTGGCAAATACTATATTTTTAAGAAAAAAGTAGGTGATATTTTCGTGTTTGTATAGGGTCTATCTACAAAATAAAATGAATTCCAAAAAATAGTCAAAATCCCTATTCGCTTCGGTTTCCATATTAACAAAGAAAAGTTAGGATGTTTTCCAAAATATTGAAATTCGCTGTCAGACATCATACAGCGATTTATTATGATTCAAAATTACAGGCAGATATTTATATAACATTTCATTTCTGAAACTGAAGAGTCCATCATCCGATACGTAAAGTATCTAGAATAACAATGAGGGAACTTCTCTAAACAAAAGGGATTAAAAGAACTTCATTACAAATACAATTATAAGAACGTTTTTCAGGACCCATCCATTATTCTATTTTCCCGGTACGTCACATGCTTCAATGATCATGGAAAGTTTCATTTATACTGAAACTGGCGAAAAGTTTCTGTTTTATTTTACCTATGCGAGTCCGGTACGAGGGATCAGACATTGTTTATTCGATAACTCTTAATCTTTATCGATATATACAGGTTCCAATTTCTGTCTTCCAGAGAAATATTTTCGATGGTGAAATCTCAAACCACTAGTGAATATACAGGGTGTTCCTGAATTGAACGTACAAACGAAAAGGGTAGATTCCTTAAGTGAGTTTAAGAAAAAAAAGTCCCATAAACATGGGGTCGCAAACGTTTCGTTTTCGAGATACAGAGTGTTGAAGTTTGATTTTTTTTCGAGTTTTTTCTCATAGTATCTACACTTCACAAGATAGTCAACTAAAATTTGGCATAGATATTACATTTGAGAGTTCTCACCACGTGACATGGCAATTTCGATGGAAGATCTACAGGGTGATATTTTTTCTGGAACACCGCCACCTGTTCTTCTGCAGAACTTTTTTTTGGTGAGCAACTGTTAATTTGAAAAAATGTAAAAAGAAGCTTTGTTCTTATACTAAACTTTTCGGTCTCTTGTAGTTTTGTCGTATCTATACCAACGATTTCGAGAAAAAATTTTTTGAACGATTCTCTCGAAATTCTCGTAACTATGATAGGAAGGCCAGTTTGTAATCTGTAGTGGATGAATTCAGTGTCAGTTTTTATGGAAATTTTCAAATTTCTCAAATGCAATATTTATGCCAAATTTCAGTTGAATATCTTGTGAAGTGTAGATATTATGAGAAAAAACTTGAAAAAAATTCAAACTTCAACACTCTGTATCTCGAAAACGAAACGTTTGCAACCCCATGTTTATGGGACCTTTTTTTTCTTAAACTCACTTAAAGAATCTCTCCTTTTCGTTTGTACGTTCAATTTAGGAACAGCCTGTATAATGCCTTTTTCGATTATTTCATTTTAATGTTCCTAATAACAATCAATACTTTCATTATAATACAAAAATTGTGTGGTATGTCAGCAATCAATGGATATAATGACATTAGTACCTTCTTTGAATACACTTGTTATTGATTTATTTCCAAGTTTTCCTGATAATGTCTTTCAAAACGTGTAAGAATTATTCAGAGGTGATTGTATTATTCTTAGAGCCAAGTTACAAATAAAATGAATCGGCAAGAATATTATAAGAATGATTTTTTTTCTGCTTCCTTACTCCATTCAACATTGATTATTTAATAAGATTCTGTAATTGAAGTTACGTTGATTCTTTCACTTAAGTTTCGATTAAAAACTCAAGCAAGAGTTATTTTTAAGAAATTATCGTCCTTCAAACATCATTTACATTGGATTAACACGAACATAGTTAAAAATGTGCAAGAGATTGCACAAACCACAAAGTTTTTTCAACTTGGAAGCCTCTTTCAAACTTCCTGCGATTATCAATTTTTCATATAAAAGAAGTTTTGGTCTGGATATCTGAAAAGTTGAAGATATCACGAAGTTAGAGTACGTGAGGAGTGCCTATTTGATATCTGAGCCAGTAGTTGAGAATCTTCAGTCAACATAAATTCATGGAAACGGCTTGGAGGCATGAGTGGTATTGTTTTTATCAGATTCGACCTTCTTCTGGACCAATATTAAGGTTTCAAACAATGAAGGAACTGCTTCTACATGGCAATTTAGAGAAATGACCCTGTAGCCACCGATACTCCGATCTTTTTATATTTTTCTGTTCTTGACATTCGCAATGAAAAGATCAAACAAAAACCACAGAGATGAAAAAATTCAGATCTCTTTATCAATAACTGCTTAATTAAGTCTATTCAATTCATAGCATTCGGGATGTTAAATATGATGGAAATTTTATTCAATTTAACGTTTTCTCCGAATCAGATTCATTCTGCAATTTCTCACGAAAAAAATGAGAGTTTTTAATTCCTGCATTCAACAGAAATATGAAATGTTCTGTTGAATTGAGCAGAAAATTAAATTAATTTGATTGTTTACTTCAAGATACATTGAACCAATTATGAGGAGAATTTTATATTATTTATTTGAGGATGAATTAAACAGTATGACTAGGATTTTTCTGAAAGGATTTCCAACGTAACACTTAATATAAAATTTCATTAGGTAATTATGATTGAATTGTTTCATGATTCGTGTATGAATATGATTCTGCAAAAAGGTTCAATATTACTTCATTCATTATTAAAAAAGCTCAACAAATTTTCTTTTCAAGAAAATTACAAAAAAGTTTTAGTCACAAGGCATACATTTTCTCAAAAATATCAAAGAAATTTGTTACACGGCCACGTAAGAAATAATAAAAAATAAAAAATGAGAAAAGTTATTTTGTGAAATTACATAAAATAATACAGATTTGCAAGGGGAATGAACAACGATTCGCAGATAGCTTGAATATTTATGATATTCATTTTTCTTAATGCGATCTCAACTTATGTTGTTATACCTTCAATATTTTATTTTTTGCAGTTGTTAAATGACGAGGGAAAAAATTCAAATATAAGCATGAAATACCTGTCAATTCCACCACCAAGGTCCGCCAGAAATGTCCATAAGTTGAATTTCAAAAAGATCTCACCGCCATCACATCGGAAAATATGTGGAAATTGAGCGTGTCGCACGCGCTCAATCTGCAATTTGCAAGGATGAATTTCCCTTCGTTTTCGGGGAAATCCAGACGTGATACTGAAGAACCAGACCCGTTTGGGCCAACACAACTACGCACGCTCAAGTTTCGTTCATGAATTAGTGCCTGAAGAGTTACACCTTCTTCTTCGACTTTGATTCAAGCCAGGATCCAGAAGGGTAATTTCCCTTGGGTTCTTACGTCGATAAGTGGACACTTTTTATTCTGAGATGGTGCACTTGAACGAGGATTTATGATAGAACATTTTGGGAAATTCTGGTAGTACATAAAACTTTGAAAAAATCGGTTCGTGCAATGCCAAAACCCAGACAATTACTACTCTTCCTTCTCTATTAGTAAACCCTCAGAAAAGCATTATAAAGGATTCAAAATATCAACAATAGGGATGTTGACTCATGTTACGAATTCATATACCTAAATTGAGGTTTTCCTCATGGAAGGAAATTTTTGCAATCGTAAAAAACCATTTTAGTGATCTTATTATTTTCGTTGAATTAAATAAATCTGATTTAAATTATGTTATTTATTATCAACTATCACGTGACTGCGAACGCCAATCAGAGGTAATTGACGTCACTATCCGTATTGTCATTGCAAATTCGAATGTTCTGTGCTCAGATCAACAAAATACATTCATAGGCCGGGTTCCACAAAACTCCAATCACCTTGATTAATGAAATGTCATCATTTCTCTGCAATTTTCAGTTCATTTTTGACATAAACCATCGACTTACTTCAATATAAACGATTTGATGGCCAATCAAGCTTTGTGAAACCCACGGTTCTGTGACCTGAACCATAGTAAATATATAGATAATATACATAGATCTATAATTACTAATTAATTCTTATTAGGTCTATGATAATATATCATATCTATGATTCGAACTTACGAAGTTGAAAGCTGAAAGAGAACAGAATAGCTAGTTCGTTACAAGAACGATAATCTACAATTTTCTTTATAATGGAGATAGGATTCATCAAGGGTAATAGTAGTAACTTACCGAAGATAGATTCCCTTATGGTCGCAAGTTTCTTTGCTGAAAACAAGGATTTTTGTGCAGCGGAGCTTAAAAACGTGAAATTGTCTTTGTGAGTAGCAAACTTTTAACTCATATTTATTATTACAAATGAAAGAAACACCTCATTCAGCATTTACAGACCGACCTTTTCATTTTGAAAGCTTAGATTGAACCTCTCCACAAGGGATCGGGCAAAATCAGTTCGCTTTGACAGAAGTCAAAGTAAGTATGTTCACTGAATAACGACGTAATCATCAGAACGTTACAAAATTGAGCCTTTCCGCGGGAATTTTGAATTGTCTTTTCATTTACTCATTTTTATTGGCAATTACTATATTTTCAAGGAATAAGTAATTTTTTCGTGTTTGTATAGGGTTTATCTTTGAAATAAAATAAATTCCAAAAAGTAGTCAACATCCCTATTGTGAGATAAAAATTCAACATTCATATAATTAATACTCATGTATTGATTGAAGGAATGCTTCTTCTCGTTGAAAATACAATAAAATGTGTTACAGCATCGAAAGATCAAGCCGCTAATTTATCGCACGACCTCCGAGACGAGATAATATCCCCACGTCCGCCCCTCGCGTTAATTACTATGAATTTCGAGGATCGACCATAAAGGAAGCGACCTAACCGGAAGTCTGACAAGAACTGTTTAACGTCGGTCCAACTAACCGGAATACTGAAAATTCGACACATCACAGAAGAATTTCGGGACCAGATCAAGAAAATGTTCGATGGCATTTTCGCACGTGTAATGAACTATTCTGATTTAGGGAAAAATTATTTATTTCCTTCTTTGAAGTATTGGAACAGGTTTTCACATCTTATGTTGAACTTCAGTTGATATCGAGAATAAAAATATCCATCATCAGATAAATCTGAACATTTTGGAAACCACTTTCTGGATGAGATTCATTCTTTATGTTTACACGCGATACATATTATTGAATCTACAAAATATCTTCAGACGGTATGAATTCTTCAATAAACAGTTAAGTAATACCTAACTCACATGAGATATTTCTAAGGTTTAATTAATAAAGTGTACAAACTAGGAATATATTGTAAAGATCAAAGTTGTAAAAGTGTCGACTGCAATTAAGTTTAAAAGTTTCTCGTTCACCTTAAAAAGCAGCATTGGGAGTTCGAAAATACCATAAGGAAACTCAGGAGAGTAAAATAAACTTTCCGAATTAATGAATGGGTAACACCTACTCGAAAAGTTAAGGTCTTGAAACCCACAATGACTGCTAATTCCCACGACCGATAATAAGACTTAACTTCCAAGTTGTCACGAGTCTCATCAGCGGTTAATTTCTGTAAAGAAAGATCATATTGAAAACTTAGACATATAATGAGACCGTTCTGAGGTGAGAGCTGGCTAGAATTCTGAAACAGCCATATTTACGACACTTGGAAAATTAGCTCTGGTAATTCTTACTTTGCAATATGATCTTATCAAGAATTCGGAATTGAATTGCTACGTGATTTATTCATAACTGCACCTAAGAAGAACGATCTTGGATCTTGGGGCAGTTGAACAAAATAAATCCAGTTCGCTGAAAGTTGTTCTGAAAGAAAGATACAAATCACTTATCCGCCTGCCCGATACAAATATAGAAACTCTTTACTTACAGTGATTTAATGTTGAATGAATGAAAAAAGTTTTCTTAAACGACCTGTGTTCAAGGTTTTTCGGTTGCTTATGAATTTATAACCCTCACTTCTTATTACCGCATCAAACAGAATAGGATGAATTGCTTGTTATCGGAAAAGCGATTCGAAGTAGATTTACCTATGAGGGTACCCTTTAAGGGGATACAAAGTTTCATAAGATTTAGTAGCTCCTCTAACATCGATATTGAACTTGAAATGTAGGTATATTCCACGCGATATTATATTACCATGTTAAAAAGAATATTAAAATCAAATTGGTTCTTTTGGATATGAATTAAATCATATGAGGTCTAGTCGAATAACACCCTTTAGGATAATTAATTAGTCGTGGTTATTTCATTTTTCAGCCCTTAGAGACATTTATCGTGAAAATACAGGGTGTTCCTAAATTGAAAGTACAAACGAAAAAGGACGTTCCTTAAGTGAGTTTAAGAAAAAAAAAGTCCTATAAACATGGGGTGCCGAACGTTTCGTTTTCGAGATACAGGGTGTTAAAGTTTTAATCAAAAACATGTGTTGATAATACGAGTTTATCGAATCTTCATGAATCAGCGCTACAGATCAGGAAAATTTCCATAAAAACTGACACTGAATTCATTCACCACAGCTTACAAAGTGGCCTTTCAATCATAGTTTGGATTTTCACGAGGATTTCGAGAGGATCGTTAAAAATTTTTTTCTCAAAATCATTGGTAGATACGACAAAACTACAAGAGATCGAAAAGTTTAGTATAAGAACAAAGCTTCTTTTTACATTTTTTCAAATTAACAGTCGCTCACCAAAAAAAAGTTCTGCAGAAGAACAGGTGGCAGTTTTCCAGAAAAAATATCACCCTGTAGATCTTCCATCGAAATTGCCATGTCACGTGGTGAGAACTCTCGAATGTAATATCTATGCCAAATTTCAGTTGAATATCTTGTGAAGTGAAAATACTATGTGAAAAAAACTTGAAAAAAAAATCAAACACTCTGTATCTCGAAAACGAAACGTTTGCGACCCCATGTTTATGGGACTTTTTTTTCTTAAACTCACTTAAGGAATCTCCCCTTTTCGTTTGTACGTTCAATTTAGGAACACCCTGTATAATAAAGGACAGAGAGAGTTTTCTGGTTTCAGATGGCGCGAACAATCGAAGCGATAAATTAAATTTATCTGAGAATCAGAAGTTACATTACGTTCATAAAGATTTTAAGAATTCTGCTCAGATTCTAACCCACGATGAAAAATAGTGGATTGGTGTAAGATTAATGTCCTGAATTCACGAATTAATGTAGTAGAGTCACTCATCTGAACAATTGAAATATGTCCATTGCTTTCTGAAAATTTTCGATTTATTCACTTTTATAATACATTTTTTTTAATTGAAAACATTCTGCTACGTGTTCTCAATTTGTATATTCTTTGAAATCGAAAAATGTAATCGTGGGCAACTTCGAACTGAAATAAATATCACACAATTCCAAACGAAATCAAATTGTTATTATATTTTTTGAAAAAACCGTTGAAGAGTCAAGAGGAGTACAATTTCTAATTACTTTAGGCTTCTTTGGAATGAGTACCGACTTGAGGAGGATCAGGTTCAACACCAGCACCCAATAAATCCATTAAACGAATGAAGGCTTTTCTTGGTAAGATTCTGAAACAAAAAAACAGGAGATAAGTAGAGATAGCAAATGTCATTCGCGAGAACAAAGTTAGTGAAGTCTAATATTATAAATGCGAAAGTAACTCTGTCTGTCTGTTACTCTTTCACGCCTAAACGGCTGAACAGATTTTGATGAAATTTGGTATGGTGATAGATGATAATCTAGAAATGGTCATAGGCTATAAATAATCATGCCATCGTTCTTAGGGGGTAGGCAGTAGGCAGATAACTAAATTGAGTTAGTCGTTTTTGTTTGGACTTTTGCTCTTTCACGTCTAAACGGCTGAACAGATTTTGACGAAATTTAGTAAGGTAATAGATGGTTACCTAAAAACGGATATAAGATCAAAATGATCACGTCATCGTACTTAGGGGGTAGGAAGTAGGCAGAAAACTGAATTGACTAAGTGATTTTTTTATGGTTTTTGCTGGGAGTTTAGCTCTATCATGCCTAAACGGCTGAACGGAATTTGATAAAATTTAGTTAGGTGATAGATTGTAACCCAGAAAAGGATATGGGCTATTAATATTCATGCTATCGTACTTAAGGCATAGGCAGTAGGCAGAAAACTAATTAAGTTAGTGATTTTTAATCTTTTGTCTTAAAAGTTTACCTCATTCACGCCTTAACGTCTGAACGGATTTTTATAAGACTTGGTTAATATAAAGATAGGATCCTAGGCACGGACACAGGCTACTTTTTACGGCGGGAAAATACCTCATTCCCGCGGAAATCTAGCGTGATCGTGTCAAGAAGCGCATGACGTTATAGCTACTGAAATGATTTTGATGTTTTTTTAACTGAGTGTTACTAAGACTTCAAGTTAGTATTTGATCACTTTTCTAACTTAGAGGGTCGGTAGGCGGACGAAGTCGCGGGTAAATGCTAGTAATAAATTAAAAAGAGATACAGTAAAAATTCTTTGGAAATTTTCGTGATATTCACCTGGTTATGTTATTGATCACACGAAGTCTTTCTGGAACAGAAACTTCCTCCCTTTCCGTGCGTTGTGCCATAATAATCTTTTCAGCAACTTCTTCTGGTTCCAATATCCTCAAGATATGATTAAATCTGTTCCTCGATACTTTGAAAAAACCTGTATTCACCATGTAAGGATAAATGACAGTTGTTTTAACCTTATTACTTCTGTCAAATCGGATTTCTTCTCGTAAACCTTCCATGATGCCTCGGACCGCGTATTTCGAACCCGAATATGGCGTCATATTTCTTGAAGCGTATAAACCGGCCACTGACGAAATTCCAACGATGTGACCGTAGTTGTTCTTCTGCATCATTGGAAGATACACGTGAATCAACTGCAAAAAGTAGATTACTTAATATAAATTTTCAGTAAATAAGTTGAATTTTCAAACTTACCCACAACAGTTGCATGACATTTACATCCATGATTTCCTTAAGCTCTTTCGCTGAATAATCCTGTAGATGTCGGCAGTACAAAATTCCTGCGTTTGCGATAAGAATGGAGACATCACCAACGTCTTCCTTAACTTTGTTGGCAGTGGCTACAATTTGCTCCAAGTTGGAAACATCACACCTATCGACAAGTACACATTAACACCTGTAGATTTTTCTTTTATCTATATCTATACTAATATTACAAAGAGGAAAAATTTGTATGTTTGTGGGTTTGTGGCGTTGATACGAGTTAACTCATAAGCTACTTGACCGATTTCAATAATTCTTTCACCCTTAGAATGCTACACTATCCCTGAGTAACATAGGCTATACTTTTCACCCAAGAAAATTAAGGAAACCTACTATAACTTCAATGATAATAAATATGAGTACCAAAATCAGCAATTTTCAGGTGCGCTGCAAAAACCGTAAGACGTACATGAAAACAATGTATGACGAAAATGTACCTCTTCAATAGTTCTACAAAAAAGTCCGCGATAGCATATATCTATCTTTCAAGGTTTACTCGGTATCACCTTTTAAAGGTATCCAAATGTTTCTCAAAATTATGCATTATTTGGGAGTATTTTTTAATGAATACGCTATTGATCCTTATCCAATTGAATACGTCGTTCATCCCAGTATTTAATTTAGAACGAAATTGCCTTTTACATCATTCAATTATGATGAATACATCAAAAGATATGGCAGGTTGAAGATGAAATCGCACCAAAATGCGTCTCCGAGGTAGTCACCAGGCGGGTAGGAGAAGGTACCGAAGTGTAAGTGATGTATGAAGGTATTTTGGATTGCCTGATGCCCGTATGTTTATGATCACAAATCAGATCAACAGATGGCGCTGTAGTGATTATTTAGGTTATTCATCTACTCTGCAACTAAACGGCTGGATCGAATTAAATGAATTTTTGTGTAAACAGAACAACGTCTGCTGTGTCTGCTATAGTTCACGATAAAATGAAAACTTTGGACTGCTCAATTGAGTCTTGGTCTATACCGCAATTACTTACTGGTAGCTGTAGGCATTTTTTCCATATCTTTCTTTAATCTCTTTGATTGTATTATCATTATTCTCTTTATTTATGTCCCAACCAACTACGATTGCGCCAGCGGCTGCATATTTGAAAGCCAATTGTCTACCAATTCCATGACCAGTGCCAGTTATCTATTGATTTATACTGAATATTAAAAATCTTCACAAAGAAGTGTATCTTGAGTGTGAAGTGTAACGCTAAATTGAGATATTTTATTAAGAATGTTATTATTATTTAACCCGAAATAAATAGATCTCTCGAAAAAATTCAAATAACTTACTAATACAATCTCTCCATCGACGGATTTCGGCTTCTTCGGGTGAAAACATCTGTAGATATCTTCACATAAGAAGAAAACAACTTTTATAAACCAAATAAAAATGTATGTTAATATTTCAATTGCCTGATAAACTATCTCTGAAGGATGTGCCTTATGTTTGCTGAAAAAAACATTTTTACTTTTTCGTCGCTATATAGGTACAAGTTATTCTGTTCATTTATCTCTAGAGATAAATAAATAGACGACATATTCACGATTTCTCCATAGGATATTGAGTTATGAATCATATAATTTTACCTTTATTCGAATACAATAAATTTATTAAGACACAATTTGTATATTATTTATATTAGACTTACTTGTTGGTTTCTGCAAAAGAATGTATTTTGTTTGGTGAATTCGCACTCATCTCATATAAAAAATCATGTATAGTTATAGTTCTGAAATACTACGTTGATTACAGAAAATCTAGAAGGTACAGGTAATGAAAATTATCTTATCACATCATTCACTCATTCTAACCACGAGATAATGAATTATTTAGGACTATGGCCATGGTACTCGTCGATATTGAATGATCATTTTATTAATAAGTAGCGAAAAGTTCATGTATAATTAATTTAACACGTATCCTTCAGATCTTGTTTTATGCGAAAGAACAGGAAGCGTTTCTCATCATTCATATACACAAAAGTAAGTCTAGCATGAATAATAATAATCTCAAGTATGTTGATGAATAGGACGACTTATTCGATTCCGTGTGATCTCTTTACTGCAGCTTCTTTAGAGGATATCTGAATGAAGCTTAATACTTTTTAAATTAAATTCTAACCTCCGCGTTTTTTGGTCTTTCAGTCCTCATCTGAAATCTTCGTAATCCATAGATAAGATAGGCAATCCCATTTCATTATTGGATTCAAGATTAATCAATGTCATTTTATAACCTCTGAAATTTCATCAAACTCATTCCCTCAGAATGCTATCATAAAAAAATCCAAATTCTGATATTTTCACAAAAATATATTAAGTTCGATTATTATACTGTCATCATTCAAACATTCTGAATTTTTTATTGAACTAAGAGTGACAATGAATTTCTCGGCTCCTTTCGAAAACATCCCTAAAGGGCCACTGTTTATTTTTGTGCCGGTTACAGTCTTGTTCAATATTGAAAAATAGTGTTTTTTCACAAAACTTCTGCTGGCTCTCAATTTTATTGTGAGATGATCTGGCTGCGGATGATTCGGGAATATCTGAATATCAAGTTCGTGACCTGAAAATTGTATTAATTAAGTCAGCAAAATATAACAAATAAAATAACTTACCCAAAACTAGAAATGTAGAACTCGCCCTATACATTTCAGACCTAGTCATTAATTTATTGAAATTATCAACTGTCCAAAAATAAAGATACACATTATCATTTCCTCTTTTTTGTATGGTGTTATTTAAAAGACTTATTGTGTCCAACTCTGTTGTAAGTGTAGTTGAGAACATATTTGAATTTTTGTTGGTTACTATATTCTTCACATTGAGAAGGAGATTTTGATCTTCTCGCTCATCATATTCATTCTGACTATTCCAAGTTTTGGTGTGAACAAAAATAGGTAGAGCATCTTCGATATTGTCGTCTAAAGTCTTGGATACAATATCATCTTCATAATTTTGAGAATCAGCAGTTGAATAAGAGTTATGCTGGGCAGTGCGAGAAACAGCAAGAGCTACTTGACCCAACAATTTCTTTATAATCTGAAGTTCCTTCATTAATTCACTTTCGAGTTCTTCAAATCGCAAATCTAATTGTTCTGAAAAAAGTATTTCTATTAGAATATCGCTAATTATGTATACCTAGTCATAAAACGCATATACAGGGTGTTCTGATTTTGTTTCCGACAAACTGAAATGGGTGATAGATTACATCATTTAAAACAAAAAAGTTCCTATGAACATGGGTCCGGAAATGCTTCGTTTCCAAGATACAGGGTGTTAAAGTTGAAAAAATAATTCGCGTTTCTTTTATATCTTTCCCAACAACATATTTCAGGAAACAGAATATTCAGAACACTTAAAAACAACAATTACATAGCCTACCACTTCTACTTGTAAGAGGCCAATTGAAAATCCGCATGCATTTAGCCTTAGAAATGGAACAATTTTCGGAGAGGTTTTGGGACCCTTTGGCTTTAAATGCATTTTTCTCTGATTGATCCTAGCAACTTCAAAGAAGTGTACCTTTTTCAACTGAAAAGAATGAGAGAATCGATTTTTTAAGTCCAAAATGTTGTACAAGGTATGTTAGCACAAAGAAGTTGCAACGGTTTACATGGGTTGAAATAGTTGCCGGTGGCGCCCTCTAAAAATACACCTAAATGAACCACAAATTTGAATTTATCGTCCCAAAAAACGCCTGTATACGAAATTTCATGAAAGGATTTCGAAGCAGTCAAAACATATTGAAGAAAACGCGAATTATTTTTTCAACTTTAACACCCTGTATCTCGGAAACGAAGCATTTCCGGACCTATGTTCATAGGAACTTTTTTGCTTAAAATGATGTGATCTATCAGCCATTTCAGTTTGTCGGAAACAAATCAGAACACCCTGTATGTATACAATTTATCTTATGTGAAGTTGAGAAGAGGCGGAAATATTTCTTACTGGAAGTACAAACACCCTTGAGTGTTCTAGTTACAGATGCATTGGCAGAAGTCTGAATACCGTTGGAAGAAATATTGCAAACAGCATGCTGTGTTTCTTCGGGAATATCCTGACTTGAGATAACTGAAACTCCTGGAACATAGGAAAAAAAATTATTTTTGGGTAGGTACTCATTACGAAAGAAGATGAAGCAAGCATTCAGCTAATTACTCTGGAAATTCCTTGATAATATGAGCAATTTCCGTAGCCGTAGATCGTGGATATATGCAACACACAATACAATCCTTCAGTTCTACAGCAGAATTCAACACTTTCCATGAACTATTCTAAGGTTGTAGTATTATTCAAGAAGTCCTTTGACCATTACTGTTAGGAGTATCATTATTGGTGATATAATAAAACCTTTTTCTACTTAAACTCAAATTGTTAGGTAATTAATTAAATGTGTGTAAAGTAGAGTAACGAATAGCAAAATTTGAGATTCTGTACTCAATAGAGTTCTTCAATAAACAACAAGAGCTTTGTAAATTTCTGAAAAGATCAAAAACATAGGATGAATTTGAATTCAATCTCAATTTTTTTCTGTCCACCCACAGAGTTTAGGTACAGAAAAAGGGTAAGTAGTATTTAAGTTAAAATAGTATTTGGAATGTCACATAAATAAATTAAATAGGTATAAAAAATTCTTCGAATATTTTATATTCCAAAAGACACAATCAATCGAGTCAAGCCAAAAACATACAGCTACATCTGTTATTATCTTACCATTCAACATCCAAACAAGAAGTATAAAAAATATCGAAGTGAGTTTCCGATAGGAACCGTACATATTGAAAACACCTGGCTGCAGCATCAAATAACCGACATAATAATTTTAAAATACCGTCCTCTACAGCCAAACGTTTATTTAACATTTCTTGAATTAGACTCAGAAAAATAGGAGAAGTGGATAAGTATGTCGGATTGCTCAAGACTCCTATTAAATATATGAAATGGGTGCATATTACTTTTGGCATGGGAATTGGGAATTATATGAATAAATAAAAACAGTTGTCCTTATAGATTGATTCTTGTGAGATTAAACTTAATTAAAATCTCCTATTACTGTATTATTATCATAGTCATACTCATTTTTCCATTAACAATTTGAGTCCAGCTTGATGTAACAGGAGACTAGGGGAATCCCGATAATCTGACGAACCTTCTGGAATAAGTAAGTAGACATATGTTATATCATTGTTTAATATCATGGTCCCTTAAAAAATGGTTATCTGATGTAGAAAATATCGAAAATCGTAATGGTTTTTAATATATTTGAATGAATTCGAACCAATTAACCTGAAAAAAACACATGATTAAAGGGTTATGAGGAGTTATGAGTTATGACGAGCTTATGAGCGAGGGGTACCTGAGGTAAGGGGACAGTTAGAGGCAAAATCGGTTGGCAATTCTGTTGGTGATTTCTGGTTACTTCATTTCTCACTAAAGTCACTAAATAAATTGACACTTCAAATTGATTTGGGATTTGGCGTTTTTTACATTCTATTCGTTTCGAAATTCGAATGAATTATTCTAATTTACGATATTTCTTGGGAAAGCATTTCATACATCAAAAGCCACTCAATTATTGTTTATGGCAATTCTTGTTCCAAATTGAATTTGAATAATGCTCATGCTTTTTCCAATAACGAGTGTTTTCCAACAGATGAAGGTTTGTATTTGTGCTTATATGAATGTAATTTGTCGTTTGTAATATTTATTGAACAGTTTCAGTTGAAAGTGTACGATCTTGTCCAAAATCTGTACCGTAAAATGAATTGGAAAACGAATTAACATCAATGAAAAAACTAGCAATAGGATATATGGCATTGGCAATAAAAGAGAATAAAAATCTTCTTATTAAATGAGTAGGTATGGATGCTGAAAGCAAAACTGGACACACCGTAGTGGAAAAAAGCCAATAGCCTTTCTCAAACAGAGAATAATATTCGTTTGAAATAAGAAAAATCAATTGTGAAAAATAAAACAAAGTTGAAAACAGTTTTGGTTAACGTTTTGAATTATTTCACTCTGATCGAAGTTCATGTTTTACATGTAACAGTGATATTTACTCATTGAATAATATATTCCTTAAATGAACATTGAATTTGCAATATGATAATTCATATGATGTACATATCGGCATAGTAATAAAGTAATCCTCACATTCAAATTATCATATAAGAATTGATTATAACGTTGAAATGTGTCAAGTTATTACAATGTTCATTAGATATGTTTGTGGTCTTTAATATATTGAGAAAATTATATTTTTATTTCTCTGTTAATTATTGTTTTATTTGTAGTATGAAGATATTCAATCAATTAACCAAGAAAGCAACAATGAAGTTGACGAAAATATATAATACCTATGTAGGATGTCAAGGAAGTTTTATAAGTGTGAAGAAATCTATTCATCTAACTTAATCTTGAAATTATTCGCATCATAAACATCTGGACAGTTACTACAGAGTGTATAAATAGGCTTGCCTACAAAAACTGATGAATTTCTAAGTGTCTGAGTTGAAACTTTTGATCTCTTTTCATAAACCTAGCTTGCTCGAGTCAGAACTAAATTATTAGTTTAGGGCTTCATAAGTTTAAAATCAGGTAACTGCAATTGCGTCTTGCTTGAGAGGTCGGAAGTTTCGAAAGGCCCAGAGACTGTTCTTAAATAGTCTGTATCTTCAGTTTGGTTACCAAACGACAGCGACAACAATTGAAAACTTTGATATTGTTGTCACTGTTCTTTGGATAGATTCCAACATCTTATAATTCGTTACATCAAACGTTCTTTTCAGTTTTTTTATTTCAATCACAACAGATTAGTGGTAGATTTACATTTCCTCCTACCTACTTAGTTTATTTCATCTCTCACTGTTATCTAGTAATCACAAGATATTATTTATAATGAGTTATATCACTCAAGAATTGAGACTCAGATGTGTTTCTTTAAAAAGAACAATTAGCAATATCAACACATACCTAAAAAGAAGAGGAAAACAACATTAAAAGCCTCTAATTCGGGGTTTTAATAAGCACAAGTTAAATTAGATTCTGTCTTTGTTAAAGACAGAATTAGAAAGCTTTAAATGTTGTTTTATAATGAATTTTATCACTCAAGTATCTATGAATTGAGACTCAGATGTGTTTCTCTAAAAAGAATAGGAATTTATTAACACTATCAACACATAGGTACCTAAAAAGAAGAGGGAAACAACATTAAAAGCCTATTAATTCGTGGTTTCAATAAGCACAACTTAATTTTAATTATGTCTTTGTCAAAGGTAGAATTGAAAGCTTTAAATGTTGTTTTATAATGAGTTTTATCACTCAAGTATCTATGAATTGAGACTCAGATGTGTTTCTCTAAAAAGAAGAGGGAATTATTAACAATATCAACACATGCGATATAACATACTTAAGAAGAGGAAAACAATATTCAAAGCCTCTAATTCGTAGTTTCAATATGCACAACTTAAATTAAATTCCGTCTTTTACAATTTGAAATATAGTCTGTCCAGACATATCAGGTCACTAAATAAAATATCAAAAGAAAAGCGTAACACGTGCTTTCTTTACATATATTTTATGTATTTATATATCAATATAGTGAATATTCGTTTGGTATGCGATGAAAATATGAACAATCATAGTTAACAAGTTTTATACAATTCCTCTGTTTCTCATCAATAGACATCGAGGACTAATAAATTGAAACTGATCAGTTTCAATTTTTACTCATACATTGGATAAAACATATTTCACCATAATAAACTTGATGATTGTTGTTTTGATATTTGCTCATTAGAATCCCAATAATCCCATTCAATCTCGAATATAAATAATTAAATATTGACTAATGACTTGTTTAGTTGTTTTTGTTTACAAAGTTTACAGCGCCTTTGGCGCTGTAAACGTAGGCAACTGACGCTGCAACTGGCGCAGCGCCAGTTGCCTACGTCACTCACAACACATGGACGCTACCATTTTATAATAACCCCCTCATTACAGAATCCTGCTTGATTACGAATATACTCAACTGATGATAAAATTAATAATAATAATCGGCATAAGAAATCTAAATATATGTTCGTTTCTAGTAAGGAAAAGCATGCTAAGACTGAGACATTGTATTCAATTCGTATTTAACATTTTCAATAGAGGCAGAGCGATAGATTCCTTCGAATTCTGGGTACTGCAACTACAGCCCTCTATTGGGAACTTTGACAAAGAGCGTGGCGCTGCTGATCATCGAGTTAGGTTAAGTTAAACATGGAATTTATTTACCTTTAAATGAAAAACCGTGAGTTTTCAATCAAACTAATTGAATATTTGGCATACACTTTGCTTCTTATATATAAAAGATTGTGAAAATTAGCAAAGAAAGACATTGAAAGATATAATGCTGATCCTATATCTATTTGATGATGCTAGAGCAATACGATTTATCCACCGTGTTCTTAAAAATGTGAGACATAATTCATTTGATATGGTTCAATGAATAAATATATTTGATTTATTTTATTTTAGGTACTCATCCTCCTGATATTATTCTTCATATATCCGGTAACATGGAAAAAATAGTGGATGCACAAAGTGAAGATATACCAATGCAATTATCACATCTCACTATCTAAAGGTGGCATGGAAGGTCTGGATATCTGATGATAAAATTTTCTCAAAAAGTCAATGAATCTGTTAATCTTCTGAGAGTTCATATAGACATCGAAGCAATCAATAGAAATTGAAATCTGTTATTTCTGCATCAATGATTCTTAAAGATCAAATTGTTGATGACTACCTACGTCTTATTCACTATGTTATAGTATCATTTTCTGGGGAAGTCTTGCTTCAAAGAATCTTCTCCAAGTAAATTAAGTCAAAACAGTATTGGATGGATATAATATTTGTAATGAATGGATTATTATCTGTGAAATTAGTGCCAAAAGACTGAATTGGATTGTATAAAATATGTATATTATGGCTCCAAATAAGGAACTAGGTAAGTTTTCTGGTGTGAAATCTATTTATTTGCTAAAAATAAGAACTAATTATGAGTGAAATAAGTGCAAGAGGATTGAGTTTCCTAAAATTTTCAAGTTACAGTAAAATTCTGATGTAATGATTTTCAAGGACCGACAATATCTGGCTGTACTAAGATGACACAATATGCAAATAGAGAATAATTTGGGCTCAACTTCTATCAAACCAAACTTCAGTTATCGTTTCAAGCGGAGACGTTATATCCGGATTCTACTACTGATGAAACAAACAATTCGAGATGTTTTATCGACTACATTGAACAAACAAACTCTCCGCAAGTAACTATGATATCAGGAATAAAAGCTAAATTTCAGGTGAACTTAGTGCTTTCCTAATTAATACCTTTGAATTTGAATATAACAATATTTTAAACAATTGAAAATCATTGTACTCGCTTAAAATAATATTACGACCCAAATTTGTTGCGCGGAATCACCACCAGGGTGCGCTGAATTTTTCTGTAGTTGTAAGTTCTGTGATCTTACATATGTCAAATGTCAGTTCGTAGAGAAAATACATCTTCTATGAATCGGTTGTTGTTTTTCATTTTATTAGGTTAGGTACCCAAATGGATATCTCATTTTTTTTATTTGCCAATAGGCAATGAAATATCCTAATCGATAAGTATGTCGATTTTTTACCTAATCCCTAATTCTATAATTTTGGGGAAATGGAAAACCAGTCGACATAAAACTTTTTAAATGTTCCTCCAAATAGAAACACATGCTAGGTACCTACTTCATTTCAACAGTATAATTTTAATTAAAAGTAGCGTTTAATTATACCGATGAAATGTTAAGGATTGTTCTCAGATTCCTTTTAAGTGTTCTTTTTCATAATATTAATTATACCAAACTATTTTGTTTCAGATTTCATTCTATTGGCTGTTTTCAAGCGGAGTATTTGCCTTAGTTACAGAGAACGTCTTCAGGACATGGACAGAATGTCAGTTTTGAGGAGAAGAGAACACCTTATTTATATTTCAATGTACTGAGATATTAATTGTTAACTTGTGTATTTCTTACAAAAAGATTAAGATTAACTTTCAAGAATATTGAATATATGCTGTATGTGATGAACTATTAACTGGAACTAGTTATGTGAATTATCCCTAAGGGAATTGTATTACAAGGAAAATATGTGAATTGAATTCCCATATCTATGTACTGCCACTTACCATATCGGGTAACACATTTACATAATCCATGTAACTTCAATAAAAAGAAATGATTCCATCATAATGGTTATTGCTCAATTTGTGAACCTGAACCCAATTTCTGCCTACATCGAGATAACTGATGCAAAATTTGAATATAGCATTATGTGAACGGTGAGAACAATTCTATAAATGAAATTAAAGGATTCATGTTAATGTTTGTTCGAAAACTAGGAATATTTAATGCATCAGCAATTAACGTTTAGGAATGTTTGTTGTGAATCTGAACTATAGTTTGTGGAGGAACTTCTGGGTTAAAGATCGAGTTAGTTTCAACTCTATTTCTATTTTAGACCCTAGCTACTTAATTTGTAGTGACTTCATTTCGAAATAAAGAGTATAAATATTATTATCATCTTGTGGTTTGTTTTCTCTTCTGAAACAATGACTAGCAGTTATATCCATACTGTGTTAACTTGTCATAATCCAAAGCCTTATATGACTTATCTGAAGAGACCAAAACATCAATACTGGATTAAAATAACAAAAAATGTATTAATCAATATACAAAAAATAGAATTATCTAAGTAGACTTGATATGTAAGTTTTCTTGTGTAAAATAGAGTCATTTTGCTGGAATAATAGATTAATTATGGGTGAAAATAGTAGTACAAGAACACTGGGATGACGAATTGTTCATGTATAGTGTTTCATTGAAGACGAAGAGGTTAAATGCCCAAAGATTAGAAAACAAAGATTTTCTGTATTTGTTAACAATTGCCTATCAGAAGAAGGGATGTTCGGAAATTCTCAGGGGAGTTTTCTAAGTAGAATAGATGGTTTATTCTTCCAGAACTGGTGCTCTAAGAAAGTGTTAATACGTTTCTGCAGTGTTATTCAGATTGATAAATTTTACAATTTTCTAAGAATAATGTGTAGGTATTGTATTTCCCAAAGTTTTTTATGTTTATTATAACTGATAAATTATCATATCACAAAGGACCCCGCACATTTTGTATGAGAAGTGGCTTCCGGTGGATTTGGCTGAAAATTTGATATGATGTTCTACTAATCCTTCTGATAAAATGTCTCCACAGTCACGAAGCTGAAAAATGCATACTTCTAGGAGTTTTTAGTGATTTTTTGTATCCATTATGGCTTACGTATTACCTTTCACACAGAAATGTTTGAGAATATTTCGTGATTATTGAAAGCAGATTCTGTCAATTCGAAATATTTTCAAACATTTCTGTGTGAACGGTAATACGTAAGTCATAATGGATACAAAAAATCGCTAAAAACTCCTAGAAGTATGCATTTTTCAGCTTCGTGACTGTGGAGACATTTGATCAGAGGGATTAGTAGAACATCATATCAAATTTTCAGCCAAATCCACCGGAGCCAATTCCCATAATACGCAAGCCATAATGGATACAAAAAATCGCTAAAAACTCCTAGAAGTATGCATTTTTCAGCTTCGCCACTGTTTAGACATTTGATCAGAAGGATTAGTAGAACATCATATCAAATTTTCAGCCAAATCCACCGGGAGCCAATTCCCATACAAAATGTGCGGGGTCCTTTCCGACTTATTTCTAAGAAACTGAATATAATTTTCAGCGACTAGTATTAGTGTTGTGCATGTTTGAGACTAAGATCAACAAAGGTAGTTTTCCTATGTAAGCATAGCATATTCTAGAAAGATTTTTGTCTTTTTCAAGTGTTTCAGGTGAAAATATTCCAGGAACAGTACAGGTGGTCCGTAAAATCGCGTTTGGTCGTCTGGTTATGGTCAACACAATACTGCAAAAAGTTTTGAGTTAAAAAAAAATAGGCAGACGCATTAATTTACGTATCTGTTCATATCGCGGACCACATGAAAATCGTTCGAGGACCACATGTTGAGAATCACTGATCTAATAGACGTAGAAACATCAGCTGATTCAACGAAACGGCAATGACCTTCCGACACAGCGCGGTGCTCCCTTTGTAGAAGCACCCCAAGCGACGCAGGTGGCTTTTACGACCTATTTGAATAGGCGGCTTCCGTTTGATCTTCTCTTTGCACCGAGCCGCGACCTTCCTTTGTCTAAGGCCGCGACCGTTTTCTATGAAAATATCTGGAAAAAAACAGTGATATTCCGTAAAATTCATAGTTCGCTGTATTTTTACCAGGAAAAAATAATAATTGACTCATTATAGAATCTTATTGATTCAGATAATCGGATAAAACTTTGGAATGTATTAAATATCTGAACATACAATTTGTACAGATTTTGACGATGTTGTAAAAACAACAGCTGGGTCGTAAAAAAGGCGTAACAGTTCGGGAACCAAAGTCTGATGGCTATTTACCTTTTTTGAGAGAAAATCCACTGTTGAAAACTGGAAAAAATGTGGTAAAAACGGCGTAACAGTTCAGAACTGTTAAAAAATCCAAGTCTATGGGCTAATTAGCTTTTTGAGAGAATTTTCACGGTTGCACGGCCTTACTGTCGAAAAGTCAAAGTCTATGGGCTAATGACCTTTTTTGAGAGAAATTTCTCACAGTTGAAAACCATGAAAAATGTTGTAAAATCCAACAGCTAGGCCGTGTAAACGGCCTAACTGTTGAAAAATCAAAGTCTATGGGCTTATTATCTTTTTGAGATAATTTTCACAGTTGAAAACCATAAAAAATGTTGTAAAATTCAACAACTAGGCCGTGAAAACGGCCTTACTGTCGAAAAATCAAAGTCTATGGGCTAATTACCTATTTTGAGAAAATTTCCACGGTTGGAAACCATGAAAAATGTTGTAGAATTCAACAACTAGGCCGTGACAACAGCCTAACTGTTGAAAAATCAAAATCTAAGGGCTAATTACCTTTTTGAGAGAATTTCCACGGTTGGAAACCATGAAAAATGTTGTAGAATTCAACAACTAGGCCGTGACAACGGCCTAACTGTTGAAAAATCAAAATCTATGGGCTAATTACCTTTTTGAGAGAATTTCCACGGTTGGAAACCATGGAAAATGTTGCAGAAGCCGTGACCAACGGTTGGGGTAGAAATAATATTTGAAAATAGAGGGTAAAAATGCATAGGAAAGTATTTATTATGATTTCGGTTTTCGAAAATTGACATATTATAATTAAATAGATTATTTAATATTTCGTCATAATTTCTAAGGAAGAATATCTCATAGGAATTATAAAGTAATGAAAAATTAATTACGTCATAGTTTGTTGCATGCAGTGCGCATGCTCCGGGCACCAGAAGAATTTTGTCCTCAGAGGAAGAAGTAAACTTCTTCCTCTGAGATTTTGTCTCATATCTAAGCAGGAATGAATTTTCCAGAATATTTTATTATAAATATTATGAACTCCTGCTTTGGATTCGATTATACCACAGTGAAATTGAATATCAGTTATGTTGAAACATCTAATCCATTACTTCGGAGACTAGTGAGAATAAACTCAATATTTGTTTACTCCTGAATCCTAAAGGTCGCAGTAAGTAGTACGATACATATTCATTGTAAGCTTTTTTCTATTCGGATGCTAGTTCAAGATACCAAAAAGTTTTCACCATGCCTTGAGAAAGCAGAACTTTGGTTTTGCCATTGTTTAAAGAAATATAATTTCCTTAATTATTATTGTTGTCAACTGAAATACTCAATTCACCCAATAGATGGCACTACATACGCGGAAAGAGTTGTTTACAATTTTTCACAAAGGGGTTAAATTACAATCGTGTACTTTTTACATTACATATCTTTTTCCTTAGAAAATGGAGAGTTAAATTATCTATATTATAAAACTTGTGGCAAACTGGTTATTCATCATCGTGTCATTATGTCATCAGAGCGAACTGTGAGTAATTCAGATACTTCTTAGATTTATATTATCATGGAATGACAAGTTTATCAGTTCAAGCTTAGCCGTTGTTATAAGCACTCTGAAATTATCGATTTCAAATGAAATAACCGAATTGTAATGAATTGTAGTTGAATCTATCAATCTTATATCCAATAATATTAAGTTAAGTCTCATAACCTCAAATTGATCAATGAAGTTCAATGAACGATAAAGGATTTGTTGTGTTTGAGGTAGGCAACTCGTAGTACATGTCTCAAGAAATTGAAGGAAGAAATCTTATAAAACTACGAAATTTCCAAAAAAAGTGTGATATAGGGCTATCATCAATTAATAATGGGAAAAGAGAATATTTACCGTTTATTTCAGGAATTATAAGGTAATCTTTAGAAGGATGAATGGAACAATATGATAATTCAATAATGAAACTGTAGCCACGCTTTAGAAACGTTATTATATGATTTTATATTTAATTGTAAGTAATTTAAAATCGTTTTGAATTTTCATTAATATTCGAAGTTGTGGTGTTTTTACGATTACATTGTGCCAGCATCAATTTTATAAATGTATTGATTGATTATAAACATAGAAATTAATTAACAATATAATGTAAGGTTAGGTCTATGATTATAAATCTCAAAATAAGTTCATTTGCCATTATGAGGTGATTTTAATAGAGCCTTAATTTTAATTGGCCTTGATAATGTCAATTAAAATTACGCCATAGCGAAATAAAATAAACGTTACAAACAAAAGTGTAATGGACTTTTGGTGGAAACATAAAATTAAGTGATAACATGATGATGAATATGTAAATTAATGAAAACATTGTTTTAGGAGGATGTAATTTCAACAAAACGTGGAGTGGGCGATGGTTTCAAAGCGGTCTTCAGAATTTGGTGTTCATCAACAATACACACATCAAGGGTAAAGGGGAATGCTATGAAAATCAAGCCGATAAATATTTAGTTTTTAATAGGTGAGTGAATAAGTTTTTATCGAATGTTCTAGCCTAGTTTTTCTTCAGAATTGAAACTACATTAATATATTATGAATATTTGCTAGAAACTAATTAATGGTAAATTCAACTTTGTATCAAGAATTTGACTACATAACCTATTCTGAATTATCATACTAATGATTATCTCTGATTACAGGCAAGACAATTGTTATCGCTGCTTGGCGATTCATGAAAAATTCCCAGGGGTGCTACAATACAAAGAATGTGAGTAGAATTAACATAACATATTAATTTAGTTTTATTAATCATCAATATTTTTCTTACAGCAATATGTGAAGAGAAGAAGGGTTCCTTAATCGACATATGCACATCAATGCTAGGAGATGACCCATTATATACAATGTTCAGGAAGTATCCTGAGACAAAATCCATACCATGTCCTTTCAAGAGTGCCCCGTTTACTTTCAGTTACAGCAGGGGCTCAGGAGAATGTTCGAATCCACCCAGCAAAGCAGAAAGCTGCACCGATGACTCCAGAATTGTCTTCAAATACCAGGCCTGTCCTGATGTTCCGTCTACGGAAAGTAACAGTAAGTTGAGAAAATCTGATAAAATTCAATGTAATACAGGTTAGAGCCTTTTATAATTACCAATAGCTGATGATATAATTTTTTATTCCAAACATAAATTGAAATCATTTAGCTGGTTAGATGTATATTGTAGGAGACCATCAATCTATGACAAGTTTTCGAACATGTAAACAATCACAAAAAGTGGGGTTAGAATTTCAAAATATATCTTCAAACTTTTCAAATTCAGTTATATGAAAAAACAAATAGATAAACAGTGTTTTTTCAAAACCTAGGTAATTTCTTTGAGAAAAAATATGGGAAACCCACTATTGAAAACAAATTATGTAATATTATACATAATACATGCTCTGGACAAAAGGTAACATTGATGGATATTGGTAAATAATACCAGCAGGAAATGTAACTGTTAAAAATTCTACATATTATTCTATTGTTGATATTGAAAGCATTAATTCTAATCACAAATTATTCTTTTAGTCCAGGAGCTGGTGTGTTTGGCCACTTGGAAAGAAGGATCTACGAGGTACCTGATCGGTAAATTATCACAGGGTAACAGAAGGAATCTCATAACTGACGAAGACCAATATCGTTGTTTCATTAATCAAAGGGACAAGAGCAATGATAAGACAACTTATAGTATCGTCCAGTCTGCAGATGCCACTTGTACAGGAATTTTAACTCGTATGAAGGAAGCAAAACAATGAGGTTAACTACAGGTAATGTAAATGGTTTATTTTGAGTAATATTCATTATGGAACATTGTGTAAATATTTTGTTGCTTCTTCATTAATTCTTCATTGAATATTTCAGTGGACAACCATCACAATCGATGTAAATTTCCAAAATGGATAACGGACCATCATACTTGGCTTAGTTTGGACCATAAGAAGATATACAAGTTTACCCAAAGGAACGCTACCTTGAAGATAGTGGATGAGGAGCTGCCGAAACCTAAGAGGCCTGCAAGGCCCAACTTTAGCCTGGGATCGCAGACTCCTGCCTTTGGCTACGAAGAGTTTGGTTTTGAAAGTCAGGATCAGAGGAGATCTGATGGGGAGATGAGGGTGATTTGCCATGGGATATTGGAATTGCATGATCAGAAGGCTCATATCACTTCGGGATGGTAAGTCTTCACATTATTATTATTTATACTGATGGACAAAATTAGCGCACCACCTAAAATTTTCGTTAAATTTTAACAATTGATATCGTCCCAATCTTTAATCGGATTTCAACGTTTTTTTTCTTTCAATTGTAGCTCTGTTATTTTCGAATTGCCTCCATTAAACAGTAGTTCAAAAAATAAAATCTTTATGTGGTACAGGGCGTTTAAATAATGTCATGTTTTATAGTCAAATTTTAACATATTCTGTGGGCAATGCCAGGTTGCTGAGACATACAAAAACGATAAAGCGTTGTAGCCTAATATCTCTTGAGTATTTTGTTTTTTTTAAAACCAATTTATCTTGAAATCGTCCAGAGATATTCAACTTTTTGTCAACTCTTGTATTTTATGCATTAGCCATGAATATCTTCGCAACCATTTGTCCGATTTGAATGTTCTTTTTAGTTATAGCTCTTTTGTTGGTGAATATCATACAACAATGATATGTTCAAAGAAAAAGATTGCATTATGCTGTACAGCGCCTTTAAATTTTCGGGTTTTTTCATTACAGTTTAACGCCTTCTGTGAGCAATACCAGATACCTGAGGCTTCTAAAAACTATACAGTGATGTAGCCTGATGTTTCCCGATTATTTTGCTTTTTTAAAAAGTAATTTAACTTGTACCCTTCCAGAGATATTCACTTTTTTATAACATCTTGCATTTCATACAATATATTGACAATGAATATTTTCAGTCGAGTGATACTGGGGTTTACAGTTGTCATAATTTTTTCTCATTAATGAAATTCATTTGAAATTAATGATTGTGCTTATTTCTAAAGTTTTCTTTACTTTAATATTCTTTTCATTCGACGTTTAATACGTAGTTTAAGCTGATCTCAAAAGTTTTCGATTATGTTCAGGTCAGGACTAAAAGCCGGCCACTGTAGATGTTGAATACCAAACCTCTTTAAGGTATTCACGATATGGAATTATCGTCTATCAGCAAAAAATTGTCACCTATGTATCTCGCAGAATTATCGCCAATAAAAGAGCTGCAACTAAAAAAACATTCAAATCGGACAAATGGTTGCGAAGATATTCATAGCTAATGATAAAAAATTGAATATCTCTGGACGACTTTAAGATAAATTGGTTTTTAAAAAACAAAATACTCAAGAGATACTAGGCTACAACGCTTTATTGTTTTTATATGCCTCAGCAACCTGGCATTGCCCACAGAAGATGTTAAAATTTGACTATAAAACATGACATTCTTTAAACGCCCGGTACAACATGAAGATTTTATTTTTTGGACTTCTGTTTAATGGAGGGAATTCGACAATAACAGAGCTACAATTGAAAGAAAAAAACGTTGAAATCCGACTAAAGATTGGGAAGATATCAATTACAATTTATAACAATTATCATTGTAATGGAATTATAGCATTTTACTTTATTAGGCTTATAGGAGATCAACCTAATTTCTAGTTTGTGTTAGCAAATTGTGGGGTTATAGTCCTTTTACTGCCAGGAAACTGAATGATATTGTCCAATATTGCAATGGTAACTATCAAACTATCTATTTAAGGATGAAAATATCATGGAATCATTTTAGAATTAAATTAAATCAATTACAAATTGACATGGTAAGAAAATTCTACAGATCTTATGAAAAAATGGTAGGATCATTTATTTATTTTTAAGAAAAAATGACAATAACCTAACAAATATTCATTATAGAACGTGTTAAATTCTCATGGCCAACTGATTGACTTCATAAAAATATTGAATTTTATAAAAGTTGATGTATAAAGGAAAGCATCAAAAGATTTTATAGGAAAATTATTCTATATCTTGGGTAATATCTTTATATTTTACCTTAATCAAGAAATATTTTCCCATCAAATTAAAGAAGCAATTTTTTTTATTCCTTGTTATTTCCAAAAGTCTTATTAGATTAATAGGTGAATGTTTTTATTAATTTGTTGAATTTCACAGCGATAGCGGTTACGTTTGCATGATGTTCTATAAGAGAGACACAAACATGATCGAAATACAACAAACGAGCGAATTTGAGGAAAATCCAGATGAAGCTTGTAAAAAATTTGATCCATCTACGACGCCATTCAGCACGTTAGTCAGTGAGTATACAGTTGAATTATTTTCATTTATATTATCAGGATGGTGTTGCTGTTTTCTGATTCCTCTTGAATACAACAACAAGAAATTTGTTATTATGAATGTAAAGGAAAAATTACCTTTTTCCTTTAAAATCACATTGCATGTTGTACGTTACTATGTTAATCGTTTTTGTTAGTCAATGTCATATTTTAATAATTGTAATTAATAGCTTAAAATGTCGTTTCTCCATTTCAGGTAAGATTTTACCTATGTTTGTATATTTCAATATTAAATAGAATCTCCATTTCAGAGAAACTCAATTTAGTTATTAATCTACAATAAGAAGAAAGGCTATTAATTCATTATATGAATACAGGGTCTTTATAAATGATTGTAACAGCGCAGTTGGCTTTGGATTATTTATTTATGCATATTACACTGTTAGGCAGGTTAGGCGGCCGAATTATGTGACTGGAATTATTAATGTCAAAGATAGATATAGATAAATATAGAGAGTGATTGATAAATGTGTTGAGTTTGCATAGGAAGCAGCAAAATGAATATAATCCAAAGCCAACTGCTCTATACAATAGAATCATATTCATATGTTTGTGAAGAATATGATTAATTAATTATCGTTTAACAGCGACGTCTCATCACACGAAGAAATGTCCCCATTTCGGACGCTACAAGGTACCACCAAAAGAGGACCATCATCATCATCCTTCATTTAGTTCAAAACGTACATTGGTATCTTCTATTTTTGTGTAAATATGTTTCAGGATGAATAATAAAAAGACTAAGGAGTTCCTTGGAAAAATCAGTTTTGTTCTGACGCGTTATACTTTACTCACAGGTCATTTTTCACAGATATTATTTATATTTTTTTCAATATGACTTCAATTGAAGTTTATTCACTTCATAAACATGCCGAAATACTGTATTATATGTAAGACTTGTGAAAAATATAATTGTTTACAAACAGCAACATTCCAGAGTTTTATATAGTGGATACGACTTATTTCTTTTGCTTTCTTCATATGTTGTGGCCTATCTAAGTTATGTATTGGTCAGGGACTCAGATCATAAGTCAGAAATGAAACGAAAGTTGTAACACTTTTACCCTAATTTACAATAGTACATTATGTTAAAATAACTTTACGTTACAGCGTATTCCTGTCACGGTAGCTGGAACGAAATGGGCGTAAACTAGATAATAGCGACGCCGGTGACAGGAAAGAAATCTTCTATGGGCGAACCGATGCGATATTGTTTCATCTACACCTTGGGACAGGACGAGACGACGCTGGGTCCGATCCAAAATGGCGGCGGAGGGGATTGCCACGTGATTGTTGGGAACATGCAGGCTGTTACTTCCAGGACCGTTTTTAATTTGACGAGAGTTACTGACAGCTGTCATCGGATCGTCACGCCCGGTTCTGGAAATTGAGCGTATAACTTTACCAATACAGGTTTGAGATCGTTATTATTTTTATTATTATCTTTATCAGAATACTTGGGAGGCCTTTGAATCGAAAATTATTGATTTGACAGAAAAAATAACTTAAACTCGAAAGTTTTTATCATGTCGAATGTCATATGTCAAATTTTCAAGGCCAGCTCACTGAGTTCATGAAACGCGAAGATTATAAAAAGGAAAATAAATTAACATTAACGTATATTTTAAAACTTGTACCAATAAAAACAACAACTTAATATTTCAGGAAAAACTTTCAACATGTATTATAAAAGTATTCATTCTTATTAGATTGAACAGGGGGACAGTTGAGCTAACTAACCCAAAATTAGAATAATATGTCAAATATCCATGGCCAGCTGATAAATTTTATAGAAATCAAGAAAAAAAACATTTTTATTGAACTCTTTATGAATGTAAATAAACTGCATTTCTTCAATGTCAATTAATTTAGAGATTATAAGATTATAATAGGCTCAGGATATGACAACTATAAAATAATTGATTTAACGTACAATCAGAACATCTAATATTCTAAATAGTATCATATTGTATATTTCTTTGAGAGAGATTCATTATTTGAAGAATCGACTTCAATTGTCGTTTCTTTATATTCACCTATGAATATAAAGAAACGACAATTGAAGTCGACTATTTACAATCTTACCTATAAGATTGTAAATAGTTTCAATTAATATTTTGTAATAACAATAAACTTTATATTCATAGAGCAACACATTAGAAGTTATTCTAATTCTGAAGGCGTTATTGGAGGATCAGTCTTATATGAATATAACAACATCATAGATATTCCAATAAAAACATCATTATTTTAATTTTAAACTTGTATAACAGTTCTTTCAGTTGCCTTGAAATGGAAACACATATTGCTATTTGACAGGAAATATAACCTAACCTCAAAAATCCTCATAATTAAAGGTAGATTATGTCAAATTCTCATGGCCGGCTGACTGATTTCATGAAACAGTTCAATTTCAAGAATAAAATTATCATAAGTGATTATAGACAAAAAAATTCAACTTAAATTTGAACATAAACAGGATTATATAAAAAATCTTTATATAATCATGTTTTAACATCCTTCATTTGAACTCTGTTTAATGATGATTGTATTTTTAGGTGCCTGCAAAGCAGCAGATCATTCAAACTCCGGCAGAAGAAGCGCGATACCTTCGATGGTAGTCCTGATGTCCCTGATCATCCTCACCCTGACTTCAAGATGATGAACAAGACCAGCCCTGAATTAAATTTTATTATTTCCGATTGTTCTGTGTGAATTTTTCGCGAGAAGTAGTTTCATCACTTTTTATGAAGCTTTGAAAAACTCTTACAATATTTAAGGCATTGTTAAACGTCGCTGTATCCAAACAAAGGTCTTTGAAGACTGGTGATGGATACAGCGACGTGAATTCGTACATTATTATTATTATTATTGCTCTTAAACAAACAGTGTGTCCAATTCAGCTTGACTTCATACATTTTCATGATTATATTATAGAGGAAAAAATTAAATGAATTCTTAGATTCAAATGTAGCACTTTTTCTTTAGTCTTTGATTTTTCAGGAAAACCGTAGCACTTATGGAAGTATTTTCTGGACAGTACTGAAAGTTTATCTGATCTGAAAAAATGTATTGGTATTGGTATCAGTTATTAACCATCTTGTAGAAAATCTACATTTGCTATTTACATTCTTGAGGGAAAATCAACTGTTAAAAAACTTTGTATTTACAACATTTTGTGATTAGCCCTAATTTCTCAACAGTTGGGTCGTTTCCACGGTCTAGCTGTTGTATTTTCAACATTTTCACAATTTTCAACTTTTGAATAATTGACCGATTTCTAGAGTTTGATACATGTTACGCGGTTCGCGTTAAATAGTATCAAAAATACCTGATACGGTTCGCGAACCGCGTAACCGGTAAATTCTAAAATGGTTACGCGGTTTACGAATCGAATTAAGTAATTCTGATATGATATAACGCGAACCGCGTATCAAATTATAGAATTCTAACAACATTTTTAAAGTTGAAAATCGTGTAAATGTAGTAGTAACAGGAGGGCCGTGATAACGGACCAACTGTTGAGAAATCTTAGTCCATAGGTTAATTATCTCTTTGAAAGAAATTTCACGATTGAAAATGTAGTAGTAACAACAGGTGGGCCGTGATAACGGTCCAACTGTTGGGAAATCTTAGTCCATAGGCTAATTATCTTTTTGAAAGAAAATTTAACGATAGAAAATGTAGTAGTTACAACAGGTGGGCCGTGATAACGGCCCAACCGTTGGGAAATCTTAGTTCATAGGCTAATTATCCTTTTGAAAGAAAATTTAACGATTGAAAATGTAGTAGTTACAACAGGTGGGCCGTGATAACGGTCCAACTGTTGGGAAATCTTAGTTCATAGGCTAATTATCTTTTTGAAAGAAAATTTAACGATAGAAAATGTAGTAGTTACAACAGGTGGGCCGTGATAACGGTCCAACCGTTGGGAAATCTTAGTCCATAGGCTAATTATCCTTTTGAAAGAAAATTTAACGATTGAAAATGTAGTAGTTACAACAGGTGGGCCGTGATAACGGTCCAACTGTTGGGAAATCTTAGTCCATAGGCTAATTATCCTTTTGAAAGAAAATTTAACGATAGAAAATGTAGTAGTTACAACAGGTGGGCCGTGATAACGGTCCAACTGTTGGGAAATCTTAGTTCATAGGCTAATTATCTTTTTGAAAGAAAATTTAACGATAGAAAATGTAGTAGTTACAACAGGTGGGCCGTGATAACGGTCCAACTGTTGGGAAATCTTAGTTCATAGGCTAATTATCTTTTTGAAAGAAAATTTAACGATTGAAAATGTAGTAGTTACAACAGGTGGGCCGTGATAACGGTCCAACTGTTGGGAAATCTTAGTCCATAGGCTAATTATCCTTTTGAAAGAAAATTTAACGATAGAAAATGTAGTAGTTACAACAGGTGGGCCGTGATAACGGCCCAACCGTTGGGAAATCTTAGTTCATAGGCTAATTATCTTTTTGAAAGAAAATTTAACGATAGAAAATGTAGTAGTTACAACAGGTGGGCCGTGATAACGGTCCAACTGTTGGGAAATCTTAGTCCATAGGCTAATTATCCTTTTGAAAGAAAATTTAACGATAGAAAATGTAGTAGTTACAACAGGTGGGCCGTGATAACGGCCCAACTGTTGGGAAATCTTAGTCCATAGGCTAATTATCTTTTTGAAAGAAAATTTAACGATTGAAAATGTAGTAGTTACAACAGGTGGGCCGTGATAACGGCCCACCTGTTGGGAAATCATAGTCCATAGGCTAATTATCTTTTAGAAAAAAATTTAACGATTGAAAATGTAGTAGTTACAACAGGTGGGCCGTGATAACGGTCCAACTGTTGGGAAATCTTAGTCCATAGGCTAATTATCTTTTTGAAAGAAAATTTAACGATAGAAAATGTAGTAGTTACAACAGGTGGGCCGTGATAACGGCCCAACTGTTGGGAAATCTTAGTCCATAGGCTAATTATCTTTTTGAAAGAAAATTTAACGATTGAAAATGTAGTAGTTACAACAGGTGGGCCGTGATAACGGCCCAACTGTTGGGAAATCTTAGTCCATAGGCTAATTATCTTTTTGAAAGAAAATTTAACGATTGAAAATGTAGTAGTTACAACAGGTGGGCCGTGATAACGGCCCACCTGTTGGGAAATCATAGTCCATAGGCTAATTATCTTTTTGAAAGAAAATTTAACGATTGAAAATGTAGTAGTTACAACAGGTGGGCCGTGATAACGGCCTAACTGTTGAAAAATCCAAGTCTATGGGCTAGTTACCTTTTTGAGAGAAATTTCACAGTTGAAAACCATGAAATATGTTGTAGAATCAACAGGTAGGCCGTGAGAACGGCCTAACTGTTGAAAAATCCAAGTCTATGGGCTAGTTACCTTTTTGAGAGAAAATTCACAGTTGAAAACCATGAAATATGTTGTAGAAACAACAGGTAGGCCGTGAGAACGGCCTAACTGTTGAAAAATCCATGTCTATGGGCTAGTTACCTTTTTGAGAGAAAATTCACAGTTGAAAACCATGAAATATGTTGTCGAATCAACAGGTAGGCCGTGACAACGGCCTAACTGCTGAAAAATCCAAGTCTATGGGCTAGTTACCTTTTTGAGAGAAAATTCACAGTTGAAAACCATGAAATATGTTGTAGAAACAACAGGTAGGCCGTGATAACGGCCTAACTGTTGAAAAATCCATGTCTATGGGCTAGTTACCTTTTTGAGAGAAAATTCACAGTTGAAAACCATGAAATATGTTGTAGGAACAACAGGTAGGCCGTGAGAACGGCCTAACTGTTGAAAAATCCAAGTCTATGGGCTAGTTACCTTTTTGAGAGAAATTTCACAGTTGAAAACCATGAAATATGTTGTAGAATCAACAGGTAGGCCGTGATAACGGCCTAACTGTTGAAAAATCCAAGTCTATGGGCTAGTTACCTTTTTGAGAGAAATTTCACAGTTGAAAACCATGAAATATGTTGTAGAATCAACAGGTAGGCCGTGAGAACGGCCTAACTGTTGAAAAATCCAAGTCTATGGGCTAGTTACCTTTTTGAGAGAAAATTCACAGTTGAAAACCATGAAATATGTTGTAGAATCAACAGGTAGGCCGTGAGAACGGCCTAACTGTTGAAAAATCCATGTCTATGGGCTAGTTACCTTTTTGAGAGAAAATTCACAGTTGAAAACCATGAAATATGTTGTAGGAACAACAGGTAGGCCGTGAGAACGGCCAAACTGTTGAAAAATCCAAGTCTATGGGCTAGTTACCTTTTTGAGAGAAAATTCACAGTTGAAAACCATGAAATATGTTGTGAATCAACAGGTAGGCCGTGATAACGGCCTAACAGGTAGGCCGTGATAACGGCCTAACTGTTGAAAAATCCAAGTCTATGGGCTAGTTACCTTTTTGAGAGAAATTTCACAGTTGAAAACCATGAAATATGTTGTAGAATCAACAGGTAGGCCGTGAGAACGGCCTAACTGTTGAAAAATCCAAGTCTATGGGCTAGTTACCTTTTTGAGAGAAATTTCACAGTTGAAAACCATGAAATATGTTGTAGAAACTACAGGTAGGCCGTGAGAACGGCCAACTGTTGAAAAATCCATGTCTATGGGCTAGTTACCTTTTGAGAGAAATTCACAGTTGAAAACCATGAAATATGTTGTCGAATCAACAGGTAGGCCGTGAGAACGGCCTAACTGCTGAAAAATCCAAGTCTATGGGCTAGTTACCTTTTGAGAGAAAATTCACAGTTGAAAACCATGAAATATGTTGTAGAAACAACAGGTAGGCCGTGATAACGGCCTAACTGTTGAAAAATCCATGTCTATGGGCTAGTTACCTTTTTGAGAGAAAATTCACAGTTGAAAACCATGAAATATGTTGTAGAATTAACAGGTAGGCCGTGAGAACGGCCTAACTGTTGAAAAATCCAAGTCTATGGGCTAGTTACCTTTTTGAGAGAAAATTCACAGTTGAAAACCATGAAATATGTTGTAGAATCAACAGGTAGGCCGTGAGAACGGCCTAACTGTTGAAAAATCCAAGTCTATGGGCTAGTTACCTTTTTGAGAGAAAATTCACAGTTGAAAACCATGAAATATGTTGTCGAATCAACAGGTAGGCCGTGATAACGGCCTAACTGCTGAAAAATCCAAGTCTATTGGCTAGTTACCTTTTGAGAGAAATTTCACAGTTGAAAACCATGAAATATGTTGTAGGAACAACAGGTAGGCCGTGAGAACGGCCAAACTGTTGAAAAATCCAAGTCTATGGGCTAGTTATCTTTTTGAGAGAAAATTCACAGTTGAAAACCATGAAATATGTTGTAGAATCAACAGGTAGGCCGTGAGAACGGCCTAACTGTTGAAAAATCCATGTCTATGGGCTAGTTACCTCTTTGAGAGAAAATTCACAGTTGAAAACCATGAAATATGTTGTAGAATCAACAGGTAGGCCGTGAGAACGGCCTAACTGTTGAAAAATCCATGTCTATGGGCTAGTTACCTTTTTGAGAGAAAATTCACAGTTGAAAACCATGAAATATGTTGTCGAATCAACAGGTAGGCCGTGATAACGGCCTAACTGCTGAAAAATCCAAGTTTATTGGCTAGTTACCTTTTTGAGAGAAATTTCACAGTTGAAAACCATGAAATATGTTGTAGGAACAACAGGTAGGCCGTGAGAACGGCCAAACTGTTGAAAAATCCAAGTCTATGGGCTAGTTATCTTTTTGAGAGAAAATTCACAGTTGAAAACCATGAAATATGTTGTAGGAACAACAGGTAGGCCGTGAGAACGGCCAAACTGTTGAAAAATCCAAGTCTATGGGCTAGTTATCTTTTTGAGAGAAAATTCACAGTTGAAAACCATGAAATATGTTGTAGAATCAACAGGTAGGCCGTGAGAACGGCCTAACTGTTGAAAAATCCATGTCTATGGGCTAGTTACCTTTTTGAGAGAAAATTCACAGTTGAAAACCATGAAATATGTTGTCGAATCAACAGGTAGGCCGTGATAACGGCCTAACTGCTGAAAAATCCAAGTCTATTGGCTAGTTACCTTTTTGAGAGAAATTTCA
>CM024242.1:99165122-99195122 GCA_013421045.1 Propylea japonica
GGTTAGGTTAGGTTAGGTTAGGTTAGGTTAGGTTAGGTTAGGTTAGGTTAGGTTAGGTTAGGTTAGGTTAGGTTAGGTTAGGTTAGGTTAGGTTAGGTTAGGTTAGGTTAGGTTAGGTTAGGTTAGGTTAGGTTAGGTTAGGTTAGGTTAGGTTAGGTTAGGTTAGGTTAGGTTAGGTTAGGTTAGGTTAGGTTAGGTTAGGTTAGGTTAGGTTAGGTTAGGTTAGGTTAGGTTAGGTTAGGTTAGGTTAGGTTAGGTTAGGTTAGGTTAGGTTAGGTTAGGTTAGGTTAGGTTAGGTTAGGTTAGGTTAGGTTAGGTTAGGTTAGGTTAGGTTAGGTTAGGTTAGGTTAGGTTAGGTTAGGTTAGGTTAGGTTAGGTTAGGTTAGGTTAGGTTAGGTTAGGTTAGGTAGGTTAGGTTAGGTTAGGTTAGGTTAGGTTAGGTTAGGTTAGGTTAGGTTAGGTTAGGTTAGGTTAGGTTAGGTTAGGTTAGGTTAGGTTAGGTTAGGTTAGGTTAGGTTAGGTTAGGTTAGGTTAGGTTAGGTTAGGTTAGGTTAGGTTAGGTTAGGTTAGGTTAGGTTAGGTTAGGTTAGGTTAGGTTAGGTTAGGTTAGGTTAGGTTAGGTTAGGTTAGGTTAGGTTAGGTTAGGTTAGGTTAGGTTAGGTTAGGTTAGGTTAGGTTAGGTTAGGTTAGGTTAGGTTAGGTTAGGTTAGGTTAGGTTAGGTTAGGTTAGGTTAGGTTAGGTTAGGTTAGGTTAGGTTAGGTTAGGTTAGGTTAGGTTAGGTTAGGTTAGGTTAGGTTAGGTTAGGTTAGGTTAGGTTAGGTTAGGTTAGGTTAGGTTAGGTTAGGTTAGGTTAGGTTAGGTTAGGTTAGGTTAGGTTAGGTTAGGTTAGGTTAGGTTAGGTTAGGTTAGGTTAGGTTAGGTTAGGTTAGGTTAGGTTAGGTTAGGTTAGGTTAGGTTAGGTTAGGTTAGGTTAGGTTAGGTTAGGTTAGGTTAGGTTAGGTTAGGTTAGGTTAGGTTAGGTTAGGTTAGGTTAGGTTAGGTTAGGTTAGGTTAGGTTAGGTTAGGTTAGGTTAGGTTAGGTTAGGTTAGGTTAGGTTAGGTTAGGTTAGGTTAGGTTAGGTTAGGTTAGGTTAGGTTAGGTTAGGTTAGGTTAGGTTAGGTTAGGTTAGGTTAGGTTAGGTTAGGTTAGGTTAGGTTAGGTTAGGTTAGGTTAGGTTAGGTTAGGTTAGGTTAGGTTAGGTTAGGTTAGGTTAGGTTAGGTTAGGTTAGGTTAGGTTAGGTTAGGTTAGGTTAGGTTAGGTTAGGTTAGGTTAGGTTAGGTTAGGTTAGGTTAGGTTAGGTTAGGTTAGGTTAGGTTAGGTTAGGTTAGGTTAGGTTAGGTTAGGTTAGGTTAGGTTAGGTTAGGTTAGGTTAGGTTAGGTTAGGTTAGGTTAGGTTAGGTTAGGTTAGGTTAGGTTAGGTTAGGTTAGGTTAGGTTAGGTTAGGTTAGGTTAGGTTAGGTTAGGTTAGGTTAGGTTAGGTTAGGTTAGGTTAGGTTAGGTTAGGTTAGGTTAGGTTAGGTTAGGTTAGGTTAGGTTAGGTTAGGTTAGGTTAGGTTAGGTTAGGTTAGGTTAGGTTAGGTTAGGTTAGGTTAGGTTAGGTTAGGTTAGGTTAGGTTAGGTTAGGTTAGGTTAGGTTAGGTTAGGTTAGGTTAGGTTAGGTTAGGTTAGGTTAGGTTAGGTTAGGTTAGGTTAGGTTAGGTTAGGTTAGGTTAGGTTAGGTTAGGTTAGGTTAGGTTAGGTTAGGTTAGGTTAGGTTAGGTTAGGTTAGGTTAGGTTAGGTTAGGTTAGGTTAGGTTAGGTTAGGTTAGGTTAGGTTAGGTTAGGTTAGGTTAGGTTAGGTTAGGTTAGGTTAGGTTAGGTTAGGTTAGGTTAGGTTAGGTTAGGTTAGGTTAGGTTAGGTTAGGTTAGGTTAGGTTAGGTTAGGTTAGGTTAGGTTAGGTTAGGTTAGGTTAGGTTAGGTTAGGTTAGGTTAGGTTAGGTTAGGTTAGGTTAGGTTAGGTTAGGTTAGGTTAGGTTAGGTTAGGTTAGGTTAGGTTAGGTTAGGTTAGGTTAGGTTAGGTTAGGTTAGGTTAGGTTAGGTTAGGTTAGGTTAGGTTAGGTTAGGTTAGGTTAGGTTAGGTTAGGTTAGGTTAGGTTAGGTTAGGTTAGGTTAGGTTAGGTTAGGTTAGGTTAGGTTAGGTTAGGTTAGGTTAGGTTAGGTTAGGTTAGGTTAGGTTAGGTTAGGTTAGGTTAGGTTAGGTTAGGTTAGGTTAGGTTAGGTTAGGTTAGGTTAGGTTAGGTTAGGTTAGGTTAGGTTAGGTTAGGTTAGGTTAGGTTAGGTTAGGTTAGGTTAGGTTAGGTTAGGTTAGGTTAGGTTAGGTTAGGTTAGGTTAGGTTAGGTTAGGTTAGGTTAGGTTAGGTTAGGTTAGGTTAGGTTAGGTTAGGTTAGGTTAGGTTAGGTTAGGTTAGGTTAGGTTAGGTTAGGTTAGGTTAGGTTAGGTTAGGTTAGGTTAGGTTAGGTTAGGTTAGGTTAGGTTAGGTTAGGTTAGGTTAGGTTAGGTTAGGTTAGGTTAGGTTAGGTTAGGTTAGGTTAGGTTAGGTTAGGTTAGGTTAGGTTAGGTTAGGTTAGGTTAGGTTAGGTTAGGTTAGGTTAGGTTAGGTTAGGTTAGGTTAGGTTAGGTTAGGTTAGGTTAGGTTAGGTTAGGTTAGGTTAGGTTAGGTTAGGTTAGGTTAGGTTAGGTTAGGTTAGGTTAGGTTAGGTTAGGTTAGGTTAGGTTAGGTTAGGTTAGGTTAGGTTAGGTTAGGTTAGGTTAGGTTAGGTTAGGTTAGGTTAGGTTAGGTTAGGTTAGGTTAGGTTAGGTTAGGTTAGGTTAGGTTAGGTTAGGTTAGGTTAGGTTAGGTTAGGTTAGGTTAGGTTAGGTTAGGTTAGGTTAGGTTAGGTTAGGTTAGGTTAGGTTAGGTTAGGTTAGGTTAGGTTAGGTTAGGTTAGGTTAGGTTAGGTTAGGTTAGGTTAGGTTAGGTTAGGTTAGGTTAGGTTAGGTTAGGTTAGGTTAGGTTAGGTTAGGTTAGGTTAGGTTAGGTTAGGTTAGGTTAGGTTAGGTTAGGTTAGGTTAGGTTAGGTTAGGTTAGGTTAGGTTAGGTTAGGTTAGGTTAGGTTAGGTTAGGTTAGGTTAGGTTAGGTTAGGTTAGGTTAGGTTAGGTTAGGTTAGGTTAGGTTAGGTTAGGTTAGGTTAGGTTAGGTTAGGTTAGGTTAGGTTAGGTTAGGTTAGGTTAGGTTAGGTTAGGTTAGGTTAGGTTAGGTTAGGTTAGGTTAGGTTAGGTTAGGTTAGGTTAGGTTAGGTTAGGTTAGGTTAGGTTAGGTTAGGTTAGGTTAGGTTAGGTTAGGTTAGGTTAGGTTAGGTTAGGTTAGGTTAGGTTAGGTTAGGTTAGGTTAGGTTAGGTTAGGTTAGGTTAGGTTAGGTTAGGTTAGGTTAGGTTAGGTTAGGTTAGGTTAGGTTAGGTTAGGTTAGGTTAGGTTAGGTTAGGTTAGGTTAGGTTAGGTTAGGTTAGGTTAGGTTAGGTTAGGTTAGGTTAGGTTAGGTTAGGTTAGGTTAGGTTAGGTTAGGTTAGGTTAGGTTAGGTTAGGTTAGGTTAGGTTAGGTTAGGTTAGGTTAGGTTAGGTTAGGTTAGGTTAGGTTAGGTTAGGTTAGGTTAGGTTAGGTTAGGTTAGGTTAGGTTAGGTTAGGTTAGGTTAGGTTAGGTTAGGTTAGGTTAGGTTAGGTTAGGTTAGGTTAGGTTAGGTTAGGTTAGGTTAGGTTAGGTTAGGTTAGGTTAGGTTAGGTTAGGTTAGGTTAGGTTAGGTTAGGTTAGGTTAGGTTAGGTTAGGTTAGGTTAGGTTAGGTTAGGTTAGGTTAGGTTAGGTTAGGTTAGGTTAGGTTAGGTTAGGTTAGGTTAGGTTAGGTTAGGTTAGGTTAGGTTAGGTTAGGTTAGGTTAGGTTAGGTTAGGTTAGGTTAGGTTAGGTTAGGTTAGGTTAGGTTAGGTTAGGTTAGGTTAGGTTAGGTTAGGTTAGGTTAGGTTAGGTTAGGTTAGGTTAGGTTAGGTTAGGTTAGGTTAGGTTAGGTTAGGTTAGGTTAGGTTAGGTTAGGTTAGGTTAGGTTAGGTTAGGTTAGGTTAGGTTAGGTTAGGTTAGGTTAGGTTAGGTTAGGTTAGGTTAGGTTAGGTTAGGTTAGGTTAGGTTAGGTTAGGTTAGGTTAGGTTAGGTTAGGTTAGGTTAGGTTAGGTTAGGTTAGGTTAGGTTAGGTTAGGTTAGGTTAGGTTAGGTTAGGTTAGGTTAGGTTAGGTTAGGTTAGGTTAGGTTAGGTTAGGTTAGGTTAGGTTAGGTTAGGTTAGGTTAGGTTAGGTTAGGTTAGGTTAGGTTAGGTTAGGTTAGGTTAGGTTAGGTTAGGTTAGGTTAGGTTAGGTTAGGTTAGGTTAGGTTAGGTTAGGTTAGGTTAGGTTAGGTTAGGTTAGGTTAGGTTAGGTTAGGTTAGGTTAGGTTAGGTTAGGTTAGGTTAGGTTAGGTTAGGTTAGGTTAGGTTAGGTTAGGTTAGGTTAGGTTAGGTTAGGTTAGGTTAGGTTAGGTTAGGTTAGGTTAGGTTAGGTTAGGTTAGGTTAGGTTAGGTTAGGTTAGGTTAGGTTAGGTTAGGTTAGGTTAGGTTAGGTTAGGTTAGGTTAGGTTAGGTTAGGTTAGGTTAGGTTAGGTTAGGTTAGGTTAGGTTAGGTTAGGTTAGGTTAGGTTAGGTTAGGTTAGGTTAGGTTAGGTTAGGTTAGGTTAGGTTAGGTTAGGTTAGGTTAGGTTAGGTTAGGTTAGGTTAGGTTAGGTTAGGTTAGGTTAGGTTAGGTTAGGTTAGGTTAGGTTAGGTTAGGTTAGGTTAGGTTAGGTTAGGTTAGGTTAGGTTAGGTTAGGTTAGGTTAGGTTAGGTTAGGTTAGGTTAGGTTAGGTTAGGTTAGGTTAGGTTAGGTTAGGTTAGGTTAGGTTAGGTTAGGTTAGGTTAGGTTAGGTTAGGTTAGGTTAGGTTAGGTTAGGTTAGGTTAGGTTAGGTTAGGTTAGGTTAGGTTAGGTTAGGTTAGGTTAGGTTAGGTTAGGTTAGGTTAGGTTAGGTTAGGTTAGGTTAGGTTAGGTTAGGTTAGGTTAGGTTAGGTTAGGTTAGGTTAGGTTAGGTTAGGTTAGGTTAGGTTAGGTTAGGTTAGGTTAGGTTAGGTTAGGTTAGGTTAGGTTAGGTTAGGTTAGGTTAGGTTAGGTTAGGTTAGGTTAGGTTAGGTTAGGTTAGGTTAGGTTAGGTTAGGTTAGGTTAGGTTAGGTTAGGTTAGGTTAGGTTAGGTTAGGTTAGGTTAGGTTAGGTTAGGTTAGGTTAGGTTAGGTTAGGTTAGGTTAGGTTAGGTTAGGTTAGGTTAGGTTAGGTTAGGTTAGGTTAGGTTAGGTTAGGTTAGGTTAGGTTAGGTTAGGTTAGGTTAGGTTAGGTTAGGTTAGGTTAGGTTAGGTTAGGTTAGGTTAGGTTAGGTTAGGTTAGGTTAGGTTAGGTTAGGTTAGGTTAGGTTAGGTTAGGTTAGGTTAGGTTAGGTTAGGTTAGGTTAGGTTAGGTTAGGTTAGGTTAGGTTAGGTTAGGTTAGGTTAGGTTAGGTTAGGTTAGGTTAGGTTAGGTTAGGTTAGGTTAGGTTAGGTTAGGTTAGGTTAGGTTAGGTTAGGTTAGGTTAGGTTAGGTTAGGTTAGGTTAGGTTAGGTTAGGTTAGGTTAGGTTAGGTTAGGTTAGGTTAGGTTAGGTTAGGTTAGGTTAGGTTAGGTTAGGTTAGGTTAGGTTAGGTTAGGTTAGGTTAGGTTAGGTTAGGTTAGGTTAGGTTAGGTTAGGTTAGGTTAGGTTAGGTTAGGTTAGGTTAGGTTAGGTTAGGTTAGGTTAGGTTAGGTTAGGTTAGGTTAGGTTAGGTTAGGTTAGGTTAGGTTAGGTTAGGTTAGGTTAGGTTAGGTTAGGTTAGGTTAGGTTAGGTTAGGTTAGGTTAGGTTAGGTTAGGTTAGGTTAGGTTAGGTTAGGTTAGGTTAGGTTAGGTTAGGTTAGGTTAGGTTAGGTTAGGTTAGGTTAGGTTAGGTTAGGTTAGGTTAGGTTAGGTTAGGTTAGGTTAGGTTAGGTTAGGTTAGGTTAGGTTAGGTTAGGTTAGGTTAGGTTAGGTTAGGTTAGGTTAGGTTAGGTTAGGTTAGGTTAGGTTAGGTTAGGTTAGGTTAGGTTAGGTTAGGTTAGGTTAGGTTAGGTTAGGTTAGGTTAGGTTAGGTTAGGTTAGGTTAGGTTAGGTTAGGTTAGGTTAGGTTAGGTTAGGTTAGGTTAGGTTAGGTTAGGTTAGGTTAGGTTAGGTTAGGTTAGGTTAGGTTAGGTTAGGTTAGGTTAGGTTAGGTTAGGTTAGGTTAGGTTAGGTTAGGTTAGGTTAGGTTAGGTTAGGTTAGGTTAGGTTAGGTTAGGTTAGGTTAGGTTAGGTTAGGTTAGGTTAGGTTAGGTTAGGTTAGGTTAGGTTAGGTTAGGTTAGGTTAGGTTAGGTTAGGTTAGGTTAGGTTAGGTTAGGTTAGGTTAGGTTAGGTTAGGTTAGGTTAGGTTAGGTTAGGTTAGGTTAGGTTAGGTTAGGTTAGGTTAGGTTAGGTTAGGTTAGGTTAGGTTAGGTTAGGTTAGGTTAGGTTAGGTTAGGTTAGGTTAGGTTAGGTTAGGTTAGGTTAGGTTAGGTTAGGTTAGGTTAGGTTAGGTTAGGTTAGGTTAGGTTAGGTTAGGTTAGGTTAGGTTAGGTTAGGTTAGGTTAGGTTAGGTTAGGTTAGGTTAGGTTAGGTTAGGTTAGGTTAGGTTAGGTTAGGTTAGGTTAGGTTAGGTTAGGTTAGGTTAGGTTAGGTTAGGTTAGGTTAGGTTAGGTTAGGTTAGGTTAGGTTAGGTTAGGTTAGGTTAGGTTAGGTTAGGTTAGGTTAGGTTAGGTTAGGTTAGGTTAGGTTAGGTTAGGTTAGGTTAGGTTAGGTTAGGTTAGGTTAGGTTAGGTTAGGTTAGGTTAGGTTAGGTTAGGTTAGGTTAGGTTAGGTTAGGTTAGGTTAGGTTAGGTTAGGTTAGGTTAGGTTAGGTTAGGTTAGGTTAGGTTAGGTTAGGTTAGGTTAGGTTAGGTTAGGTTAGGTTAGGTTAGGTTAGGTTAGGTTAGGTTAGGTTAGGTTAGGTTAGGTTAGGTTAGGTTAGGTTAGGTTAGGTTAGGTTAGGTTAGGTTAGGTTAGGTTAGGTTAGGTTAGGTTAGGTTAGGTTAGGTTAGGTTAGGTTAGGTTAGGTTAGGTTAGGTTAGGTTAGGTTAGGTTAGGTTAGGTTAGGTTAGGTTAGGTTAGGTTAGGTTAGGTTAGGTTAGGTTAGGTTAGGTTAGGTTAGGTTAGGTTAGGTTAGGTTAGGTTAGGTTAGGTTAGGTTAGGTTAGGTTAGGTTAGGTTAGGTTAGGTTAGGTTAGGTTAGGTTAGGTTAGGTTAGGTTAGGTTAGGTTAGGTTAGGTTAGGTTAGGTTAGGTTAGGTTAGGTTAGGTTAGGTTAGGTTAGGTTAGGTTAGGTTAGGTTAGGTTAGGTTAGGTTAGGTTAGGTTAGGTTAGGTTAGGTTAGGTTAGGTTAGGTTAGGTTAGGTTAGGTTAGGTTAGGTTAGGTTAGGTTAGGTTAGGTTAGGTTAGGTTAGGTTAGGTTAGGTTAGGTTAGGTTAGGTTAGGTTAGGTTAGGTTAGGTTAGGTTAGGTTAGGTTAGGTTAGGTTAGGTTAGGTTAGGTTAGGTTAGGTTAGGTTAGGTTAGGTTAGGTTAGGTTAGGTTAGGTTAGGTTAGGTTAGGTTAGGTTAGGTTAGGTTAGGTTAGGTTAGGTTAGGTTAGGTTAGGTTAGGTTAGGTTAGGTTAGGTTAGGTTAGGTTAGGTTAGGTTAGGTTAGGTTAGGTTAGGTTAGGTTAGGTTAGGTTAGGTTAGGTTAGGTTAGGTTAGGTTAGGTTAGGTTAGGTTAGGTTAGGTTAGGTTAGGTTAGGTTAGGTTAGGTTAGGTTAGGTTAGGTTAGGTTAGGTTAGGTTAGGTTAGGTTAGGTTAGGTTAGGTTAGGTTAGGTTAGGTTAGGTTAGGTTAGGTTAGGTTAGGTTAGGTTAGGTTAGGTTAGGTTAGGTTAGGTTAGGTTAGGTTAGGTTAGGTTAGGTTAGGTTAGGTTAGGTTAGGTTAGGTTAGGTTAGGTTAGGTTAGGTTAGGTTAGGTTAGGTTAGGTTAGGTTAGGTTAGGTTAGGTTAGGTTAGGTTAGGTTAGGTTAGGTTAGGTTAGGTTAGGTTAGGTTAGGTTAGGTTAGGTTAGGTTAGGTTAGGTTAGGTTAGGTTAGGTTAGGTTAGGTTAGGTTAGGTTAGGTTAGGTTAGGTTAGGTTAGGTTAGGTTAGGTTAGGTTAGGTTAGGTTAGGTTAGGTTAGGTTAGGTTAGGTTAGGTTAGGTTAGGTTAGGTTAGGTTAGGTTAGGTTAGGTTAGGTTAGGTTAGGTTAGGTTAGGTTAGGTTAGGTTAGGTTAGGTTAGGTTAGGTTAGGTTAGGTTAGGTTAGGTTAGGTTAGGTTAGGTTAGGTTAGGTTAGGTTAGGTTAGGTTAGGTTAGGTTAGGTTAGGTTAGGTTAGGTTAGGTTAGGTTAGGTTAGGTTAGGTTAGGTTAGGTTAGGTTAGGTTAGGTTAGGTTAGGTTAGGTTAGGTTAGGTTAGGTTAGGTTAGGTTAGGTTAGGTTAGGTTAGGTTAGGTTAGGTTAGGTTAGGTTAGGTTAGGTTAGGTTAGGTTAGGTTAGGTTAGGTTAGGTTAGGTTAGGTTAGGTTAGGTTAGGTTAGGTTAGGTTAGGTTAGGTTAGGTTAGGTTAGGTTAGGTTAGGTTAGGTTAGGTTAGGTTAGGTTAGGTTAGGTTAGGTTAGGTTAGGTTAGGTTAGGTTAGGTTAGGTTAGGTTAGGTTAGGTTAGGTTAGGTTAGGTTAGGTTAGGTTAGGTTAGGTTAGGTTAGGTTAGGTTAGGTTAGGTTAGGTTAGGTTAGGTTAGGTTAGGTTAGGTTAGGTTAGGTTAGGTTAGGTTAGGTTAGGTTAGGTTAGGTTAGGTTAGGTTAGGTTAGGTTAGGTTAGGTTAGGTTAGGTTAGGTTAGGTTAGGTTAGGTTAGGTTAGGTTAGGTTAGGTTAGGTTAGGTTAGGTTAGGTTAGGTTAGGTTAGGTTAGGTTAGGTTAGGTTAGGTTAGGTTAGGTTAGGTTAGGTTAGGTTAGGTTAGGTTAGGTTAGGTTAGGTTAGGTTAGGTTAGGTTAGGTTAGGTTAGGTTAGGTTAGGTTAGGTTAGGTTAGGTTAGGTTAGGTTAGGTTAGGTTAGGTTAGGTTAGGTTAGGTTAGGTTAGGTTAGGTTAGGTTAGGTTAGGTTAGGTTAGGTTAGGTTAGGTTAGGTTAGGTTAGGTTAGGTTAGGTTAGGTTAGGTTAGGTTAGGTTAGGTTAGGTTAGGTTAGGTTAGGTTAGGTTAGGTTAGGTTAGGTTAGGTTAGGTTAGGTTAGGTTAGGTTAGGTTAGGTTAGGTTAGGTTAGGTTAGGTTAGGTTAGGTTAGGTTAGGTTAGGTTAGGTTAGGTTAGGTTAGGTTAGGTTAGGTTAGGTTAGGTTAGGTTAGGTTAGGTTAGGTTAGGTTAGGTTAGGTTAGGTTAGGTTAGGTTAGGTTAGGTTAGGTTAGGTTAGGTTAGGTTAGGTTAGGTTAGGTTAGGTTAGGTTAGGTTAGGTTAGGTTAGGTTAGGTTAGGTTAGGTTAGGTTAGGTTAGGTTAGGTTAGGTTAGGTTAGGTTAGGTTAGGTTAGGTTAGGTTAGGTTAGGTTAGGTTAGGTTAGGTTAGGTTAGGTTAGGTTAGGTTAGGTTAGGTTAGGTTAGGTTAGGTTAGGTTAGGTTAGGTTAGGTTAGGTTAGGTTAGGTTAGGTTAGGTTAGGTTAGGTTAGGTTAGGTTAGGTTAGGTTAGGTTAGGTTAGGTTAGGTTAGGTTAGGTTAGGTTAGGTTAGGTTAGGTTAGGTTAGGTTAGGTTAGGTTAGGTTAGGTTAGGTTAGGTTAGGTTAGGTTAGGTTAGGTTAGGTTAGGTTAGGTTAGGTTAGGTTAGGTTAGGTTAGGTTAGGTTAGGTTAGGTTAGGTTAGGTTAGGTTAGGTTAGGTTAGGTTAGGTTAGGTTAGGTTAGGTTAGGTTAGGTTAGGTTAGGTTAGGTTAGGTTAGGTTAGGTTAGGTTAGGTTAGGTTAGGTTAGGTTAGGTTAGGTTAGGTTAGGTTAGGTTAGGTTAGGTTAGGTTAGGTTAGGTTAGGTTAGGTTAGGTTAGGTTAGGTTAGGTTAGGTTAGGTTAGGTTAGGTTAGGTTAGGTTAGGTTAGGTTAGGTTAGGTTAGGTTAGGTTAGGTTAGGTTAGGTTAGGTTAGGTTAGGTTAGGTTAGGTTAGGTTAGGTTAGGTTAGGTTAGGTTAGGTTAGGTTAGGTTAGGTTAGGTTAGGTTAGGTTAGGTTAGGTTAGGTTAGGTTAGGTTAGGTTAGGTTAGGTTAGGTTAGGTTAGGTTAGGTTAGGTTAGGTTAGGTTAGGTTAGGTTAGGTTAGGTTAGGTTAGGTTAGGTTAGGTTAGGTTAGGTTAGGTTAGGTTAGGTTAGGTTAGGTTAGGTTAGGTTAGGTTAGGTTAGGTTAGGTTAGGTTAGGTTAGGTTAGGTTAGGTTAGGTTAGGTTAGGTTAGGTTAGGTTAGGTTAGGTTAGGTTAGGTTAGGTTAGGTTAGGTTAGGTTAGGTTAGGTTAGGTTAGGTTAGGTTAGGTTAGGTTAGGTTAGGTTAGGTTAGGTTAGGTTAGGTTAGGTTAGGTTAGGTTAGGTTAGGTTAGGTTAGGTTAGGTTAGGTTAGGTTAGGTTAGGTTAGGTTAGGTTAGGTTAGGTTAGGTTAGGTTAGGTTAGGTTAGGTTAGGTTAGGTTAGGTTAGGTTAGGTTAGGTTAGGTTAGGTTAGGTTAGGTTAGGTTAGGTTAGGTTAGGTTAGGTTAGGTTAGGTTAGGTTAGGTTAGGTTAGGTTAGGTTAGGTTAGGTTAGGTTAGGTTAGGTTAGGTTAGGTTAGGTTAGGTTAGGTTAGGTTAGGTTAGGTTAGGTTAGGTTAGGTTAGGTTAGGTTAGGTTAGGTTAGGTTAGGTTAGGTTAGGTTAGGTTAGGTTAGGTTAGGTTAGGTTAGGTTAGGTTAGGTTAGGTTAGGTTAGGTTAGGTTAGGTTAGGTTAGGTTAGGTTAGGTTAGGTTAGGTTAGGTTAGGTTAGGTTAGGTTAGGTTAGGTTAGGTTAGGTTAGGTTAGGTTAGGTTAGGTTAGGTTAGGTTAGGTTAGGTTAGGTTAGGTTAGGTTAGGTTAGGTTAGGTTAGGTTAGGTTAGGTTAGGTTAGGTTAGGTTAGGTTAGGTTAGGTTAGGTTAGGTTAGGTTAGGTTAGGTTAGGTTAGGTTAGGTTAGGTTAGGTTAGGTTAGGTTAGGTTAGGTTAGGTTAGGTTAGGTTAGGTTAGGTTAGGTTAGGTTAGGTTAGGTTAGGTTAGGTTAGGTTAGGTTAGGTTAGGTTAGGTTAGGTTAGGTTAGGTTAGGTTAGGTTAGGTTAGGTTAGGTTAGGTTAGGTTAGGTTAGGTTAGGTTAGGTTAGGTTAGGTTAGGTTAGGTTAGGTTAGGTTAGGTTAGGTTAGGTTAGGTTAGGTTAGGTTAGGTTAGGTTAGGTTAGGTTAGGTTAGGTTAGGTTAGGTTAGGTTAGGTTAGGTTAGGTTAGGTTAGGTTAGGTTAGGTTAGGTTAGGTTAGGTTAGGTTAGGTTAGGTTAGGTTAGGTTAGGTTAGGTTAGGTTAGGTTAGGTTAGGTTAGGTTAGGTTAGGTTAGGTTAGGTTAGGTTAGGTTAGGTTAGGTTAGGTTAGGTTAGGTTAGGTTAGGTTAGGTTAGGTTAGGTTAGGTTAGGTTAGGTTAGGTTAGGTTAGGTTAGGTTAGGTTAGGTTAGGTTAGGTTAGGTTAGGTTAGGTTAGGTTAGGTTAGGTTAGGTTAGGTTAGGTTAGGTTAGGTTAGGTTAGGTTAGGTTAGGTTAGGTTAGGTTAGGTTAGGTTAGGTTAGGTTAGGTTAGGTTAGGTTAGGTTAGGTTAGGTTAGGTTAGGTTAGGTTAGGTTAGGTTAGGTTAGGTTAGGTTAGGTTAGGTTAGGTTAGGTTAGGTTAGGTTAGGTTAGGTTAGGTTAGGTTAGGTTAGGTTAGGTTAGGTTAGGTTAGGTTAGGTTAGGTTAGGTTAGGTTAGGTTAGGTTAGGTTAGGTTAGGTTAGGTTAGGTTAGGTTAGGTTAGGTTAGGTTAGGTTAGGTTAGGTTAGGTTAGGTTAGGTTAGGTTAGGTTAGGTTAGGTTAGGTTAGGTTAGGTTAGGTTAGGTTAGGTTAGGTTAGGTTAGGTTAGGTTAGGTTAGGTTAGGTTAGGTTAGGTTAGGTTAGGTTAGGTTAGGTTAGGTTAGGTTAGGTTAGGTTAGGTTAGGTTAGGTTAGGTTAGGTTAGGTTAGGTTAGGTTAGGTTAGGTTAGGTTAGGTTAGGTTAGGTTAGGTTAGGTTAGGTTAGGTTAGGTTAGGTTAGGTTAGGTTAGGTTAGGTTAGGTTAGGTTAGGTTAGGTTAGGTTAGGTTAGGTTAGGTTAGGTTAGGTTAGGTTAGGTTAGGTTAGGTTAGGTTAGGTTAGGTTAGGTTAGGTTAGGTTAGGTTAGGTTAGGTTAGGTTAGGTTAGGTTAGGTTAGGTTAGGTTAGGTTAGGTTAGGTTAGGTTAGGTTAGGTTAGGTTAGGTTAGGTTAGGTTAGGTTAGGTTAGGTTAGGTTAGGTTAGGTTAGGTTAGGTTAGGTTAGGTTAGGTTAGGTTAGGTTAGGTTAGGTTAGGTTAGGTTAGGTTAGGTTAGGTTAGGTTAGGTTAGGTTAGGTTAGGTTAGGTTAGGTTAGGTTAGGTTAGGTTAGGTTAGGTTAGGTTAGGTTAGGTTAGGTTAGGTTAGGTTAGGTTAGGTTAGGTTAGGTTAGGTTAGGTTAGGTTAGGTTAGGTTAGGTTAGGTTAGGTTAGGTTAGGTTAGGTTAGGTTAGGTTAGGTTAGGTTAGGTTAGGTTAGGTTAGGTTAGGTTAGGTTAGGTTAGGTTAGGTTAGGTTAGGTTAGGTTAGGTTAGGTTAGGTTAGGTTAGGTTAGGTTAGGTTAGGTTAGGTTAGGTTAGGTTAGGTTAGGTTAGGTTAGGTTAGGTTAGGTTAGGTTAGGTTAGGTTAGGTTAGGTTAGGTTAGGTTAGGTTAGGTTAGGTTAGGTTAGGTTAGGTTAGGTTAGGTTAGGTTAGGTTAGGTTAGGTTAGGTTAGGTTAGGTTAGGTTAGGTTAGGTTAGGTTAGGTTAGGTTAGGTTAGGTTAGGTTAGGTTAGGTTAGGTTAGGTTAGGTTAGGTTAGGTTAGGTTAGGTTAGGTTAGGTTAGGTTAGGTTAGGTTAGGTTAGGTTAGGTTAGGTTAGGTTAGGTTAGGTTAGGTTAGGTTAGGTTAGGTTAGGTTAGGTTAGGTTAGGTTAGGTTAGGTTAGGTTAGGTTAGGTTAGGTTAGGTTAGGTTAGGTTAGGTTAGGTTAGGTTAGGTTAGGTTAGGTTAGGTTAGGTTAGGTTAGGTTAGGTTAGGTTAGGTTAGGTTAGGTTAGGTTAGGTTAGGTTAGGTTAGGTTAGGTTAGGTTAGGTTAGGTTAGGTTAGGTTAGGTTAGGTTAGGTTAGGTTAGGTTAGGTTAGGTTAGGTTAGGTTAGGTTAGGTTAGGTTAGGTTAGGTTAGGTTAGGTTAGGTTAGGTTAGGTTAGGTTAGGTTAGGTTAGGTTAGGTTAGGTTAGGTTAGGTTAGGTTAGGTTAGGTTAGGTTAGGTTAGGTTAGGTTAGGTTAGGTTAGGTTAGGTTAGGTTAGGTTAGGTTAGGTTAGGTTAGGTTAGGTTAGGTTAGGTTAGGTTAGGTTAGGTTAGGTTAGGTTAGGTTAGGTTAGGTTAGGTTAGGTTAGGTTAGGTTAGGTTAGGTTAGGTTAGGTTAGGTTAGGTTAGGTTAGGTTAGGTTAGGTTAGGTTAGGTTAGGTTAGGTTAGGTTAGGTTAGGTTAGGTTAGGTTAGGTTAGGTTAGGTTAGGTTAGGTTAGGTTAGGTTAGGTTAGGTTAGGTTAGGTTAGGTTAGGTTAGGTTAGGTTAGGTTAGGTTAGGTTAGGTTAGGTTAGGTTAGGTTAGGTTAGGTTAGGTTAGGTTAGGTTAGGTTAGGTTAGGTTAGGTTAGGTTAGGTTAGGTTAGGTTAGGTTAGGTTAGGTTAGGTTAGGTTAGGTTAGGTTAGGTTAGGTTAGGTTAGGTTAGGTTAGGTTAGGTTAGGTTAGGTTAGGTTAGGTTAGGTTAGGTTAGGTTAGGTTAGGTTAGGTTAGGTTAGGTTAGGTTAGGTTAGGTTAGGTTAGGTTAGGTTAGGTTAGGTTAGGTTAGGTTAGGTTAGGTTAGGTTAGGTTAGGTTAGGTTAGGTTAGGTTAGGTTAGGTTAGGTTAGGTTAGGTTAGGTTAGGTTAGGTTAGGTTAGGTTAGGTTAGGTTAGGTTAGGTTAGGTTAGGTTAGGTTAGGTTAGGTTAGGTTAGGTTAGGTTAGGTTAGGTTAGGTTAGGTTAGGTTAGGTTAGGTTAGGTTAGGTTAGGTTAGGTTAGGTTAGGTTAGGTTAGGTTAGGTTAGGTTAGGTTAGGTTAGGTTAGGTTAGGTTAGGTTAGGTTAGGTTAGGTTAGGTTAGGTTAGGTTAGGTTAGGTTAGGTTAGGTTAGGTTAGGTTAGGTTAGGTTAGGTTAGGTTAGGTTAGGTTAGGTTAGGTTAGGTTAGGTTAGGTTAGGTTAGGTTAGGTTAGGTTAGGTTAGGTTAGGTTAGGTTAGGTTAGGTTAGGTTAGGTTAGGTTAGGTTAGGTTAGGTTAGGTTAGGTTAGGTTAGGTTAGGTTAGGTTAGGTTAGGTTAGGTTAGGTTAGGTTAGGTTAGGTTAGGTTAGGTTAGGTTAGGTTAGGTTAGGTTAGGTTAGGTTAGGTTAGGTTAGGTTAGGTTAGGTTAGGTTAGGTTAGGTTAGGTTAGGTTAGGTTAGGTTAGGTTAGGTTAGGTTAGGTTAGGTTAGGTTAGGTTAGGTTAGGTTAGGTTAGGTTAGGTTAGGTTAGGTTAGGTTAGGTTAGGTTAGGTTAGGTTAGGTTAGGTTAGGTTAGGTTAGGTTAGGTTAGGTTAGGTTAGGTTAGGTTAGGTTAGGTTAGGTTAGGTTAGGTTAGGTTAGGTTAGGTTAGGTTAGGTTAGGTTAGGTTAGGTTAGGTTAGGTTAGGTTAGGTTAGGTTAGGTTAGGTTAGGTTAGGTTAGGTTAGGTTAGGTTAGGTTAGGTTAGGTTAGGTTAGGTTAGGTTAGGTTAGGTTAGGTTAGGTTAGGTTAGGTTAGGTTAGGTTAGGTTAGGTTAGGTTAGGTTAGGTTAGGTTAGGTTAGGTTAGGTTAGGTTAGGTTAGGTTAGGTTAGGTTAGGTTAGGTTAGGTTAGGTTAGGTTAGGTTAGGTTAGGTTAGGTTAGGTTAGGTTAGGTTAGGTTAGGTTAGGTTAGGTTAGGTTAGGTTAGGTTAGGTTAGGTTAGGTTAGGTTAGGTTAGGTTAGGTTAGGTTAGGTTAGGTTAGGTTAGGTTAGGTTAGGTTAGGTTAGGTTAGGTTAGGTTAGGTTAGGTTAGGTTAGGTTAGGTTAGGTTAGGTTAGGTTAGGTTAGGTTAGGTTAGGTTAGGTTAGGTTAGGTTAGGTTAGGTTAGGTTAGGTTAGGTTAGGTTAGGTTAGGTTAGGTTAGGTTAGGTTAGGTTAGGTTAGGTTAGGTTAGGTTAGGTTAGGTTAGGTTAGGTTAGGTTAGGTTAGGTTAGGTTAGGTTAGGTTAGGTTAGGTTAGGTTAGGTTAGGTTAGGTTAGGTTAGGTTAGGTTAGGTTAGGTTAGGTTAGGTTAGGTTAGGTTAGGTTAGGTTAGGTTAGGTTAGGTTAGGTTAGGTTAGGTTAGGTTAGGTTAGGTTAGGTTAGGTTAGGTTAGGTTAGGTTAGGTTAGGTTAGGTTAGGTTAGGTTAGGTTAGGTTAGGTTAGGTTAGGTTAGGTTAGGTTAGGTTAGGTTAGGTTAGGTTAGGTTAGGTTAGGTTAGGTTAGGTTAGGTTAGGTTAGGTTAGGTTAGGTTAGGTTAGGTTAGGTTAGGTTAGGTTAGGTTAGGTTAGGTTAGGTTAGGTTAGGTTAGGTTAGGTTAGGTTAGGTTAGGTTAGGTTAGGTTAGGTTAGGTTAGGTTAGGTTAGGTTAGGTTAGGTTAGGTTAGGTTAGGTTAGGTTAGGTTAGGTTAGGTTAGGTTAGGTTAGGTTAGGTTAGGTTAGGTTAGGTTAGGTTAGGTTAGGTTAGGTTAGGTTAGGTTAGGTTAGGTTAGGTTAGGTTAGGTTAGGTTAGGTTAGGTTAGGTTAGGTTAGGTTAGGTTAGGTTAGGTTAGGTTAGGTTAGGTTAGGTTAGGTTAGGTTAGGTTAGGTTAGGTTAGGTTAGGTTAGGTTAGGTTAGGTTAGGTTAGGTTAGGTTAGGTTAGGTTAGGTTAGGTTAGGTTAGGTTAGGTTAGGTTAGGTTAGGTTAGGTTAGGTTAGGTTAGGTTAGGTTAGGTTAGGTTAGGTTAGGTTAGGTTAGGTTAGGTTAGGTTAGGTTAGGTTAGGTTAGGTTAGGTTAGGTTAGGTTAGGTTAGGTTAGGTTAGGTTAGGTTAGGTTAGGTTAGGTTAGGTTAGGTTAGGTTAGGTTAGGTTAGGTTAGGTTAGGTTAGGTTAGGTTAGGTTAGGTTAGGTTAGGTTAGGTTAGGTTAGGTTAGGTTAGGTTAGGTTAGGTTAGGTTAGGTTAGGTTAGGTTAGGTTAGGTTAGGTTAGGTTAGGTTAGGTTAGGTTAGGTTAGGTTAGGTTAGGTTAGGTTAGGTTAGGTTAGGTTAGGTTAGGTTAGGTTAGGTTAGGTTAGGTTAGGTTAGGTTAGGTTAGGTTAGGTTAGGTTAGGTTAGGTTAGGTTAGGTTAGGTTAGGTTAGGTTAGGTTAGGTTAGGTTAGGTTAGGTTAGGTTAGGTTAGGTTAGGTTAGGTTAGGTTAGGTTAGGTTAGGTTAGGTTAGGTTAGGTTAGGTTAGGTTAGGTTAGGTTAGGTTAGGTTAGGTTAGGTTAGGTTAGGTTAGGTTAGGTTAGGTTAGGTTAGGTTAGGTTAGGTTAGGTTAGGTTAGGTTAGGTTAGGTTAGGTTAGGTTAGGTTAGGTTAGGTTAGGTTAGGTTAGGTTAGGTTAGGTTAGGTTAGGTTAGGTTAGGTTAGGTTAGGTTAGGTTAGGTTAGGTTAGGTTAGGTTAGGTTAGGTTAGGTTAGGTTAGGTTAGGTTAGGTTAGGTTAGGTTAGGTTAGGTTAGGTTAGGTTAGGTTAGGTTAGGTTAGGTTAGGTTAGGTTAGGTTAGGTTAGGTTAGGTTAGGTTAGGTTAGGTTAGGTTAGGTTAGGTTAGGTTAGGTTAGGTTAGGTTAGGTTAGGTTAGGTTAGGTTAGGTTAGGTTAGGTTAGGTTAGGTTAGGTTAGGTTAGGTTAGGTTAGGTTAGGTTAGGTTAGGTTAGGTTAGGTTAGGTTAGGTTAGGTTAGGTTAGGTTAGGTTAGGTTAGGTTAGGTTAGGTTAGGTTAGGTTAGGTTAGGTTAGGTTAGGTTAGGTTAGGTTAGGTTAGGTTAGGTTAGGTTAGGTTAGGTTAGGTTAGGTTAGGTTAGGTTAGGTTAGGTTAGGTTAGGTTAGGTTAGGTTAGGTTAGGTTAGGTTAGGTTAGGTTAGGTTAGGTTAGGTTAGGTTAGGTTAGGTTAGGTTAGGTTAGGTTAGGTTAGGTTAGGTTAGGTTAGGTTAGGTTAGGTTAGGTTAGGTTAGGTTAGGTTAGGTTAGGTTAGGTTAGGTTAGGTTAGGTTAGGTTAGGTTAGGTTAGGTTAGGTTAGGTTAGGTTAGGTTAGGTTAGGTTAGGTTAGGTTAGGTTAGGTTAGGTTAGGTTAGGTTAGGTTAGGTTAGGTTAGGTTAGGTTAGGTTAGGTTAGGTTAGGTTAGGTTAGGTTAGGTTAGGTTAGGTTAGGTTAGGTTAGGTTAGGTTAGGTTAGGTTAGGTTAGGTTAGGTTAGGTTAGGTTAGGTTAGGTTAGGTTAGGTTAGGTTAGGTTAGGTTAGGTTAGGTTAGGTTAGGTTAGGTTAGGTTAGGTTAGGTTAGGTTAGGTTAGGTTAGGTTAGGTTAGGTTAGGTTAGGTTAGGTTAGGTTAGGTTAGGTTAGGTTAGGTTAGGTTAGGTTAGGTTAGGTTAGGTTAGGTTAGGTTAGGTTAGGTTAGGTTAGGTTAGGTTAGGTTAGGTTAGGTTAGGTTAGGTTAGGTTAGGTTAGGTTAGGTTAGGTTAGGTTAGGTTAGGTTAGGTTAGGTTAGGTTAGGTTAGGTTAGGTTAGGTTAGGTTAGGTTAGGTTAGGTTAGGTTAGGTTAGGTTAGGTTAGGTTAGGTTAGGTTAGGTTAGGTTAGGTTAGGTTAGGTTAGGTTAGGTTAGGTTAGGTTAGGTTAGGTTAGGTTAGGTTAGGTTAGGTTAGGTTAGGTTAGGTTAGGTTAGGTTAGGTTAGGTTAGGTTAGGTTAGGTTAGGTTAGGTTAGGTTAGGTTAGGTTAGGTTAGGTTAGGTTAGGTTAGGTTAGGTTAGGTTAGGTTAGGTTAGGTTAGGTTAGGTTAGGTTAGGTTAGGTTAGGTTAGGTTAGGTTAGGTTAGGTTAGGTTAGGTTAGGTTAGGTTAGGTTAGGTTAGGTTAGGTTAGGTTAGGTTAGGTTAGGTTAGGTTAGGTTAGGTTAGGTTAGGTTAGGTTAGGTTAGGTTAGGTTAGGTTAGGTTAGGTTAGGTTAGGTTAGGTTAGGTTAGGTTAGGTTAGGTTAGGTTAGGTTAGGTTAGGTTAGGTTAGGTTAGGTTAGGTTAGGTTAGGTTAGGTTAGGTTAGGTTAGGTTAGGTTAGGTTAGGTTAGGTTAGGTTAGGTTAGGTTAGGTTAGGTTAGGTTAGGTTAGGTTAGGTTAGGTTAGGTTAGGTTAGGTTAGGTTAGGTTAGGTTAGGTTAGGTTAGGTTAGGTTAGGTTAGGTTAGGTTAGGTTAGGTTAGGTTAGGTTAGGTTAGGTTAGGTTAGGTTAGGTTAGGTTAGGTTAGGTTAGGTTAGGTTAGGTTAGGTTAGGTTAGGTTAGGTTAGGTTAGGTTAGGTTAGGTTAGGTTAGGTTAGGTTAGGTTAGGTTAGGTTAGGTTAGGTTAGGTTAGGTTAGGTTAGGTTAGGTTAGGTTAGGTTAGGTTAGGTTAGGTTAGGTTAGGTTAGGTTAGGTTAGGTTAGGTTAGGTTAGGTTAGGTTAGGTTAGGTTAGGTTAGGTTAGGTTAGGTTAGGTTAGGTTAGGTTAGGTTAGGTTAGGTTAGGTTAGGTTAGGTTAGGTTAGGTTAGGTTAGGTTAGGTTAGGTTAGGTTAGGTTAGGTTAGGTTAGGTTAGGTTAGGTTAGGTTAGGTTAGGTTAGGTTAGGTTAGGTTAGGTTAGGTTAGGTTAGGTTAGGTTAGGTTAGGTTAGGTTAGGTTAGGTTAGGTTAGGTTAGGTTAGGTTAGGTTAGGTTAGGTTAGGTTAGGTTAGGTTAGGTTAGGTTAGGTTAGGTTAGGTTAGGTTAGGTTAGGTTAGGTTAGGTTAGGTTAGGTTAGGTTAGGTTAGGTTAGGTTAGGTTAGGTTAGGTTAGGTTAGGTTAGGTTAGGTTAGGTTAGGTTAGGTTAGGTTAGGTTAGGTTAGGTTAGGTTAGGTTAGGTTAGGTTAGGTTAGGTTAGGTTAGGTTAGGTTAGGTTAGGTTAGGTTAGGTTAGGTTAGGTTAGGTTAGGTTAGGTTAGGTTAGGTTAGGTTAGGTTAGGTTAGGTTAGGTTAGGTTAGGTTAGGTTAGGTTAGGTTAGGTTAGGTTAGGTTAGGTTAGGTTAGGTTAGGTTAGGTTAGGTTAGGTTAGGTTAGGTTAGGTTAGGTTAGGTTAGGTTAGGTTAGGTTAGGTTAGGTTAGGTTAGGTTAGGTTAGGTTAGGTTAGGTTAGGTTAGGTTAGGTTAGGTTAGGTTAGGTTAGGTTAGGTTAGGTTAGGTTAGGTTAGGTTAGGTTAGGTTAGGTTAGGTTAGGTTAGGTTAGGTTAGGTTAGGTTAGGTTAGGTTAGGTTAGGTTAGGTTAGGTTAGGTTAGGTTAGGTTAGGTTAGGTTAGGTTAGGTTAGGTTAGGTTAGGTTAGGTTAGGTTAGGTTAGGTTAGGTTAGGTTAGGTTAGGTTAGGTTAGGTTAGGTTAGGTTAGGTTAGGTTAGGTTAGGTTAGGTTAGGTTAGGTTAGGTTAGGTTAGGTTAGGTTAGGTTAGGTTAGGTTAGGTTAGGTTAGGTTAGGTTAGGTTAGGTTAGGTTAGGTTAGGTTAGGTTAGGTTAGGTTAGGTTAGGTTAGGTTAGGTTAGGTTAGGTTAGGTTAGGTTAGGTTAGGTTAGGTTAGGTTAGGTTAGGTTAGGTTAGGTTAGGTTAGGTTAGGTTAGGTTAGGTTAGGTTAGGTTAGGTTAGGTTAGGTTAGGTTAGGTTAGGTTAGGTTAGGTTAGGTTAGGTTAGGTTAGGTTAGGTTAGGTTAGGTTAGGTTAGGTTAGGTTAGGTTAGGTTAGGTTAGGTTAGGTTAGGTTAGGTTAGGTTAGGTTAGGTTAGGTTAGGTTAGGTTAGGTTAGGTTAGGTTAGGTTAGGTTAGGTTAGGTTAGGTTAGGTTAGGTTAGGTTAGGTTAGGTTAGGTTAGGTTAGGTTAGGTTAGGTTAGGTTAGGTTAGGTTAGGTTAGGTTAGGTTAGGTTAGGTTAGGTTAGGTTAGGTTAGGTTAGGTTAGGTTAGGTTAGGTTAGGTTAGGTTAGGTTAGGTTAGGTTAGGTTAGGTTAGGTTAGGTTAGGTTAGGTTAGGTTAGGTTAGGTTAGGTTAGGTTAGGTTAGGTTAGGTTAGGTTAGGTTAGGTTAGGTTAGGTTAGGTTAGGTTAGGTTAGGTTAGGTTAGGTTAGGTTAGGTTAGGTTAGGTTAGGTTAGGTTAGGTTAGGTTAGGTTAGGTTAGGTTAGGTTAGGTTAGGTTAGGTTAGGTTAGGTTAGGTTAGGTTAGGTTAGGTTAGGTTAGGTTAGGTTAGGTTAGGTTAGGTTAGGTTAGGTTAGGTTAGGTTAGGTTAGGTTAGGTTAGGTTAGGTTAGGTTAGGTTAGGTTAGGTTAGGTTAGGTTAGGTTAGGTTAGGTTAGGTTAGGTTAGGTTAGGTTAGGTTAGGTTAGGTTAGGTTAGGTTAGGTTAGGTTAGGTTAGGTTAGGTTAGGTTAGGTTAGGTTAGGTTAGGTTAGGTTAGGTTAGGTTAGGTTAGGTTAGGTTAGGTTAGGTTAGGTTAGGTTAGGTTAGGTTAGGTTAGGTTAGGTTAGGTTAGGTTAGGTTAGGTTAGGTTAGGTTAGGTTAGGTTAGGTTAGGTTAGGTTAGGTTAGGTTAGGTTAGGTTAGGTTAGGTTAGGTTAGGTTAGGTTAGGTTAGGTTAGGTTAGGTTAGGTTAGGTTAGGTTAGGTTAGGTTAGGTTAGGTTAGGTTAGGTTAGGTTAGGTTAGGTTAGGTTAGGTTAGGTTAGGTTAGGTTAGGTTAGGTTAGGTTAGGTTAGGTTAGGTTAGGTTAGGTTAGGTTAGGTTAGGTTAGGTTAGGTTAGGTTAGGTTAGGTTAGGTTAGGTTAGGTTAGGTTAGGTTAGGTTAGGTTAGGTTAGGTTAGGTTAGGTTAGGTTAGGTTAGGTTAGGTTAGGTTAGGTTAGGTTAGGTTAGGTTAGGTTAGGTTAGGTTAGGTTAGGTTAGGTTAGGTTAGGTTAGGTTAGGTTAGGTTAGGTTAGGTTAGGTTAGGTTAGGTTAGGTTAGGTTAGGTTAGGTTAGGTTAGGTTAGGTTAGGTTAGGTTAGGTTAGGTTAGGTTAGGTTAGGTTAGGTTAGGTTAGGTTAGGTTAGGTTAGGTTAGGTTAGGTTAGGTTAGGTTAGGTTAGGTTAGGTTAGGTTAGGTTAGGTTAGGTTAGGTTAGGTTAGGTTAGGTTAGGTTAGGTTAGGTTAGGTTAGGTTAGGTTAGGTTAGGTTAGGTTAGGTTAGGTTAGGTTAGGTTAGGTTAGGTTAGGTTAGGTTAGGTTAGGTTAGGTTAGGTTAGGTTAGGTTAGGTTAGGTTAGGTTAGGTTAGGTTAGGTTAGGTTAGGTTAGGTTAGGTTAGGTTAGGTTAGGTTAGGTTAGGTTAGGTTAGGTTAGGTTAGGTTAGGTTAGGTTAGGTTAGGTTAGGTTAGGTTAGGTTAGGTTAGGTTAGGTTAGGTTAGGTTAGGTTAGGTTAGGTTAGGTTAGGTTAGGTTAGGTTAGGTTAGGTTAGGTTAGGTTAGGTTAGGTTAGGTTAGGTTAGGTTAGGTTAGGTTAGGTTAGGTTAGGTTAGGTTAGGTTAGGTTAGGTTAGGTTAGGTTAGGTTAGGTTAGGTTAGGTTAGGTTAGGTTAGGTTAGGTTAGGTTAGGTTAGGTTAGGTTAGGTTAGGTTAGGTTAGGTTAGGTTAGGTTAGGTTAGGTTAGGTTAGGTTAGGTTAGGTTAGGTTAGGTTAGGTTAGGTTAGGTTAGGTTAGGTTAGGTTAGGTTAGGTTAGGTTAGGTTAGGTTAGGTTAGGTTAGGTTAGGTTAGGTTAGGTTAGGTTAGGTTAGGTTAGGTTAGGTTAGGTTAGGTTAGGTTAGGTTAGGTTAGGTTAGGTTAGGTTAGGTTAGGTTAGGTTAGGTTAGGTTAGGTTAGGTTAGGTTAGGTTAGGTTAGGTTAGGTTAGGTTAGGTTAGGTTAGGTTAGGTTAGGTTAGGTTAGGTTAGGTTAGGTTAGGTTAGGTTAGGTTAGGTTAGGTTAGGTTAGGTTAGGTTAGGTTAGGTTAGGTTAGGTTAGGTTAGGTTAGGTTAGGTTAGGTTAGGTTAGGTTAGGTTAGGTTAGGTTAGGTTAGGTTAGGTTAGGTTAGGTTAGGTTAGGTTAGGTTAGGTTAGGTTAGGTTAGGTTAGGTTAGGTTAGGTTAGGTTAGGTTAGGTTAGGTTAGGTTAGGTTAGGTTAGGTTAGGTTAGGTTAGGTTAGGTTAGGTTAGGTTAGGTTAGGTTAGGTTAGGTTAGGTTAGGTTAGGTTAGGTTAGGTTAGGTTAGGTTAGGTTAGGTTAGGTTAGGTTAGGTTAGGTTAGGTTAGGTTAGGTTAGGTTAGGTTAGGTTAGGTTAGGTTAGGTTAGGTTAGGTTAGGTTAGGTTAGGTTAGGTTAGGTTAGGTTAGGTTAGGTTAGGTTAGGTTAGGTTAGGTTAGGTTAGGTTAGGTTAGGTTAGGTTAGGTTAGGTTAGGTTAGGTTAGGTTAGGTTAGGTTAGGTTAGGTTAGGTTAGGTTAGGTTAGGTTAGGTTAGGTTAGGTTAGGTTAGGTTAGGTTAGGTTAGGTTAGGTTAGGTTAGGTTAGGTTAGGTTAGGTTAGGTTAGGTTAGGTTAGGTTAGGTTAGGTTAGGTTAGGTTAGGTTAGGTTAGGTTAGGTTAGGTTAGGTTAGGTTAGGTTAGGTTAGGTTAGGTTAGGTTAGGTTAGGTTAGGTTAGGTTAGGTTAGGTTAGGTTAGGTTAGGTTAGGTTAGGTTAGGTTAGGTTAGGTTAGGTTAGGTTAGGTTAGGTTAGGTTAGGTTAGGTTAGGTTAGGTTAGGTTAGGTTAGGTTAGGTTAGGTTAGGTTAGGTTAGGTTAGGTTAGGTTAGGTTAGGTTAGGTTAGGTTAGGTTAGGTTAGGTTAGGTTAGGTTAGGTTAGGTTAGGTTAGGTTAGGTTAGGTTAGGTTAGGTTAGGTTAGGTTAGGTTAGGTTAGGTTAGGTTAGGTTAGGTTAGGTTAGGTTAGGTTAGGTTAGGTTAGGTTAGGTTAGGTTAGGTTAGGTTAGGTTAGGTTAGGTTAGGTTAGGTTAGGTTAGGTTAGGTTAGGTTAGGTTAGGTTAGGTTAGGTTAGGTTAGGTTAGGTTAGGTTAGGTTAGGTTAGGTTAGGTTAGGTTAGGTTAGGTTAGGTTAGGTTAGGTTAGGTTAGGTTAGGTTAGGTTAGGTTAGGTTAGGTTAGGTTAGGTTAGGTTAGGTTAGGTTAGGTTAGGTTAGGTTAGGTTAGGTTAGGTTAGGTTAGGTTAGGTTAGGTTAGGTTAGGTTAGGTTAGGTTAGGTTAGGTTAGGTTAGGTTAGGTTAGGTTAGGTTAGGTTAGGTTAGGTTAGGTTAGGTTAGGTTAGGTTAGGTTAGGTTAGGTTAGGTTAGGTTAGGTTAGGTTAGGTTAGGTTAGGTTAGGTTAGGTTAGGTTAGGTTAGGTTAGGTTAGGTTAGGTTAGGTTAGGTTAGGTTAGGTTAGGTTAGGTTAGGTTAGGTTAGGTTAGGTTAGGTTAGGTTAGGTTAGGTTAGGTTAGGTTAGGTTAGGTTAGGTTAGGTTAGGTTAGGTTAGGTTAGGTTAGGTTAGGTTAGGTTAGGTTAGGTTAGGTTAGGTTAGGTTAGGTTAGGTTAGGTTAGGTTAGGTTAGGTTAGGTTAGGTTAGGTTAGGTTAGGTTAGGTTAGGTTAGGTTAGGTTAGGTTAGGTTAGGTTAGGTTAGGTTAGGTTAGGTTAGGTTAGGTTAGGTTAGGTTAGGTTAGGTTAGGTTAGGTTAGGTTAGGTTAGGTTAGGTTAGGTTAGGTTAGGTTAGGTTAGGTTAGGTTAGGTTAGGTTAGGTTAGGTTAGGTTAGGTTAGGTTAGGTTAGGTTAGGTTAGGTTAGGTTAGGTTAGGTTAGGTTAGGTTAGGTTAGGTTAGGTTAGGTTAGGTTAGGTTAGGTTAGGTTAGGTTAGGTTAGGTTAGGTTAGGTTAGGTTAGGTTAGGTTAGGTTAGGTTAGGTTAGGTTAGGTTAGGTTAGGTTAGGTTAGGTTAGGTTAGGTTAGGTTAGGTTAGGTTAGGTTAGGTTAGGTTAGGTTAGGTTAGGTTAGGTTAGGTTAGGTTAGGTTAGGTTAGGTTAGGTTAGGTTAGGTTAGGTTAGGTTAGGTTAGGTTAGGTTAGGTTAGGTTAGGTTAGGTTAGGTTAGGTTAGGTTAGGTTAGGTTAGGTTAGGTTAGGTTAGGTTAGGTTAGGTTAGGTTAGGTTAGGTTAGGTTAGGTTAGGTTAGGTTAGGTTAGGTTAGGTTAGGTTAGGTTAGGTTAGGTTAGGTTAGGTTAGGTTAGGTTAGGTTAGGTTAGGTTAGGTTAGGTTAGGTTAGGTTAGGTTAGGTTAGGTTAGGTTAGGTTAGGTTAGGTTAGGTTAGGTTAGGTTAGGTTAGGTTAGGTTAGGTTAGGTTAGGTTAGGTTAGGTTAGGTTAGGTTAGGTTAGGTTAGGTTAGGTTAGGTTAGGTTAGGTTAGGTTAGGTTAGGTTAGGTTAGGTTAGGTTAGGTTAGGTTAGGTTAGGTTAGGTTAGGTTAGGTTAGGTTAGGTTAGGTTAGGTTAGGTTAGGTTAGGTTAGGTTAGGTTAGGTTAGGTTAGGTTAGGTTAGGTTAGGTTAGGTTAGGTTAGGTTAGGTTAGGTTAGGTTAGGTTAGGTTAGGTTAGGTTAGGTTAGGTTAGGTTAGGTTAGGTTAGGTTAGGTTAGGTTAGGTTAGGTTAGGTTAGGTTAGGTTAGGTTAGGTTAGGTTAGGTTAGGTTAGGTTAGGTTAGGTTAGGTTAGGTTAGGTTAGGTTAGGTTAGGTTAGGTTAGGTTAGGTTAGGTTAGGTTAGGTTAGGTTAGGTTAGGTTAGGTTAGGTTAGGTTAGGTTAGGTTAGGTTAGGTTAGGTTAGGTTAGGTTAGGTTAGGTTAGGTTAGGTTAGGTTAGGTTAGGTTAGGTTAGGTTAGGTTAGGTTAGGTTAGGTTAGGTTAGGTTAGGTTAGGTTAGGTTAGGTTAGGTTAGGTTAGGTTAGGTTAGGTTAGGTTAGGTTAGGTTAGGTTAGGTTAGGTTAGGTTAGGTTAGGTTAGGTTAGGTTAGGTTAGGTTAGGTTAGGTTAGGTTAGGTTAGGTTAGGTTAGGTTAGGTTAGGTTAGGTTAGGTTAGGTTAGGTTAGGTTAGGTTAGGTTAGGTTAGGTTAGGTTAGGTTAGGTTAGGTTAGGTTAGGTTAGGTTAGGTTAGGTTAGGTTAGGTTAGGTTAGGTTAGGTTAGGTTAGGTTAGGTTAGGTTAGGTTAGGTTAGGTTAGGTTAGGTTAGGTTAGGTTAGGTTAGGTTAGGTTAGGTTAGGTTAGGTTAGGTTAGGTTAGGTTAGGTTAGGTTAGGTTAGGTTAGGTTAGGTTAGGTTAGGTTAGGTTAGGTTAGGTTAGGTTAGGTTAGGTTAGGTTAGGTTAGGTTAGGTTAGGTTAGGTTAGGTTAGGTTAGGTTAGGTTAGGTTAGGTTAGGTTAGGTTAGGTTAGGTTAGGTTAGGTTAGGTTAGGTTAGGTTAGGTTAGGTTAGGTTAGGTTAGGTTAGGTTAGGTTAGGTTAGGTTAGGTTAGGTTAGGTTAGGTTAGGTTAGGTTAGGTTAGGTTAGGTTAGGTTAGGTTAGGTTAGGTTAGGTTAGGTTAGGTTAGGTTAGGTTAGGTTAGGTTAGGTTAGGTTAGGTTAGGTTAGGTTAGGTTAGGTTAGGTTAGGTTAGGTTAGGTTAGGTTAGGTTAGGTTAGGTTAGGTTAGGTTAGGTTAGGTTAGGTTAGGTTAGGTTAGGTTAGGTTAGGTTAGGTTAGGTTAGGTTAGGTTAGGTTAGGTTAGGTTAGGTTAGGTTAGGTTAGGTTAGGTTAGGTTAGGTTAGGTTAGGTTAGGTTAGGTTAGGTTAGGTTAGGTTAGGTTAGGTTAGGTTAGGTTAGGTTAGGTTAGGTTAGGTTAGGTTAGGTTAGGTTAGGTTAGGTTAGGTTAGGTTAGGTTAGGTTAGGTTAGGTTAGGTTAGGTTAGGTTAGGTTAGGTTAGGTTAGGTTAGGTTAGGTTAGGTTAGGTTAGGTTAGGTTAGGTTAGGTTAGGTTAGGTTAGGTTAGGTTAGGTTAGGTTAGGTTAGGTTAGGTTAGGTTAGGTTAGGTTAGGTTAGGTTAGGTTAGGTTAGGTTAGGTTAGGTTAGGTTAGGTTAGGTTAGGTTAGGTTAGGTTAGGTTAGGTTAGGTTAGGTTAGGTTAGGTTAGGTTAGGTTAGGTTAGGTTAGGTTAGGTTAGGTTAGGTTAGGTTAGGTTAGGTTAGGTTAGGTTAGGTTAGGTTAGGTTAGGTTAGGTTAGGTTAGGTTAGGTTAGGTTAGGTTAGGTTAGGTTAGGTTAGGTTAGGTTAGGTTAGGTTAGGTTAGGTTAGGTTAGGTTAGGTTAGGTTAGGTTAGGTTAGGTTAGGTTAGGTTAGGTTAGGTTAGGTTAGGTTAGGTTAGGTTAGGTTAGGTTAGGTTAGGTTAGGTTAGGTTAGGTTAGGTTAGGTTAGGTTAGGTTAGGTTAGGTTAGGTTAGGTTAGGTTAGGTTAGGTTAGGTTAGGTTAGGTTAGGTTAGGTTAGGTTAGGTTAGGTTAGGTTAGGTTAGGTTAGGTTAGGTTAGGTTAGGTTAGGTTAGGTTAGGTTAGGTTAGGTTAGGTTAGGTTAGGTTAGGTTAGGTTAGGTTAGGTTAGGTTAGGTTAGGTTAGGTTAGGTTAGGTTAGGTTAGGTTAGGTTAGGTTAGGTTAGGTTAGGTTAGGTTAGGTTAGGTTAGGTTAGGTTAGGTTAGGTTAGGTTAGGTTAGGTTAGGTTAGGTTAGGTTAGGTTAGGTTAGGTTAGGTTAGGTTAGGTTAGGTTAGGTTAGGTTAGGTTAGGTTAGGTTAGGTTAGGTTAGGTTAGGTTAGGTTAGGTTAGGTTAGGTTAGGTTAGGTTAGGTTAGGTTAGGTTAGGTTAGGTTAGGTTAGGTTAGGTTAGGTTAGGTTAGGTTAGGTTAGGTTAGGTTAGGTTAGGTTAGGTTAGGTTAGGTTAGGTTAGGTTAGGTTAGGTTAGGTTAGGTTAGGTTAGGTTAGGTTAGGTTAGGTTAGGTTAGGTTAGGTTAGGTTAGGTTAGGTTAGGTTAGGTTAGGTTAGGTTAGGTTAGGTTAGGTTAGGTTAGGTTAGGTTAGGTTAGGTTAGGTTAGGTTAGGTTAGGTTAGGTTAGGTTAGGTTAGGTTAGGTTAGGTTAGGTTAGGTTAGGTTAGGTTAGGTTAGGTTAGGTTAGGTTAGGTTAGGTTAGGTTAGGTTAGGTTAGGTTAGGTTAGGTTAGGTTAGGTTAGGTTAGGTTAGGTTAGGTTAGGTTAGGTTAGGTTAGGTTAGGTTAGGTTAGGTTAGGTTAGGTTAGGTTAGGTTAGGTTAGGTTAGGTTAGGTTAGGTTAGGTTAGGTTAGGTTAGGTTAGGTTAGGTTAGGTTAGGTTAGGTTAGGTTAGGTTAGGTTAGGTTAGGTTAGGTTAGGTTAGGTTAGGTTAGGTTAGGTTAGGTTAGGTTAGGTTAGGTTAGGTTAGGTTAGGTTAGGTTAGGTTAGGTTAGGTTAGGTTAGGTTAGGTTAGGTTAGGTTAGGTTAGGTTAGGTTAGGTTAGGTTAGGTTAGGTTAGGTTAGGTTAGGTTAGGTTAGGTTAGGTTAGGTTAGGTTAGGTTAGGTTAGGTTAGGTTAGGTTAGGTTAGGTTAGGTTAGGTTAGGTTAGGTTAGGTTAGGTTAGGTTAGGTTAGGTTAGGTTAGGTTAGGTTAGGTTAGGTTAGGTTAGGTTAGGTTAGGTTAGGTTAGGTTAGGTTAGGTTAGGTTAGGTTAGGTTAGGTTAGGTTAGGTTAGGTTAGGTTAGGTTAGGTTAGGTTAGGTTAGGTTAGGTTAGGTTAGGTTAGGTTAGGTTAGGTTAGGTTAGGTTAGGTTAGGTTAGGTTAGGTTAGGTTAGGTTAGGTTAGGTTAGGTTAGGTTAGGTTAGGTTAGGTTAGGTTAGGTTAGGTTAGGTTAGGTTAGGTTAGGTTAGGTTAGGTTAGGTTAGGTTAGGTTAGGTTAGGTTAGGTTAGGTTAGGTTAGGTTAGGTTAGGTTAGGTTAGGTTAGGTTAGGTTAGGTTAGGTTAGGTTAGGTTAGGTTAGGTTAGGTTAGGTTAGGTTAGGTTAGGTTAGGTTAGGTTAGGTTAGGTTAGGTTAGGTTAGGTTAGGTTAGGTTAGGTTAGGTTAGGTTAGGTTAGGTTAGGTTAGGTTAGGTTAGGTTAGGTTAGGTTAGGTTAGGTTAGGTTAGGTTAGGTTAGGTTAGGTTAGGTTAGGTTAGGTTAGGTTAGGTTAGGTTAGGTTAGGTTAGGTTAGGTTAGGTTAGGTTAGGTTAGGTTAGGTTAGGTTAGGTTAGGTTAGGTTAGGTTAGGTTAGGTTAGGTTAGGTTAGGTTAGGTTAGGTTAGGTTAGGTTAGGTTAGGTTAGGTTAGGTTAGGTTAGGTTAGGTTAGGTTAGGTTAGGTTAGGTTAGGTTAGGTTAGGTTAGGTTAGGTTAGGTTAGGTTAGGTTAGGTTAGGTTAGGTTAGGTTAGGTTAGGTTAGGTTAGGTTAGGTTAGGTTAGGTTAGGTTAGGTTAGGTTAGGTTAGGTTAGGTTAGGTTAGGTTAGGTTAGGTTAGGTTAGGTTAGGTTAGGTTAGGTTAGGTTAGGTTAGGTTAGGTTAGGTTAGGTTAGGTTAGGTTAGGTTAGGTTAGGTTAGGTTAGGTTAGGTTAGGTTAGGTTAGGTTAGGTTAGGTTAGGTTAGGTTAGGTTAGGTTAGGTTAGGTTAGGTTAGGTTAGGTTAGGTTAGGTTAGGTTAGGTTAGGTTAGGTTAGGTTAGGTTAGGTTAGGTTAGGTTAGGTTAGGTTAGGTTAGGTTAGGTTAGGTTAGGTTAGGTTAGGTTAGGTTAGGTTAGGTTAGGTTAGGTTAGGTTAGGTTAGGTTAGGTTAGGTTAGGTTAGGTTAGGTTAGGTTAGGTTAGGTTAGGTTAGGTTAGGTTAGGTTAGGTTAGGTTAGGTTAGGTTAGGTTAGGTTAGGTTAGGTTAGGTTAGGTTAGGTTAGGTTAGGTTAGGTTAGGTTAGGTTAGGTTAGGTTAGGTTAGGTTAGGTTAGGTTAGGTTAGGTTAGGTTAGGTTAGGTTAGGTTAGGTTAGGTTAG